>CM060962.1:218876653-218936653 GCA_030765045.1 Tenodera sinensis | reverse complement strand
TAAACATTTACAATTACATCTATTATGACACTATCCATAGAGTATTAAATGATAACGAGAACATGTATATACACAATAAACATATCTTGGTACTAAATTATTAGAAACAGAAAACAAAATAAAATTGCGTTGGCAAGACGGTTGAAAGCTCCCGTCACAACTTATATGTATGCCAAGTTTGGTCTTCAACTGACTTTTCGTTTTGAGGCTATTGACAAACAGATACACATACACGATATTTTTTCTAAAAATCTGATGTGTTGCACTCACATGACTTTCTCTACTCTCGTACAAACTCTTCTTACAAACTCTTATTCCTCTAGCTTCATGTTAGTCCAGCCACAGCCAACTCGCTTGCCGCGGTGCATGTGCTGGGCTACAGTTCGGCTTCGCAGTGGTAGCGGTGTCTTCCTTAGCAGTGGCGGTCCGTACTTCAGTGTTAATTTGATATGGAAGGGCACTCACCGAAGGGCACCCACACCGACACATTATTTCAATCCCGAATGGGAAGCTGAGTACTTCTTCATGGAATGTAGCAGTGGTGCTATTTGTTAAATTTGCCAGAAAAAATTGCAAATGCTAAAACGGTTTAATCTTTAGCAACATTTTAATACATTGCATGCTAATGATTATTCGGCCCTAGAAAAAGTAAGACGCACCGCAGAGATACAAAGCTCAGAGAAAAGATCACATAGCAGGAAGAGGAACAGGAAGAAGAGGATGGCGGAATGGCAGAAACCTGAGTTTATGTGAGTTACGAAATAGCACTAGGAATTGCGACATCTTCTAGTAGTTTTCCTGATGGTCCACTTATTAAACGATGTATGCAAGTAAATTCACCCCTGTCAGTGCTCACCAGTTCGAAAGTGTCAGTCTGTCCTTATACTATTTCACGCAGAATTCAAGATCTGGTGGACAACATTTGCGCACAATTTATTGAAAGAGCAAGAGAATTTGTTGCATTCTCTATTGCTATTGATTAGAGCACTGATTTCTCAAGTATGGCTCAATTATATATTTTTATTCGTGGAGTAAATGAAAATTTGGAAGTCGTGGCAGAAATGCTAGATCTGGTGCCAATAAAAGCCACAACAACAGAATCAGACATTCTGAACTATGTAGTAGAAGTTGTGGAGAATGCAGGGATTCCATGGGATACACTCATATCGGTAGCCACCGATGGTGCCCCAGCTTTGGTTGGTTCGCACAACGGATATGTGACCCTCCTGAAAAATAAACTAGCAAAAGAAATAACAGCAGTTCATTGTATAGTTCATCAGGAAAATGTATGTGCCAAAACACTGAATGTAATCAATGTAATGAGTCTGGTTGTGAAGATTGTAAACAAACTGAGGCCCCACGGTCTAAAACACAGACAATTTAAAAGCTTCTTAGAGGATTTGGAGCATGAGTATGGTGA
This sequence comes from Tenodera sinensis, assembly GCA_030765045.1. Classification (NCBI taxonomy): domain Eukaryota; kingdom Metazoa; phylum Arthropoda; class Insecta; order Mantodea; family Mantidae; genus Tenodera; species Tenodera sinensis. Next base: position 218,935,233 of record CM060962.1, on the reverse strand, counting down.
TATACCGTACCATACAGCAGTTAGGTAGCTCAGTCAAGCCAAGGTTTTATGGAGATTCTTTGAATTATTAGATGAGATACGTTTGTTCATGGAAATGTGCGGAGAACCTATTGAAGAGCTCGCGAATGTTAAGTGGAAATGTGATTTTGAATTTATGGCCGATATTAGTGAACATTTGAGTACTTTGAATGTTTCACTTCTAAGGAAAAACAAACTAATCACAGATAGGTTTTGTAGCATTGAAGTTTTTAAAATATGCTCTCATTATGGGAACGTCAACTGTCAAATGGTGATCCTTGTCATCTTCCCAGATTGGAAAGTGTGATTCGTGATTGTGATTCCCTAGAAATGGGATGTTGTGTTGAAAATCTGCAGATGCTTTCCCGTGCGTTTGATGAAAGATTTCACGATCTCATGGGCTTAAAAATGGATTCTGATTTATTCGCTATAGGTACCATTTAACACGAATGCTGGTGATACTCCCAAAGATGTTCAACTGGAGTGTATCACCTTGAAATGTGACATTGAGTTAGCTGACAGTTGCAGAAACAGAGGAAGTTTGCTAGATTTCTACAGGAGATTTCCTAAAACAAGATTCCCTCGATTACACAGATGTGAGGCATCTATGATTGCAATGTTTGGTTCGACCTATGCATGTGGATCCTTATTTTCACCTATGAAACGCATTAAAAACCCTCAAAGATCAGTGATCATAACTTGAAGTGTGCATTAAGGGTCCAGAGGTTTGTTTCATTGTCTCCAAATGTGGCGAATATTGTGAAAACCAAAATATGTCAGAAGGCAAGAGTGTCTACCGAAAATTGAATGTATAAAATTCTTAATTGAAACGTGTACATTCGTTTAATATAAAGTATTATGTGTAATATTAGCACTGTATAGTAAATATTATTTTGTTATTTTGTATTTTTCAATTGTTTAAGGATCAACATTGTGCTAATTTCCACAAAGTACTGCTTCATTCTTATATGCCATCATTTGGTTGTATAGGACTGAGGGCTATAATAATCTTACTGGTATTGGGTTGCTTTATCTATAATTTAATAGCAAGTAAATGTAAATGTAAACCCCGCGCGACAGCCCACGAAGGGCCAAGGCCTACCGCCCAGCCGCTGCGTCCCCCAGCTCTGCCCACTACAGGCGTCATTGGTGAGGTGCAGTACTGGAGGGTGGGACGTGGTCAGCGCCCCGAGCCCTCCCGGCCAGTTATGCGGTCTTCTCGACCTGGGGCCGCTACTTCTCCATCAAGTAGCTCCTCAATTGGTCCCTCCGGGACCTAACGAGGCTGAGTGCACCCCGTGCCAGACCTCCCAGAGGGGATAAAATCCCCATGCTGGTACCGGGGATCGAACCCGGGTCCTCCGCGCCACAGGCAAGCGCGCTGCCAGCTGCGCTACGGAGGCGGCCAATTTAATAGCAAGTACCAGAGAGATATTAAACCACGTATTATTCAGTTTCTGAATTGTTCCTTCACTACTACCCTGTCCTTAATTATTTAATGGTAACGCAAGTGCAGATTACGGACCCCACTGGCATATCTCCCTAGCACACGCCAGCAACGACCAGGCACGACGGCACCGTGCGAACTGTATAGGCACACCGTGCATGTCAGTTGGCGGTCCCTGTGTTAGTCGGATAAACATTTGCAGAAATTATCTCTCTTGTAGGTGCAAGGGGAACATGGGAATACCTATCTTAGGCTTTTCGCGATAGTCAAATCTTTTAAGGCTGATCGCTACATGAAGGCTTTGAAATTCCGTTCTCTTTGCAGCGCGAACAGATAAAAAATGGATAACGACCTTCCTTCTTTTTCCTTCTTTTATCTCTTGGGAACGAAATATCAAAGCAATCATGTAGCGACAAGTTTTAAAATTTGACCACCGCCTAAGGCGATATTATCCTTGCACCTACTAGAAAATTAGCAATAAGCAAACTTGTACGTACCACGTTTATCTCAATTAACAGCAAGTAGAGGAATAGGGATTTGTAAGAATAGTTTGTACAAGAGAAGAGAAAGTCATGTGAGTGCAACGCATCAGACTTTTAGTTCCTCTACTACATACGTAGTAGGTAGAAAAGGTATTGCACTCCACACAAAAATTCGATACTGGTATTTCACCGGAAATATACGTTTTAAGGTCCCCTAAATCCAAAAAAAAGGAGTATTTTTAGCAAAAGTCACGAGTGTTTGTGTGACTGTGAACAGCATAACTTAAAAACGAACAATCAGTTAAATACCAAACCTGCTATCTTCCACGGATGTGACAAGATTTCCAAGAAAATCCTCCAAACCTTTCCCTCCCCCATTAAATGAATTATTTTTCTGAAATTTTGATTCTATCAAAAACGTTGCCAACATTTTGGCTAAAATGCATATGTTTAAGATGTTTTCATGAAAACTGCAACATACCTATACCTGTAGGATTGCCCATAGCCTCCTTCATTCTTGATTATTTTTGGATAACTGGTAAGCCGATAGATATCTCACAACACAAAACACGTAGATCTCGTTAAGACACACAATTTATATAAAATGCATTCTTAATGGCGGGAACCATTTCGGAAATATTCCTTTTTATTTATCTCAATAATTCAGTATTTATACTCTTCTCAAATGGGAAGTGGCTACTCATTTTTACTTCTACTAGGTACATACAATAAGTAGGCGAAGTAGTGCATTCCAGACAGAAATTCGATATCAAGATTTCAACGAAACTACGTGTTTTGGGACATCCTAAATCTAAAAAAAAAAATCTTTTTAGAAAAATTGTGTGTGTGTGTGTGTGTGTGTGTGTGTGTGTGTGTGTGTGTGTGTGTGTGTGTGTGTGTGTGTGTGCGTGTGCGCGCGCGCCGTCTGTGGATAGCATAACCCAAAAAACATAACTTGGTTTGGTACCATACTTGGGATTTAAGTTCAGAATCTTTCTTATAAGAGTCACGAAGTTCTTCAAAAAATCCTCCCACCTTGATTACCCTTCACACAGAGGATTTTTCGAAAATTTTGATTTTTGAAACAATGGCTCAAACGATCTTGGTTAAAATACCATATATTTAAGATATTTTCATAACTAATTAAACGTATATCTTGAATTCTCTGGGAATGTTCTCAGTAGCCCTCTTCATCCTGGATGACTTTAGCATAGTGAGAGATGCACAAAATTTTACTGCACAAACAACGTAGACCTAGTTAAAAGCGCACAGTTTATTTCAAACACATTTTTTTGTGGAGTGAACCGTTTCGGAGATATTCCTTCTTATTTATATCAGTTTTCCAATAGGTTACTCAAAGGGGAAGTGGTTATTCATTTTTAATCTCTTGGCCATGCAAAGGGAATGGAATTCAAAAGGCATCACATAGCTTTTAAAAGATTTGCCTATCCTTTAAAGCCCACTGTATTCACATATTCTCCTTGCATCTACAAGAAAATTAATAATAGGATAGTGCAAATATTTATCTTGAGTAACATGAAGTAGAGGCACAAGCCTTTTTAACAGAGAGTCATGTGAGTGTAACACATCCGAGTTTTGAAAATAGGTCTCTGCGTGTGTAGCAAAATCGAACACGAAAAGACGGTTGAATACCAAACTCTATTCAAGTTCAACTTCTTCCAAGAGTGCGACACGATTTTCAAGAAAATCCCCGCAGCCTAAAACACCCTTGATCTGAAACATTTTTCGATAATTCTGATTTTATCAAAAATGGATTTAGACCACCTCAGTAGCGCAGTGGTAGCGTGTCGGACTTCGCCCGGGAGACCCGGGCTCAATTCCCGATGCCGGCTTGGTTTTTTTCCCCTCTGGGAGGTCTGGTCTGGTGTGCATTCAGCCTTGTTATGCCAATTAAGTAGCTATTCTGATGGAAAGGTAGCACCCCTAAAAGGCCAAATAGTCCCTTTGTGGCCAAGGGAGTGGGCGTGCTGAACTCTACCATCCCCATCCTGCATTACTTTGTGGTCTTGGCTGAGACTTGAGGACGCAGCGGCCTTGCGATAAGGATACCCTCTGTATAGAGACGTCCTATGGATTATCATTAAAAATGGCTCTAACGAGTTTTATTAAAATAACATAAGTTTAAAGAATTTCCATGATAAATGAATTGTATACATTGAATTTTCTGGTTATGCCTCCTCAGAAGTCCTCTTCATTCTGGATGACTTTTGCAAAACTAGTAGACCGTAAGAGATTGACAGAATTGTATACACAAGGAATGGAGATCTCGTTAAAACACTCAATTTATGTCAAATACTATCTTTTTTTAGGGGGGGGGGGGAGTGAACCATTTCGGAGATATTCCTTGTTATTTTTTTGAATTTTCCAGTGCTTCTCTCAAATGGGATGTCACTATGAGTTTTTCTATGTTCTGGAGGTGCAAAGTGAATGGGTTTTCAAAGCCATCACGTGGAGGCCCGTTCTATAAAGATTTGAATGTCGCTAAAACCTATCGTGTTACCTACTCCCATTTTATCTACGAGGAAATGCAGAGATCCAAAAACATAAGAACCGCTGCACGGTGTTTTTCCAGTGCGCTGCCGGAAGTACACAGCAGCTGATGTACACAAGGTCACGTGGTTGACTTGTTTTTCTCTGCTCTGTAAATGCAGTATTGAGCTGACGAACTATCGGTTGAGTTATTTATTGAGTTATTTATTGTTTTGCCCTGCACTAAGTCACAAAGCGTATTATGGCTCAGCATTTGTTTTCCACTGCACAGCGTGTATTTATTTATAACTTGTATGTGTTATCTCAGTCAGCGCGCCAAGTGAAATTGCGATTTGCATTGCAGAAATATTTTCAGGTGATCTGCATTTCTATATCTGGGGTAACTTAAAGCATAGAGTGTACAAGACAAACCCCACATCCTGGAAGAATTAAAACAAAATATCCACCAGGAAATTGCCAGCATTTCTTAACGTGAACTACGGCGAGTGATAGTTTCCTAAAGAGATGCCAAAAATGTATGGACAACGACGGTGGCCAGTTTCAGCATCTGCTTTAATTATATTGGTAAGTAAAGCCTTTAAAATTAGTTTTAAAAATGTTGTATGATTTTATCCGCGCTGTTCTATGACAACGGCAGTCGGCGACGAGCGCAGTGGGCCCGTACAGGCAAAACAGAGCGCAACCGGTTAGCAGTCCTTTGATCACCCGTTATGTAACTAAACAATTTCTACAAACGTTTATCTCGACTAATATGTAGTAGATAGTAGAATAAGCGTTTTTGAGAATAATATGTACAAAAGTGAGGGAGAAAGCTATGTGAGTGTACAGATAGATCTTTTGGATTCAGGGGCGTCAAACAGACATTTACGTTGAAATCTTGATATCGAATTTCTGGGTGGAATACAATACTTCCCCTACATACGTTTCCATAGGAAATGGAAATTAAAATGCATCCATGGAAACGTAGTACGAGTACAGTAGTACAAAATCCGCATTTTGGCGGATTCAAACCGTTTTGAATCCGGCAGGGAAGGGGAGCCGTGGACAACCCCCCCCCCCCCCCCGCCCTCTCATCCGGAAAATTAATGAATTTAATGTGTAGTCAATTACTGACTATTAGGCTATTGTTATAATTTTGATGTAAAGAACAATTTTTATTTTGCACAAACTAATGTGGTTATCCGCAACAAATAATCATTACGTGTCCATGCGTAATTGAACTCGATTTGAGTCCATTCCCATTTCCGCGTTTTCATGTTGAATTCAATCCGGAAATGAGATCGATTTGAATATGCAAGACTCAAGCACAAATAATTCAAGGTTTTATCCTGGCCACTTGGTTTATGTTGGTGAACCTGTAAAAATATGTTCTCTGCGTATTTTAATAAGGTTTTGAGGTTAGTAAATGTTTTGAGAAGAATATATTGTTATATTATAGAAACAAAAGAGTTGCTTTGTCGTTTTGTTTTATTACATCACTTTAGCTAAGAAAATAAAATGACGAGTGTGCAGCGTGTTACGAGTACAGTAGAAGTTAGCATCTATGGCGGATTCAAATCGGTTTGAATCGGTATGTGTTTCCATGCAACACAATTTCGATCTGAACCCACTAATAAGCGGATCGTATCCAGTGATTCAGTTTGATTTGAATGCGCGTTTTCTTGCGATATTCAATCGGAATGAGAACTCAAATCGATTTGAATTCCCCATGGAAACGTAGTAACAGTAGGCAGTGGGGAAGGTAATTATACCAACTATTGAGAATCATGAAATATTATGCTCACTGCTGATTTTGTCAAATAAAATGCATTTTTGACGGTAACATGCTATCAGCAGTGTAAAATATGAAGTGTGTGAAACAGACAAGGTGTATAGCGGATGCATTGTTAGAGGAAATCTCGCATGACGGCTAGCAGTTTGTATTCGGGCATGGCAGTAACTGTTGCTGCCTGATCCCCAGCCTCGTCAAAAATTCAATTAAAATCCCCTGCTACTTTTCCACCGTGACCGCCGAGAATCATAGCCCCTGGGGTGCTGGGGCTCTGGGGCGTCCTGCATTACCCCCACCCCACCCCACCCCACCCCACCCCTCCCATTCCGTGGGGACCAACTTCGCTACCAAATGCTATCATTGTCTCGATTAAGCGAAAACAGCTACGTTACAGCAACTGGTCGTTAGATATATCAATCATGCACATAATCAACTCAACGTTATGCTTTCAAAGCGCTGCACTGTTCTGATCATCCCCTAACGATCACATTAGAGTTGAAGTTTGCATTTTCCTAATAACAACTGATCTGTAATCAATAAAGGTTTGTTACAAAGATAGTGATTCTCTCTCGCATCTATGCAACTACCTTCCTATTTCTAACTTGCGTTAGTCTAACTAGTTTCAAAAATGTTCGTCTTACGATGGTTAGGAGCCTTCAAAATATTTATCTTCTAGTTTCCCTCCATTTTCTTAAAATGTCAATAGCAGGATGTCATATTTGCGAAAGACAGGGAGAGAGAGATGAAAAACAAATATTTCATCTAACAGCAGCAACAACAACAACAACAACAATAATAATAATAATAATAATAATAATAATAATAATAATAATAATAATAATAATAATAATAATAATAATAATAATAATAATAATAATAATAATAATAATAATAATAATAATAATAATAATAATAATAATAATAATAATAATAATAATAGTAATAGTAATAGTAATAATAATAATAATAATGACGATAACGACGATAATGATGATAATGATAACAATAACAACAATAATAATAATAATAATAATAATAATAATAATAATAATAATAATAATAATAATAATAATAATAATAATAATAATAATAATAATAATAATAATAATAATAATAATAATAATAATAATAATAATAATAATAATAATAATAATAATAATAATAATAATAATAATAATAATAATAATAATAATAATAATAATAATAATAATAATAATAATAATAATAATAATAATAATAATAATAAAAAAATACAATAAAAATAATAATCTGATGTGTTGCACTCACATGACTTTCTCTACTTTTGTACTAACCATTCTTACAAACTCTTATTCCTATATCTTCTTCGTGTTAGTTAAAATAAACATTTGTACAAATTATCTTCTTGGTTATTTCCTTGTAGGTGCAAGGGGAATATTTGAATACAGTAGGCTTTGTGCGGTAGTCAAATCTTTTAAAGCTTTAAAATTCCGTTCTCTTTGCACACTTAACATATAAAAAAATGAACAACGATGTTCCATTTCACGAAAGCTTTATGTTTTCCGAAACTCACACACATAACAAGGAATATCTCCGAAATGGTTCAACCTACAAAAAAATTTATCGAGCCATAAATTGTGTATTTTAGCAAGATCTACATTTTTAGTACAGTATGATTCGGTCTATCTCTAACGGTTTACCAGTTATGCCAAAGTCGTCCAGAGTAAATACGACTACAGGAGCTATAGCCAGAAAATTCAAGATATACATTTCATTTGTCAGCAAAATATCTCAAACATATGGCATTTTAATCAAAATCGTTAGAGCCATTTGCAAGAAAATAAAAATTTTCGAAAAATCTTCCTTGTAAAGGGTAGTTTAGGGCGGGGCTATTTTCTTCAAAATCTTCGTGTCACATCCTTGAAAGGCATTAAACTTAAATACCAACTTTGGTTTCTAACCTACTTTTCGTTTTTGAGTTATGCTGTCCACAGACACACACACAGACTCATACACGGACACACAGACACACACAGGGACCTTTTTCTAAAAATGCTTTTTTTTGGATTCAGGGGTCCTCAAAACATATATTTCCGGTGAAATCTGGACATCGAATTTTTGGGTGGAATATACTTCCCCCACTTACCAGCAGATAAAGTAAAAAAAGGTTCAACAGCCCTTTTTCGGGACAAGGTCTACCCTTCTGAGACTTAACGAGGCTGAGTGCATCCCAGACCGGGTCTCCCAGAGGGAGAAAATCCCCACGCTGGTACCGGGAATAGAACCCGGGTCTCCCGCTTGGTAAGCATTTCATTTCATCTAACATTTCGATAATGAGATCTTACTGATCCGTTGAAGAAAGAATGAGTGGTGGTGGCGGCGGCGGCGGCGGTGGTGGTGGTGGCGGTGGTGGTGGCGGCGGTGGTGGTGGCGGTGGTGGTGGTGGTGGTGGTCGTGGTCATGGTGGTGGTGGTCGTGGTGGTGGTGGTGGCGGTGGAGGCGGTGGCGGTGGTGGTGGTGGTCGTGGTGGTGGTGGTCGTGGTGGTGGTCGTGGTGGTGGTGGCGGTGGCGGTGGTGGTGGTAAAGGGTTTGTAATCCATTCTTGTTACTTTCTCTACTGGTAAGTAGGGGAAGTTTGTATTCCACCCAAAAATTCGATGTCATTTCACCGGAAATATATGTTTTGAGGCCCCTTGAGTCCAAAAAAGCATTTTTAGAAAAAGGCCCTTGTGTGTGTGTGTGTGTGTGTGTGTGTGTGTGTGTGTGTGTGTGTGTGCGTGTGTGTGTGTGTGTGTGTCTGTGGACAGCATAACTCAAAAACGAAATGTAGGTTAAAAACCAAAGCTGGTATTTAAGTTTAATGTCTTTCAAGGATGAGACACGAAGATTTTGAAGAAAAAAGCCCCACCCTAAACTACCCTTTACAAGGAACATATTTCGAAAATTTTGATTTTCTTGAAAATGGCCCTAACGATTTTGATTAAAATGCCATATGATATATTATATTTTGATGACAAATGAAATGTATATCTTGCATTTTCTGGCTAGAGCCCCTGTAGTCGTATTTACTCCTTTTGGATATCTGGTAAACCGTTAGAGATAGCTTTAAAATTCCGTTCTCTTTGCACACTTAACACATGAAAAAAACAACGATGTTCCATTTCACGAAAGCTTTAAGTTTTCCGAAACTCACACACATAACAAGGAATATCTCCGAAATGGTTCAACCTACAAGAAAATTTATCGAGCCATAAATTGTGTATTTTAGCAAGATCTACATTTTTAGTACAGTCGTCCAGAGTAAATGCGACTACAGGGGCTATAGCCAGAAAATTCAAGATATACATTTCATTTCTCTCATAAAAATATCTCAAACATATGACATTTTTAATTAAAATCGTTAGAGCCATTTTCAAAATCAAAATCAAAACTTTCCATCTAAAGGGTAGTTCAGGGTGGGGCTATTATCTTCAAAATCTTCGTGTCTCATCCTTGAAAGACATTAAATTTAAATACCAACTTTGGTTTTTAATCTACTTTTCGTTTTTGATTTATGCTGTCCACAGACAGACAGACAGACTGACAGACACACAGACAGACACACACATGGACTTTTTTCTAAAAGTGATTTTTTTTTGGGGGGGGTGGGTTTCAGGGGATCTCAAAACATATTTCCGGTGAAATCTCGACATCAAATTTTTGGGTGGAATACAATACTTCCCCTACTTATCCAGCAGAGAAAGTAAAAATGAATAACGATGTTCCGTTTGACAGAAGTACTTGTTCTCCAAAACTCACACAAATAACAAGGAAGATCTCCGAAATGGTTCAACTCTACAAAAAAATTATTCAGGCACAAATTGTGTGTTTTAGCTAATCTACATTTTTGTATAGTAAGATTTGGTCTATCTATTACGGTTTATCAGTTATGCAAAACTCATCCAGAGTAAATAGGACTACATACATGGGCTATAACCAGAAAATTGAAGATATACCCACATTTCATTTGCCATAAAATATGTCAAACATGGCATTTTAATCAAAATCGTTAGAGCCATTTACAAGAAAATCAAAATTTGCGAAAAATTTTCCATGTAAAGGGTAGTTTAAGGTGGAGCAATTTTCTTCAACATCTCCCTCGCATCCTTGAAAGACATTAAACTTAAATACCAACTTTGGTTTTTAACCAACTTCTGTTTTTGAGTTATGCCCTCCACACACGGGCCTTTTTCTAAAAATGCTTTTTTGATTCAGGGGGCCTCAAACCACATATTTCTGGTGAAATCTCGACATCGAATTTTTGGGTGGAATAGAATACTTCGTCTACTTTACTAAACGTAGCAGAGAACGTATAGTAAAAATATGAAAATTAAAAAAAGGCCAAGAAAGTGACAAAAAACTTGAAAGAAGCCAAAATATGACTATATATGACCCATGAGAATTGCATAATTTAATCACCGTTGATAAAGACGTGCTTCGCCTATATTTTCCATGGGAAAAAACGCCACAAACAAAAGCTATGACATGTCATAAACATCCGGGCCCTGGTAATGACAATGATGTATTAGAGTTTGAATCTCAGGCTTCAACTTCAAGTAATATTAATATTACAGTTTCCCAGGTAAAAACTGCTGCACAAGTACTAAAGCCATTGCCACCGGCACGACCACGACCCTAAGTCGACGAACATCGCCGCTGCCGCGCCGCCAACACCACTATGTTTTATGTATATAACACACCAATGCTACTGTGTACTACATACTAGTATACTGTTATTGTTATAAATATAACACAAACTAAGACCCCTAAGTCTGATTCGAACACTGCAGACAAGGTCAAGAGGACCATTATTATTTCACAAATTACAATGTTAAATGACCCTTACACTGGTTACCTTTTCAAAGATGAAGTTGGAAGTGTACTCCTTGTGCTCTACGAGTAAGATTCCTTGAGCAGCGTCTAACAGATCTTGATAAACATGTCGCAGTTAGTCTTGTTGAAATACGCTGTAAAGTGAGAGTTTTGTCGCTTTGTGTAGCACTTTGTGTACCTGTAGCACTCCCGCACTAAACTTCCGAGAGACAATGGTGGCTAACGTACTATCCGCACAATGATACCAAGTTCTGGTTTGTTCAAATGTGACGGTTTAACACTGAACCCGCAAATTTGAATTTAACTGTTCCATGATTTGTGCTTCTTTTAGGCGGATAACTATAAGAAATGCTCACGAAGTTGCAAGAAATACAATTCTAGTACAACTCACAACTGACAACCACCAAAGAGAGTTATCAACTGCGTTGGTTTTGTCATTCGCACTGTGAGTCAGATGTGACGCAATAGTAACAACAGGAACAGTGTTACCAATAGTGAATCGTGATTTCCCACTAATTAACTTATTTATAACCACCAGAAACCATTATATTTGTTTTGAGACAATTACATTTATCAGAGACAGACAGAGAGAGAGAGAGAGAGAGAGAGAGAGTTTAAAGCTAGAACCTTAGAATAGTATTATGAAATATGTCTGCGAACTCTCCTCATGTTCGTGCACATTAGGACCATAATTACCTGGCTTCAGCTTTCCTACTCCATGGAAGAGAACGGTGATACATGTTTATTGTTTGGAATATGAGCTTTGCTGCCTCGGGTATCTAAGATGGCTTTATCTCTCAAATCCCCCATGACGCACGAGGAATAACAAACAAGCAGTCAAAGACGTTTAGTCGCTGATTTCTAACCCTTTCCATTCCCCAAGTAAGCAAAACAATACGGGAAAGAAGCCGAAAGACCGTCCGTTGTAAATCAAACTGTTCAGGAGTTAAAGCGCGTCTCACCCTTAAAAGACAGTACACGTTAAATGGAGCGCAGTGTTGCAACATGTACTAGTTGCGAATCTCTCTCCGCGAGCGACTCGAGGTGGCCGGAGTCCTGCACTTAGTCCTTCAATTGCTGCTTGACGAGACGGACACTTTTAACTTTGGTATCCCTCCACGCCTTTGTTACTGTATGACCTAAATTTACAAATGACTCGTCTGTATAAACAATTGATTTCCCCTGGTCCCTAAATCTTTTACGTCTTTTAGATATTTATGTCGCCATCTGATGATATCGATATCGTCTCTTCCTATTAATATGCACTTGTTACCCTTTCTTTCATATTCGAACCCCAAATCAGAGTGGCCCTTGAGAAATTTGGTAGGGTCTCATCACTGTTGACCCGTGACAAAATTATATTCAGCATGGGTGGAATATTTGCAAACTGTAAAGAATGAACAATTCGCCGCACTCCACCTTGCACTATTCAATCATATTGCGTTAACCTAGCGTTTTGTGTAGTCCCGCCCCTTTTGCTTTCTTTTTCGATGGCGTTCTTAAAGGTCCTTCCATTAGTTCCTTTTTAATCATACACACTACTGCTTCTGAACACCCGATAGCCTTAGCTGTTTCTTTTACTGCCTTTACTGCCAAGCATTTTGCTTCAAAAATAATCTAACACATTCATAATTACTTGCCGTTCCTTACTTCTTAATTTACCAACATATCGTCTCTTCCTAGCTTCCCCCTCCATAACTACAAATATTTACAAAAATATTAAACAAATAACGCAATAACAGCTCACAGTTACACACACGGCTCCTTTCGAACTAATGTTAGTGCTGCTCCTTATACTATCTTCTGTGTCAGGCCTGACGCTGAATAGATGAATACCTTTTGTTTGCCTTATTGGATAAAAGAAAGAGGTTACTGCCTTTTGGTTTATTTTAAAAACTTTCTCCAACCTTCCTCAACATTTGTTCTCGCTGGTTCCCTGATGTAAACTCAATAACAAAAAAGTTTCACACTGCGTAACTTTTGCAGTGCACAGATATAAAATTTTCCGAAAACATTTAATTTAAAAAATTATAACCCTTAACTGGGTAAACATAGAGAATTCAAAGTAGGCAGGTAGTAGCACTATAGTTTACTCTACCTAAGAAAATAATATAGATGCATTCTAGCAGTTAGTTTGTTAGTTAGTGCGTGATGAGTGTAGAAACAGCAAATATCGGACTTCTATTGAAAAAAACGTTTTCTGAAGAAATTTGGACCTATAGAAATGTATAATGACTCTGAAAAGGATATAACCTGATAGAGAAAAAAATTCTGCTTAGGATAATGTGTTCAAACCTGAAATTTATAACAAATGAATATTTATACCATGCTATTAGGAATGTGGCAACAGAGCGAGGGTAGAAAAGGACGCGGCTAATGGCAACTTGTATGCGCTAGATAGAGACAGAGATGTCCCATTTAACTCCATACTGTCTTCTAAGAGTGAAACGCTATATAGAACTAGAGCTACTAGAATGTTTGCTCTATGTTGAATAAATCAAGTAATTTTGAATAATTTTTCCGTAAAAGCATCCAAATATTTTTAGAACCCACCATAATTTCCATCAGGCACTAGATGGAAAATTCGCCCACTAGACTGGTGCTCAAAAACACCAGATTTAGTGGGAAAACTGAACAGGAATCTCAGTAGGTGAGTGCCAAGCGCCGAGAACCAGATACCGATAAGAGGGTGTTTACTTCATGTTTAGGGCTAGGAAGTTCATGCATTTGCATGTTTTTTCATAGGGGTTAAAAATATATGCTTTTACATTATGTGCACGAATTATGGAATTTTCAGTTATTTGGACATGATTTTATAGTGCATATAACTGCATATTTTCTTGATTTTTGATAAATGCATATTATTTCAGTATTATAGCCCCTATATATATATTAATGATTTCTATGGTTTTTTATTATTGTTTTCCATCTGGATAGTATTTTTCATATTGGTAATATTGCACATGATGACACAACTCACAAAGATTTCAATATTATATCCCCTATATTGCATATTTTAATTATTTTTATGGTTTTTTATTATTTTTTTCCAACTGTATAATATTTTTTTACATTTGTAGTATTCCACATTATGATGCAACTCGCGAGGTGGCGAGAACTAATGCTGAGTCATGTTGTCATGCAGTGAATCCCCTGTTTCATCCTTTCATTATATGTATGTTCGTAGAAAATAATCAGTGCGTTATCTGAGAGGTTTATAGTAGCAAAGATAAAGTGCAGGCCAACGTTTTGAGCAGTACGATAAGAGCAACGCTTGCCTGCCCATCAGTAGTTGTGTAGTGGTCTTCAAACGTAACAGTGTTGTGAACTGCTTCCCACCAAATTAAATTAGGCGTATAAAATGTTAAAAAGCTCTTCAAATGCCGAAAATAAAACCAACTTCGAGTGCTAGATTAATTAATTTACAGAACGAGTTTTCGGGTGATTTAATATCTACAGATAATAGGGCACTGTTTTGTGGAGCGTGTGAGAAAAATGTAGGGAGTGAGAAAAGATTTCAAATAGGTCGGCACATAAACACAGCAAAACATAAGGAGAATTTAATCAGAAAACTCGCAAACAAAGAACGTGTTCAAAAACAGCTAGTAGAGTGTTTAGGAAGTAGGGTTGCTGAATTATATGACTTCTGTCAAGCATTTTTAGCTGCTGATATTTCCTTGATAAAAATTAATAATCCGACATTTAAAAACTTTCTTGCCAAGTACACTTGACAACATGTGCCTGAAGAAAGTACACTGCGTAAGACTTATGTAGGACATTGTTACAATAACGTATTGTCAAATATACAAAAATTAATTAGTGAATCAGTTTGTGTGGTTGTCTGTTGATGAAACCCCTGATTCTGAGCGCCGTTCTATTGCTAATATAATCGTGGGTGCTTTAAATAATGAACTAGAGACTACACCTTATCTTCTTAATGTGTGCGAATTGTCGGCCACTAACAATGTAACTGTGACGCAGTTTGTGATGGACACTTTGAAATTACTATAGCCATGTGGAATGAAATACGACCGGTTACTTTTATTTGTTACTGATGCAGGTCCTTATATGGTAAAATCAGGACTAACTCTGAAAGGTATTTTTCCTAACTTAATTCATATAACTTGTTTGGCACACGCTTTTCATCGCATTTCTGAGACAATACGTGATTCTTTCCCGCTGGTAGATAGATTTTTGTCCAGTACCAAGAAATTTTTTATTAAATCTCCTAAAACAGTTAAGTTGTTTAGATCAACAGCACCTAATATCCGACTTCCACCTCCACCAGTGTTAACTCCATGGGGAACATGGGTCGATGCAGTTTTATATTATACTGAGCACATAGAAATAGTCGAAGAGGTTGTTAATTCATTGGACTCGAAAGATGCTTCATCAATGAAAACTGTGCAAAATACTCTCTCAGACACTGGGTTAAAAGAGGATCTTAGTTTCATATCTGCCCATTTTTCTTTCTTACCAACAGCAATAACGGCATTGGAAGCTGTAGGATCTCCTTTGCATGAATCACTTACTGTCTTTGAAAAAACAATATGTGACCTAAGTTCGGTTCCTGGTAGCACAGGACAAAAAGTGAATTATGTAATTTCAAAAAATTCTGGTTATAACCAGATGTGCGATATTCGAGATATCCTCGAAAGAAAACCATCTGTCACACCCAGACTTGACTCTCTCTGGAAAGTAGTTAACATCACTTAAATATGCCCCGATAACATCTTATGACGTGGAGAGAAGTTTTTCACGTTACAAAAGTGTTTTGCGAGACAACATACTATGTTTTACAGTTGAACATTTTTGCAAAGTGTTTGCTGTGAACTGCAATTTAGCAGTTAATACTAGCAGCCGGACCACTTCTGCTTCAACGTCTAAGGAATACGGTAACTTTATTTATTATTTATACTAAGGCGTCTTGTCTACTGCAAAGGGGCATCAATCGTTTTAATAAATAGTGCATATTTCTTGGCCTATTTTCAAGTTTTTAAGAGCATATATGCATGCATATTTCAGTGTTTTTTAGGGCATGAACTTCCGAGCCCTATTCATGTTAATCGAGATAAATCCAAGTAAGCTTTTTCGTTGGAGGCTAAAGAGGGTTACAGGAAACCGAAGCGATAGTCATATGTTTAAAAATAGCATACTATTAGAGGGCGTATTTATATGCACTAAAACCATAAATATATGCATGCAACTAGGCAGCAAAAAAGCTGAAAATATGCTCTTAAAATTAAAAAACATGCATTAAATGTATTTTCTTCTAATAGTTGATGTCGAATCGTCGTTCCTCCTTTCCGCTATCCTTCGCCTACTGCTGCTTTCCGTTGTCTTCTGCTCCGGCTGCTCTGGCATGTGATCTTAACATCAGGGTATGCGTGAGTGTTTGCGAATAAAACCAGAACTTCGTTGAAACACTTTTATTCTCACCAAAATAAGAAAGCGTGAGGTTTGCCGATCGTTATTAAATTAGTTGAGTCGTTACCGTGTCTTTACTAAGACAGAAGATTGTTAATATTAACTATAATGTGTCCTCACACTTGAGGATCCGGAATACAAGTCCCGTAGCTGAGATGCTCGCTCGGTGGTCTGGGTGGCACGTGTACTGCCCCGTCGGATTCTGGAGGGCCACTGTAAACGACCCTTTCTCTCCGGGTTCTCGCAGGCAAGTCCCTGTACGTTATGACGCTCTCTATACCTTTCACTTCCTACTTAGCAGCAGGGTTTCGAAGAAACGACCATCCCTTGTTTTCCGGCTCACACCGGCGCTGAGCGATTTCCAGGAAAACTGGTCTTACCAGGTCTCGCTCGACTACTTGAAGCTCGCCCCTAATGACTTGTCTGTACCTTTTCGTGCCTTTTGACAATTTTAGTCACAACTAATCTCCCAGATCCTGTAACTTTATATATGTAACGATTTTAACATTTTCTGATTATTTAATTCCGCCATGTGATGCAGTATTCTATCCATAATTATGGCGTTCACAATTTCGGCTTCATAGTAAAATACACTATTTCCTCACATCATTTTTATGAAGCAACAATTGTAATATTTTTACTTGTTTGCTCCTAATTGAAATCAATAATTATATTTTATATTGTCATTCTTATTAATCTTGTGTGTAATTAACTAATTAATATGAAATATAAGTCAGTCATCATTTAACGATCGATGACATATTAAGTTTTTGTTACAATAAATAACCAAATATTTTTCTAATTTTTCTGGTAGAAAGTCCTTCCTTTTGTCGCTTAAAATGTGTTTGAAAGAAGTTATCTCTCTACTTCACATGACATCACAGGTGAGCATCGCAAAGAGGCTCTGTCACTCGCAGAGTAAGAATTAAATTATTTTTCAGATTCACCTTATAACACACTGTTCACATCACGAATAAACTTTAGTCCTGGATTCCTGGTTTCGATTTTATCAATTCTCTCACGAAGTGTCTTTCCAGTTTTTCCGGGCGCTTCTTGGGCGACGGGGCTTCATACATCTGCAAGGCAGAAGATAGTGGCACTCCTCTTTCTTCCAGATGTGTGATCGTGGCTGCTAGTTTACTAAATAGGTTTTAATAAAAGCTAATTTAGCCAGTAAGCTTTTCTCATTGCGTGCATTCACTGCAACTGCAATTTTTGCTGCTTCATTCACATTCAAACCTCCCAGTACCCTTTTCACGTCTTCTAGGTGGTCATAATAATACACTGCTGCTTCTATCCCTGTTTCCCATCTTGTAAGGATTGGCTCTGGGGAAGACGAGTATCTGGCACCATTTGAGAAAATAATTTCAAGGCATTCACTTCTGGAAATTTTGCTCTGATCTCTTCCACCAAACTATGAACGTGGTGAGTTAGACATGACAGATGCACTGCCATCGGATAAAATATTTTTAAAGCTTTAGCTGCCTTGCTCATACACGCTGCCGCATCTGTGACTATCAACGAAAGTTTTTCATTTTCCTGAACGGGCCATAGAACACGTAATGCATCACGAACAGCATGCGCAATGGTGAAGTGATTTGTTTCCTCTAGTACTCTGGAGGCAATAAGGTTCATATTCCATAAGTTTTCCCAAGGTGACATTGGCAATGTATCTTCCACACGAATCGGTCGTTTCGTCTATAGACAGCCATATCTTTGAATCATCAATGTCAGCTCTGATCTCTAGGAGCACTTAAAATAAAATAAAACATACAATATTAAATATATTTTAAACATTACAATTAAATTCCCAAACATCTTAGTTAAATTATAGAGCTTTACAAGGGGCTTTACTTTTTCGTGAAGTAAAATAGCTTATTTTGGTGTTAAACACATCGCCACATTTGTGGATACACCGTGAAATGAAAAATCATATATTTTAACTCTATATAAGAGGGAATAACATCTCAAACGTCACGTAAGGTAAGTAATTTTCAAAAGGAACCAGATAATGTTAAATAACCTATATGATTTCCTCGAGATATTGGTGTTAAAAAATAAAAATTACGTATAAATTATCACGTTAAGGGAATAACAAATAAAAGTATTGAATGGGGTCGCTTGCTTTGTTACCATGGGCGTCGCGAAGCGGGGGCAAGAGGGGGGGGGGCGGAAGTTGGTGGACTTAATGTGTAGCCAATTATTACTGACTATTAAACTATTATTTTAATTTTGATGTAAAAAACAATTTTTATTTAGCACAGATTAATACGGTTATTTGTAACTAATATTATTAATTTTGACTATAAAATAATGATTGCAAACTTCCAACATGTGGCCCCCCCTGGAAAAAAGTCTGTCGACACTCATGTTTGTTACCCAGTACTTGATAACAAGTTTTAGTTATTTATTTTTATTTATTTATTGTGCAAGATTTTCTGTTTTAGATAAACCTTTTCAAAGTGTATGAGTAGTTTTTTGCTGTAATCCTACCAGTTTACTTAGTAAATCAAATTTGTCGATATATCGCGGAGTAAATGTTCCTGAAATTTGTATTTTAAATTGTATCTAATTGTATCTAATTGTATCTAATTCTTACTAAGAGAAAAGTAAAA
This sequence comes from Tenodera sinensis, assembly GCA_030765045.1. Classification (NCBI taxonomy): domain Eukaryota; kingdom Metazoa; phylum Arthropoda; class Insecta; order Mantodea; family Mantidae; genus Tenodera; species Tenodera sinensis. The sequence continues at coordinate 218,916,111 of CM060962.1, read as the reverse complement.
AACACTAGTGCATATCGCTCTTATAAAAATACGGTTCTTATGTAATATTAAAGTTTATTCGTTTTCATAATTCCATTAATTAAACGAACCAATGTAATTTTTCCTTAGTGTAGACTTGCTAGGAACGTTTCTTCCACAATATTTCTCCAAGAATCCTCGTAGTTCTGAATTGCTTAATGTCGTTAAAGGAATGCTTGCCAACACCAAAGCTTTACACAGGTCTGTTGAAAAACCACAATTCCCACTGTTCCTTGCTGAAAATGCTAATCTTAATGTTGTCTGAATTTTGACGTGGTTTTCCCAGCAGCATTTTTCTTGTGAGCTGCTTTTTGTAAGTGTTGCGTGATCTGAGACTTTCTGTCACAGGGACCTGTAAGTAAAAATGAATAACTGGTGAAATATAGTTTACCTTACTTTATTGTATATGAAAAGACATTCAGTGCAGAATTATATTGATTCAGTAGTGTGATAAACTGATAATAAGTTATTTAAAATACATGTTTGTCACAAACTTCTCGCCAATCCATTGATGAAGCAAAGATATTTTACTGGATTTTTCCTTCGGCATTGAAACACACTTGTCTTGGTCTACTAACACTCATAAAATGGTATTTGAGAAACAGCTAAGAATTTAAACTTTGATTGCCGCTTTGTTTTGTCACCATGGTCAACAGTAATGTACAATAAAGCTGATGTTCAAGCTTCAAAGAACATCGCAGGTTAAAAATGAAAACAAGGAAATTACCACCAATTGTCCATTGTTGGCAAGCAAGTTCCTTTCTTCCGAAATCTTCCTTTTAGGAAATGGTTTAGGCCACTAAAAATTCGAATTAATTTCGTACAAATTTTAGGATAAAATTAGTACACAGAGACATTATTGAAATTAAAATTAACAGGTAAGTTATGTTACTGTAATATTATTGTTCATAATTTCTCAAAATTAAAATATTTATTTTATTATTATCATGACATGAATCACTACATAGGTACTCATGCATCAGACATCATGGCCATTGCCCATCAATCAGCATCACCAAATTGCAACATACAACAAGTTGCGACACTTTCATTCTTCAGTTACCTTTCTGTCTCTTACAACCAAGTTATATGTAGAAAAAATCTCTTGCTGCCAGCATTTGATACTGGTAACCAAAGACATTGAAGGCACTTTTCACAGAAAAATACTTTGGATGGTAACACTGATGTTACTATTTAAAACTTGTTACTATGGCCTAACCGTTCAACAACGGCACAAAGTTCTTTGCGCTTTAAGTTTATTGCGGCGGCTTTGATAACCCGGAAATGTGACCTTGTGAGATAACCTTTTATTGTAGCCTCACCGATTGCATTGTCGGGCAGCTTCGTTTGTCGCTGCCAGTAACATCTATTTTGTAGTATTGTTACACGTTGCTCTCAAGCCCCTTACTTTGAAGAGGTCGCGAGTTCGAATCTCGCTTAGGGTAAGGTTTTTTTTTTCCCCTGAAGTTTTCCATTATCCTGAGAAGAAGAATGTCGGGTAACTTAAAGCTTCATGGACCTCGGGCTCACTTGAGCATCATTTCACCCATTTCATTCATTCGCCGTCCAATATGACGTTGGAGGACGTTAATTAAAAAAAAAAAGTTGATCTCAAAAGAAGCCGGGTATTAATTCGTAAGGATTAGATGTGAATTCTTTCATTGTTATTAAAACCAAAACTTTAACACCAGTGACAATGAGTCAGTGAGTAAAAACTTATTTTTCTAAGCAAAATTTTAAAAAAGTAGACATTTCTCATTTATCACTAAAAAAAACCCAATTTTCTCGAAAATATGAAAAATTCACAAAAATTCGCGAAGAAAATAATCCCATATACGTTATCACTTCTAAACTATGTCAAATGCATGCAAATCAATTTGTTCTGTAATAAAATTGAACAACTTCCTCATTCATCGTTAAAAAGAAAAACTCTTGCCTCTGGCTATGACCTTGTGGTTGACACAAAGCGAACCTGAGATATCACGTTGTTGCTTATTCCCCTCGCGCTGACGTCTTACACCCTGCTTCAGAAACAACATATCCTGCATTTCCCGATACAATCAACATTACGCGAAAGAACATCACTAATACATACATTACATTATCGCATAAAACAAAGCAGTTATGATCATACTTCCAGTAATATCACTGGTGAATTATGTTTATTGGAGGCTCAAGAAACCACACGATATAATATTGTACACGTTCAAGGGCAAAGACATTCTTTTGAGGTAATAACAGTACTTTCATTGTTTCTATAATCTCGCAATATATTCTCAAAAACATTCACTAACCTCAAAATCTTGTCAAAATACGCAGAAAACATAACATACATACCGGTTCGCCAGCATAAACCAAATGACCAACATAAAAGCTTGTAATATTTTGGAGTTTTGCAAAACCAAATCGATCTCATTGCGGATTGAATTTAACAATGAAATGCGGAAATGACAATTGACTCAAATAGAGTTCAATTTCACATGGAAATGTGATAAATGTGCGAGGCTTCAAGGTCTTATACTCTTACTACAACATCGAAACAAATCAAGGCGACAGCACTTTAAAGAACCCTAGGACTGGAATTTGGATTTTCTAAATTGTTATAGGTATGAAATCAACACTTTGCACACTTAAGGGTGTTTATGTTATAAACTACGCACAAAGTTCCAGCACAATCTGTTTAATAGTTTTGAGGGAATTAACTATTCAGTTTATTCACAATGCGAGAATACCTTAATATTAAAAATATTCCAAGTATAACCCGACCAAGGCCAGTGCAGTCCTGCTTCGGAGGGCGCCACTTGTACGCGTTACGGCTTGCCCGTCCTCCTGTACAGTCCGGTTGGCAAAAGGTGAACAATAACAGATCTCATGTTGACATTTTCTCTGTGTGTATCACTGTATTATATGTATTGTATGTATATTCATACCATAAAAAATCAAATATATTCACAAATACTTTAAAATACAGTACATTTGTGCACTGAACACTACGCTGCACGTTAGTAAATCAGACTGTACAGCATTTCGTGACGCATTCGTGTCGTCACCGCGTTAGTTCGCCTGCTTGCCGCTTCCCATGCAGGACTGCACTCGCCTTGGTCGGGTTATACATCAAAACCTAAAATATTACAACAGTTTTATTACGTCATAAACTCTAATTGCCCAACAAACACCACCAATCTCTGGCAGGAACAAAAATTAAGTACTTTTAAATTAATTAATTTCTTTGCTGCGATGGACATTGAAAATATTTTTTCATACCTTTTGTGTATTCAATATTTTAATGTTAAAGAAATTTTCAGACTTTATGTGCTCATAAATGGAACACATGCTGGAAAAATTCTAGGAGCATAGCACAAAATTTAATGCTCATAGAGCAGATAATGTATTAAAATGGTTAAGTTGAGAAAAACCAATTTTTCTACACGCATGCATCATGACCATGGGTCAGATTACCTGTTATTCACACCTTCCCTCTTTTGTCTAGTAGTCCCTCTCTCCTCAGATTTATAGCTATTCCCTTGCGGCGAGATACCGCTGAATTTAATTGATTTTAGCCCTTTTGGCCCATATTTTCTTCAAATACTGCTGAAAATTTAAATGGGGCGTTTAAATGTAGCGCACACGGTAGTTAAAGGCTGCGCTAGACCTTTAAAATGGCGGAATCTAAACAATTTCATTGCCAACCGATGACTGAAGCTTTGAGGAGCATTTGTGTGCTTAAACCCAAAAAAACGCCAATTCGCCGTTTTTCAGTCCCAAGGGTTTCAGGGTCTTAAGCAAACAAAGAGTATTCACAAGTTAAAATCAATAATAACGGATATCTTGGAAATGGCTGACGTCAGAAAGAAGTAGTTTAAAAAATTTAGTGGTTTTAAGATATCTATATTTTTGTGCTGTAAGCTTTTGGCCATTATGTTTTACCTGTTGCACAATGAAGAGGACTTTACACGCTGAAACTCAAGATATAAATATTTTGTCTGTCATGCAAAAGGCTAAGATCAATTTTAGAAAATAAAAAATATTGAAAATGGTTCCATGTAAAGAGTAGTTTTAAATTGAAAGTTTTTCTTGAAAATATTCACTTTGAAAGGCACTAAACACCAAGTTTGGCGTATATATATCCAACATTTCGTTTTTTAGCTACCCTAATCACAAACACACACACATACACACACTCTCTCTCTCTCTCTCTCTCTCTCTCTCTCTCTCTCTCTCTCTCTCACACACAGGCACATACAGTTTAGTGAGTCTCCATATGTATTTCCGGTAAAATCTCGACATGGATTTTTTGGGTGAAACAGAACACTTCCTCATACGTACTTAGGCGTGTGCACAGAAGTCTTTACACGGGAATTATTTCGTTAATTTTACTTTCTCAAACAACTGTAACATTTTACATTAAAGTGTGTCTCTTTGTATGCTTTATATTATATGTGGACAGATCTTTAATATTTTGCGAAAAATCTGTGAAGTGTTCATTGTGATTGAATTTTTTATAATTTTCTGTAAAATGAAGTACATATATTATACTGAATAGTTTTAATACTAGCATTGTCCGTTTCCGAAATATTCCTGCCGCATGATTGAATGTTTAAAGATGATTTATATCTTAGCGCAAATGTAGACCTGAAATATGGGAAGTTTTAAGCATGAAATGTCCCTTTCAATAAGCAATATATGTGGAGATGCTGAATAAAATGAGTGAAATGCTGCTCAAATGAACCCGCAGTGCATTGAGCTACGAGATACCGACATTTAATTTGTGATCATATTGGAAAATCCAGGAAAGTTCTAAGGCAAAGTTTGTTTTCCCCTAGAGCAGCACGGTCCAATGTTCGCGAAAGAGTGGAGGTTAGATTTACCTCCTTCCACTATACGCGGACTTTGCCACTCTTTAACACTCAGGCGTGCATTGTGTTGCAGTGGCGGGTTGGTTACGTGTATGTTGCATCTGATATACTGAAACACTTTATCTTATGCGATAAACTTCTGTTCATTAGTGATTTCTTTGGTACTGCGTACGTTTAAGAAGTCTATCAATTTTTGGCGACGAAGTCGAAGTGCATAACTTTAGAAGATCCACCAAGTGATCGTCGCGTTACATATTGCGATGCAGCCTTTTAATACAGTTAAATTCGGAGAAAGTCTGTTCGCAAATACATGTAAACTATACTCACTCCTATATAAACTATGCTTGCAAATATGTATGTGTCTACTTCATCTTATCGACATAAGCATTTTCAGAAAGTATCTTATTCCTTATTTTCTTGTCGGTTTTAAGCTGTTTTAAGAGCTGGTTGATGTATGATGCCTTTGAAATTCCCCTTTCTTTGCAAGGCCAAGACATAAAAATATGATGTGTTATACTCACATGACTTTCTCTACTCTTCTACTAACCATTCTTACAAACTCTTATTCCCATATCTTCTTCGTGTTAGTTGATATAAACATATGTACAAATTGTGTTATTGCTTATTTCCTTGTAGGTGCAAGGGGAATATTAGGGTACAGTCGGCTTTGAGCGATAGTCAAATATCTTAAAGCTTTGAGATCCCGTTCTCTTTGCACACTTAACATATATAAAAAAAAAAAAAAAAATGAACAACGATGTTCCATTTCATGAAAGTTTTAAAGTTTTCCGAAACTGACACAAATAGCAAGCAATATCTCCGAAATACTTCACTCTACGAAAAGTTTATTCCGATATAAATTGTTTAATTTAGCGAGACCTACATTTTTTGTACAGTAAGATTTTGTCTATCTCTTACGGTTTACGAGTTATTTAAAAGTCATTCAGAGTAAACAGGACTACATAGGCTATAGCCAGAAAATTCAAAATATACATTTCATTTGTCATACAAATACCTTGAATATATGGCATTTTAATCAAAATCGTTAGAGACATTTTCGAGAAAATCGAAATTTTCCATATAAAGGGTAGTTTAAAAACCCACCTTCCGTTTTTGAGTTATGCTGTCCACAGACTGACAGACACACAGACTGATACACACATACACGGACCTTTTTCTAAAAATACGGTTTTTTGGATTCAGGGGGTCTCAAAACATATATTTCCGGTGAAATCGCGACACCGAATTTTTGGGTGGAATAAAATACTTCCTCTACCTACCAGTAGAGTAAGTAAAAAACGAATAACGTATTCCTATTTGGGAAAAGTATAAGTATTGGCAAATTTACACAAATAATAAATAGTATCTCGGAAATGGTTCACTCAAAACAAGAAAAAAAGAAGAACAACAAAAGAAAATAAAGAAAAAATAAACGTATTTGACATAAATTTTGTGTTTTAACGAGATCCACAGTTTTTATTTAGTAGGACTTTGTCTCTTGCTGTTTACCATTTATGCAAAAGTCATCCAGAATGAAGAGGTCTTCTGGGGTCCTTCCCAGAAGATTCAAGTTATGACTTTGAAACTGCCATGGAATCGCCTGTTTGTGTCTGTCACTGAGTAGTGATTGACTGGTTGTGAGCTAATTCACCCTTCGACTGAAAGAGGAGGTGGAGAATAGCAGCTAATTACATAAGCGTCTCCAAAAAAACTAGGTTATACATTGCTGCCCTAGAGCTATCCATACCACTACAAAGAACTCATACCTTCATAGCTTCCGACTACTCATACCTAAACCCTTCTTACCGTTTTTTCTTCACATGGGTTGAATAGTACAACGACTTATGATAAATATTTCAATGTTGTATGTAACTAAGGCCAGTTGGCTTAATTTGAAATTATTTCTACAGAAACATTTATCTTGACTAACATAACCTGGGTAGAATCATCACGTTTGTATGAACAATACAATATAAACGGTAGGTATAAATACATGAATATTTAACGTAGAAGAAAGTTGTGTAAGTATTGCACATCGGATTTGTTAAAAGGGTGTTTCTAAGATTAACACCGGTTTTTAAAATTCCAGGTAAATCCAGGTAAAACTTTTCAAGTGTGTTAAGTGCAGATCAATGTCGGTCAACTTGGCGTGAGAGGGCATCTCCGTTGGCTCCTGGCTCAGAGAGAGGAAATCACGGAGAAGCATAGTGCAGATGATACCAGGGGAAATGCGAAGTCACCGACAAGTCACAAACCAGCGGGCCAAGAGAAATTCATGCTGCTCGTTTTCCTTAGGTGTTTGAAGTGCACAAACATACTCTGTCCTGCCCATTCCTTCCTTTCTGCAAAGAGTTTGTCCAGATCGTCCTGACACTTCATATGCGCAAGAAAGTAGAAATTAGAAGTGACTGGAGTGGTGGGGAAGCAGCGAGTGATGTCAGAACCCAGGCAGTCCCATACAGAAGCAGCGTATGTTTATGTATTGTAAACAATTATTGTGTAGTTGTCACTGTCAGAGCAAGTGATACACTAATCTGCATCTCTCCTATAATGCAACTTCGCAGGCCTCTGCTATTGCGCATCTGTGTTTCAGGAACGGGGGGGGGGGGGGGGTGCCACGACGATCTGGACGGGCTGTACCTTGCTAACGAATATCCGAAACCAAGTTATGTCATGTGACTCTGATGTCTTATAATTTAATAAATCTTTCAGTATTAAAAATCTTAAGATTTCTTTTTCACAATGTTATGCTGCTTGCTAAAGTCGACCAAGGAATGTTAATTGGCTGAAAATCTGATATTGGCGAACTTAGCGTTATTTGAATAGTTATTTTTACGTATTATGATTATGAGCTAGGTTGTTTATGAACTTTATGGTCTAAAAGAAATGTTACAAATTGACTCTGTGACTATGACATTTGCGGAGAGGGACTTTGGGACTCGACCGAAAGGCGATCTTTTGTGCCTATGCCCCTGATGGGTCATCCCAGGAGGAAGGATGAGGCGAATGGATCCTAAGGATGGCCAGATCGTTGCTACGACACAGCAGAGGGCACGGTCCCTACATTTTCCCCGTTAGAAGCATCCCGGTGGAGGCTGGCTCGGCCCGGTTCCTCTACCACCGCTACAGGTTCGTACTCCCAAGGGAGCGCGGGACTCGGCTCCAAGCCCACCCCCCCCCCTCGGGCTTGTTCCATTCCATGGGGGGCTCAGAACCAGGCTCAGAAACCGGGGGACGAGATTTCAGAGCGCCTTACTTTTCCCATGCCGTGCTGCTGCCGGGACGCTCGCCGACGTTTCCAACCCTGAAAGAAACCTACCAGGATGAAGGATGAAATGAAATGATTAATGTAACGAAATAGAGGGACAGGAATTTCGGAGGGTATGGGAATTCTTCCCAGCATTTGACTGGGGACCCGGGGAAACCACAGGGAAAAAAAAAAAAAAAAAACTATGGAGCAGGAAGGTGGGCTACAGGGATCGAATCCGAGACCTCCCGAATGCGCGCCATAGACATTACTGCCTGAGCCATCCCACTCGGTAATGTTAGAAGCTACTTGGTGTTTTAAAAATATGTTTGGATATTTAAGAATATACTGTAATATAGCAAAGCTGTGTTGTAGAAAAGCAAAGGTTCTATATCGGGTTTTTATGTGGCGGAGACAGAGACTTGCCTTCAGAATATAATGAATTATCATAAATCGACCAGTGAAAATACCACCAGCATGTAATATTTTATTTCATTATGTACGAGTAGCAGCATGATTTTCAAGCGAAATCGTTTCAAGATTTTCTGAATACATACATTCGGTAGTTACAGAAGAACTAATTCACCAGTTATTTTGTAATAGGTACATTTTTAATCATAATATTTACCTAAGTCATAAAAAATTGTGTAGGCATCTACAATTATGAGGCAATATCGTGGCATAATTAAAGTGCACGAAGTTTCCTCCTAACGTTTTGGTGATAACCAGGGTTAGGATATTTCGGTGCGCAACTTTTTTCTTAGAGTAAATTTAAGCCCTTAGGAAAGATACCACAGTGTCAAGTTTTGTTTCTAGTTGCCAAAAGAGACATTTTTCATGCACATTTTTTCCTTTTTGGGTGCCTTTATCCCTTTTTGTGAGAGAGATAGAGATAGAGAGATAGAGAGATAGATAGTGAGAGAGAGAGTGTGTGTGTGTGAGTGAACCTGTGTGTGTGAATGTGAATGTGTGTCTGATTGCGTGTGGGTGGATCTATGTGTGAGTGTGTGTATGTATCTGTGTTAGTGTGTGTGTCTGTGTGTAGTGTATTAGTCTGTGTGAGTGAATTTGTGGGTGAGTTAGTGTGAACTTGTGAGTGAGTGTGTGTCTGTGTGTTTATCTGCATGAGTTTTGTGTCTGTGTGTGGGTGGATCTGTGTGTGTGTGTGTGTGTATGCTTCTGTGTACTCGTGTGTGTCTGTGTGAGTGAGTGAGAGAGAGAAAGAGAGAGAGAGTGTGTGTGTGTGCTCCTGATAAATATCAAGTACCAAATACCAGCATCTTCCAAAGGTGCGACATGAAGATTTAAATTGTTTTAAATTCATGTAGGCAAATAATTGATTTTAAGCTGGTTACAAATACATGCTCCTAATACAAATTAAAGAATACTAAGTAGGGACGGCTTAATATCGTAGTAATCGCTTTAAATTATACTACAAAGAAATCTTTGTAATAAAATATACATTCTGCATGGAACACGCCAACTATTTCATTTTGTTTTTTAAATGCCCCTTGAAACTATTTTCTAGTTTACTTTTTTTTTTTTTTTTTTTTTTTGAAGCATATGTACACCATAAATAGTCCTATTAATTGCACCGGTGTTTAATCCATTAGTTTGATAATGGTGTTTATTGCTGGTGTGATAGGCAGTGATTTCTAGATAAATATTGGTTAAAGCACATCCATACGAGGTGACATAGGCGCGTTTAGCACTACATTTGAATTCAAAACGCGGAGGTTTTTTTGTTTTTCTTTCCCTATACTTCCCCTACTTACTATACGTAGTAGAGAAAGTGAAAATGCTTTAACGTCAGAAGATATCTTTAGACTCACGCGCTACAAATTTCGGACAATGCCTGGACTATATTTTAAAAGCTAAGACGCGGATAAAAGCTGAACATCTGTAGCTCGTTAGGAGAAATGTTGCACCTGGTTATGTTCTGTGGCGTACAGTTTAATTTCTGCAAGAGGCGGTGTACTGTTGACGGCAGCGATTATTTCAGTCGTGCGGTAGCGCACTGCACAGGGCATGGGATATAATGAGCCTCGTGACGAGCAGGAGCAGTGGCTGGCTGACAATTAGAAAACGGCCTGGCTTACTTGCTCTGTTTAATACCTGCTTTAAACAGTGGCGGTTGGTGATACTGATAGTTGCTTATTTACTCGAAGTAACTCAATTTGCAAACATAAGGAACAATTATGAACACTTAGTTAATAAAGAAAACATCTGGTGTGGTACATTCACATGCTCTTCCCTATTCGCTCTTCTAACAATCTATACTTAATAGATCATTGATCACTAGAGGCCTGAAAAACCCCTATATTCACTTAAACGTTATAGTTTGTGAACGAAGGCACCTACGTAATTGCCTGACTAGGAATCTAATATTGACTCAATGACAATTTGCGGAGGGGTACTCGGCACCTCGACCGAAAGGCGATTTTTGTACCTATGCCCCTTGACGGGGCACCTCCCGGGAGGATGGATGAGGTGAATGGATCCTAAGGGCGGCCGGAACGTTGCCAAGACAGAGCAGCTAAAAAGATTCCTATATTTGGAAGCACCCTGGCGGAGGCTGGCTGAGCGCCCCTCTCGGGCCTGTAGCATCCCATGGGGGGCGCCGAAACCAGTGGCTCCGACGAGATTTCCATAGCGGATTTGTTCCCCCTGCCGTGCAGCCTACGAAAAAAACCTTGGGTCAGGGAGGTTGGCCATGGGGATCGAACGCGGGACCTCCAGAATGCGGGCCACAGGCATTACCGCCCGAGCCATCCCCCTCGGTATATCTAACATTACACTTTACTCTGTTATTTGCTCCAGCAACAACCTTGTATGTTTATTTTTTTAGCTGCAAGAATGACTAATCGGTAGTTACGTGTCGCACAGGTAAAACAGACAATGCGACAATGGCCTAGCTTTGTCATTAAAGCAGTATGTTACTATTTCACACAAACGGGTGCATCATCTGCAAAATCCCAAGGATCTGGAGAAAGTGGATCATCTGATCATAATAATAATAATAATAATAATAATAATAATAATAATAATAATAATAATAATAATAATAATAATAATAATAATAATAATAATAATAATAATAATAATAATAATAATAATAATAATAATAATAATAATAATAATAATAATAATAATAATAATAATAATAATAATAATAATAATAATAATAATAATAATAATAATAATAATAATAATAATAATAATAATAATAATAATAATAATAATAATAATAATAATAATAATAATAATAATAATAATAATAATAATAATAATAATAATAATAATAATAATAATAATAATAATAATAATAATAATAATAATAATAATAATAATAATAATAATAATAATAATAATAATAATAATAATAATAATAATAATAATAATAATAATAATAATAATAATAACCATAATCATAACGTCAATAACTGCAAAATAATTTTACAAAATTATATAATCAAGACCAGGCCGGGTGGTAAGCTCTTCTCGGGGTTGGTTCTCCGGCGGGCCGATGTGTGTGTGTGCAAGGGATCAGCAAAGAAAGACAAGGCCGAATCTTTGATATACATCAATCGGTGTGATTGCAATTGTAAATTTCACAATTTAGGGTTGTTCCCTAGCATATGATTCGTTTTATTCTCATTAAAATCCGAGCTGAAAAAACTCGAGTTGCCAAGCGACACCTGCATTTTGGCAATGCATCGGCATGGTGAAAACAAATCAATAGAGGAAGTGCATGCTATTGTTGCAGTAAGAGACGCTGGGTATACCAATTTTCTGAGTTCAGGAATTTCAAAATAGTATACAGAACGCACGCTGGGTTTTATTTCTGCACATTTAAATGGCAAGAATCTATACTACGTGGAGGACATACATAATTTGTTGAAGCACTGAATGAGTACCTTCGCAATATTTGTGAGCTAGACCTTGTGTTCAATTTTTTACAAGGTTTGCACAGTTGTGGATGAGGTGTTACAAGCAGAAGTAAGGGAAACCAACTGAAGAAACATTTTGAAACTGCTATTCCTTAGAATAGTGCAGAACAGACACCGCAACTTGCCAAAAGGTATCAAAATGTGTTTATCAGTTATATCGCCTATAAGGAATTTATACTTCATTTTGTGTGGATTTCTAGACACATCAACTATGTGCATTATATCATTTTGCTATTTTGTCATTAATAAAGTTAGTATGCATTAGAAATAATGAACAAATAAATGAATGTGTTTGTTTTCGGCTTTTGTGAACAACTGCTAAAAAGGCACACTTAAGGGACTCTGGGACTGAAAAATGACCGAAAAATTATCAAGTTGACGATTTTTAGGTTTATGCATACAAATGTTCCCCAAACCAGTCATGGATTGGCATTGACAGTTTTTAGATTCCGCCAGTTTTAAATGTCTAGCCCAGGCTTTGAATGACATGTGCGCTACATTTAAACGCCCCTTTTCTGCTTAAATTTTCGGAAATATTTGAACAAAATATGGGACAAAATGGCTCAAAAACAACCAAATTCAGCGGATTGAAGTGGTTAAGCTAAGAATCTGAGGAGAGAGAGCACTAGACTAAAGAGGAAAGGTGTGACTGTGCAGCAGGGCAGTTTTACGCCAATTAAGTAATCTGACTCATGATCATAATGCATGTGTTTGGAAACATTGGTTGTTCTCAGCTTGACATCTTTTAATATACTATCTACTCCATGCGGATTAAATTTTGTGCTATGCTCCTAGAATTTTTCCAGCATTTGCTCCATTTATGTGACTTCGACTTCAGTCTTTGGTTTCAAAATCTGAAAGTTTGTTTAGCTTTAAAAAGATGAAGTAGATAAAAAGCTTAAAAACTACATTTTCAATGTCCATGAAAGAAAAAGTTAATTATCTTAAAAGTAATAATTTTTTGTTCCTGCCAGAGATTGACGCTGTTTGTCGGGCAATTAGAGTTTATAACATAATAAAAATATCGTGTAATTTTAGTTTTAGTTGCGTGTTGAATATGTCAAATATTAAGGTATTGTTGCATTATGAATAAATTGAATAATTAATTCCCTCAAAACTATAAAACAGATTGAGCTGGAACTTTGTGTGGTAGTTTATGACATAAACACCCTTAAGTGTTTTAAGTATTGATTTCATACCTAAAAATATAGAAAATTGCAATCTCAATCCCAGGTTAGGGATTAAGAAGCAGCTTTACAGTTAAAGTGGCAAGTGGTGGAAATATTGACCCTAAGTGTTGCCGCTATTGTTAATGGGGCGAGTTAAAGCTACCATATGGTTTTCTGCTACTGAGACGAACAGTACAGTGCATCTTTTAGCAAGCAGTTTGTGTCTACCCACATTTCAGCAAATTCCTCTTCGCCTTTTTGATAAATTTCAGAAAAGCAATAATTGAGTACATCACGTATGCGCGTCAGTCCAGAAGGAAGACTCCCGAAGAGCTTCGGTAGGTGTGGCAGCGATCTAGCACATCGTTTGCCAGCCCTCCAAGCTGGTACCGGAGGACACTCACAATCCCGCCTATGTGTCACCACCCGATCTTCAACGAGTATCGAGAACCACTGCCTCGCGGAGTCCAACTCAATCCGAACAACTCCCTCACGGCAGCGGTTGAGACGGCTCAATAGTAACGTTAGGATTACCACATCACACCTGCGTGTTGTTAGGGCAGTGAGTCAGGCGGCTAATGGTGAACTCGACACGCGTCTGTTTACCTCTGTTGTGCAGGCTGTCCAACTTGGTGTTTGACCGCTCTTTGGTGGGGTAATAGATGGGACCTGATTTATGTTTTGAGCAAAAGGTACTGAGTTTTACTGACTGTCAAATTACTAATTAATACTGATGTAGCTAACAGAACACAAAGACGCAGAATTCGCTTGAAATAAAATATAACTGATCAGTAAAAAGCAAATAAACCGGCGGGTTTAAAACAGCAAAAAACACAGAGAAACGTCATGTTATATTTTGGCATTTAATTCTCGTATGACTTAAAGTAATTCACTACATTTTAGTCACACAAATTAACACTCTCGTATAGGTTTTTCATACGCATAAATTGTGGGTACAACTTGTTTTTCTTTCTTTCCTTATTACTGTCTTCTTCTCATGCCGGTTTAGAATACATACAAGGATCAGCTAAACGCATAATAGCCTTCTTGCATCTATACAATTAAATTCCAACAACTTTTCCGCAATCGTTATGCTGAATCTTATGCCGCTTTTGCTCCGTAGTGTATTTACTATGTTCTGCATATGTAACATTTCTTCTCATTTGTTAAAGAGGGCATTAGAACATTTATCCATATATATGTAGGTGATGAGGCAAGCAAACCAAACCATGGCTGATACGGTACATTTTAGATGACGTGGTTTACACAATACTTACAAAACTGCCTGCTTGGACATCCTTGAAGATATCGCTGGTGTCACCGCCCCTAATGCACAGCCTTGATTGGCCAAGAACAGAATTGTCACTGTTATATCCAACAGTATGCGATGAATGTCCGGCTGTAAGCGATTATCCACGTGGAGTCCCAGTCCTATAAGATACCTGCCAAACCAGTTGGAGTTGGTGCCACTTATCGCTTGTAACACCTTAAGTGTGATGTTCTAGGGTGGACAATATATACTAGGGGTCCATGGTGACCGTACCACAGTAGCTGAAGTGGTCGGAACAAACGTGAAGATAGAAATGTGATTGAAGTAGGAAGAGTTCTCACTAGAATAATTTCCGTGTTGACTATAGGAATGACATGTGACATTCATGAACGTACAAACAGTTCATGTTTGAATGTGATGATTTGTTTTGAAGGCGCCGTTCTTCCTTTCCTTGATGTGCTTAGCAGTAGTACTAGATATGAACTCTGAGGGTCGAGAGGTGTGGCTTGGAGAACTCCGATGGTTCTCTGTTGGCCAGTTCAAATAAAACACTCTCTAAAATATAAATCACCTGCTGGTATTTTTCTTCAGAGTGAATGCATTTACAGTTGCCGTATTATTACTGTTAAATATATCCAGTCCAATTGACATAAGCGCAATTACCAATATATTTATACCTTTTAAGACGTGGAGTCAGGAATGAAAAATTCAATGTCATAGCCGGGATTTGAACCACGGATCATCCGCTTATCGAGCGGCTAATAATAATTTACAAATATGTTTTTCTTTCTTCGCTGGCCATGTATCCCAAACGTTGGGAAGGTGAATTATACTTGATGGTTCCATACCTAAGCGGAATACGAACTGTGGTGCCGAAAGTTTCCTTTGAGCTACCTAAACAAGATATCTAAAGATGTATTTAACTTCGGTAGTTTATCCGGCGATCTCTGTTGTTCTGAAACCCGTTACTTAAAAGAAACTTCAAGGAATTAAAAAAACGTTTAATTTTCAGGTTTATTGTACATATGCACAGGCTCATAGACTTTCTTTTATTTATTATTCATTATTTGGAATGCCGTGCTGGTAAATTTGCGTTGAAACTTACATGTTTGAAGAGCTTTGTGCTACATGTAGGCAAGAGAACGTAGTGTCGAGAAATTACTGGTGAGAGACAGCGTGAAAATGGTTCTGTCGTTTTAAGAATGGCTCCTTTGACGCCCGGTGATTCGCTTGAGTTCAGGAAGACTAATGCCGGGATTGCGATGAACTTAACGTAACGTGACTTACCGCGACGCGACGGGACGTAACGGGAAAGTCTAACACATAGCTATACCTATAGGGCCAACTTAACGTGACTTTACGTGACGTATTATACAAGTTTGGCAATGTCAAACTTTTCCTTCACGCTACAAGTTTGGAGGCATAGGAGTCGGCAGACATTTTTTCCAGGGGGTGGGGGGACATGTTGGAAGTTTGCAACCAAACAATATTAATTCATTATTCTGCTGCCAAAAGTTATTGTATTTGTTATGGATAACTGTATAATTGTGCTAAATAAAAATTATTCTTCACATCAAAATTAAAATAATAGTCTAACAGTCACCAATTGATTGCACATTAAGTTCGTTAGCTTCCAAAGGGCCCCCCCCCCGCGGACTCCCCTTGCCCGCCCTTTGCGATGCCCATGTTTGGAGGTCACGTGACTAATTTGAACCAATCGGCGTATAGAGCCATGCAGGAATAAATCGTGCTTCTATATGAAACTATTTGCATCAGAACTTCTCAGTTTCTTTTGAAAAACAGGTTATGACCATCTCCATACTCCATACTTTATTCGCGTTTAAAAATGTTTCCTACTATACATTTTTGTATTGTCTCCTTTAAAATTTGTAAAATATAATCTCTGATTAGAAAAAAATACCTACTTCACATATCCGCCATTGTTACGTCAAGTTTGGAGGTTACGTGTATAAGTTGAACCAATTAGCGAGTAGTGCCATGCAGGAATAAGTTGCGTAACTATTTGCATCAAAACTCTTTCTCTGTTTCTTTTGTTTTGCTCCTAAAGTAAGTTATGGTCCTCTCTACACTTTATTCGCCCTTTAGAAGTGTTTCTTACTACACATTTTCATATTTTCTTTCTTTTCATTTTTGGAAAACATTAATTAGAAAAAGAGAGCTGCTTCGAATTTCCGCCAAGTCTGCCGGGTAAAAGAATAACCAATCAGAATCATTCCCATTGCGTTAGATGCATTCTAATAGACCTAGCTTCTTCACGTCACGTCCCGTTCCGTTAAGTCATACTAAGTGAAGTTCATGTAATCCCGGTATAAGGGTCGAAGACCTTCTACATAATTTAATCCAAATCAGTCATTTTGTGCCACTTAGGTGCATTTCATGGCAAGATTCAACACGCTATGAACTTACGTATCATCCCTATAATCAAGTATACTATGCTTAAATTCTTACGTGTTAATTTTTCTACCATACTGGTCGTATGTAGAGCATTTCTGGGCCTCTATTGAACGAAACTACAGAGCCAATTTTTCTTCCACAGTGGCTGTATGTAGGGAATTAAAATAATTGCAGCAGTGGGAGACCCTTTTAAGGTACCTTCATCTCAGAGAGCACGATATGAAACCCATAACAGAAATTGAACTCGTATTGGAAGGCGACAGTGTTAATGTGACGAATACCTGCAGTTCAAATTGCAGCCACAGCAATGACATTTCAAACCTTATTCAACTTCAGCCCAGACATGGTCAGGGTGTTAAAAAATATTATGTGTGCAATCACATGACGTTCTCTACTCACTCTTGTACAGACATGGAAAGAATCATTGAGCCCATTAAGAGAGCAGAATATTTTTAAGTTCCACGTCATATTGGTAGTGCGGTTTACACAAGTCGATATTCCAGCATGCAGCTGAGTTTGTTTATAGTCTCTGTTCCGTATGTTATCGTCTGTGGACACACAAATAGCCTGTGTCTTGAATCAACACTCGCATTTGTATACATATTCGCAAATGCAAATGCGAGTGGCCATTCATGATGCACCTATTTGAGTGTCCAATAGACGCTAACACATGGATCAGAGACCATACATAAATTCAGCTGCATGTTGGAATATTGACTTGTGTAAACTGCGCTACCACACGACGTAGAACAGCTCCCTTATGCGCTCAATAATTTTTTTATGACTGCACAAGTTATTTTTAAAAACCCCTATTTATCTATCCACTTGTGTTAATCGAAATAAAAGTATTTAGAAATTGTTTTGTTACATAGTTCCTTACCTATAGGTAAGTAGGGTATTTGAGGGGAAGCTGGCACAGTTTTTTATGGGCAAGATGGCCGCCATGCGTGATCTAAGGATTACTAGGTAAGGTGGTAGGAGAAGCAGGACGTTGTAGGTGTTTAAAGCAATCTCTAGGGATAACTTTTAAGGCCTATAGCAGTGTATGTATGTTTATGAGCGTTCATGGTAGTTGAGTATGTCGATCACTATATCGATGTAAACCGCCTAACGCAAGAGCTTTCTATCTTGATTGAATATGACACCCTAACTTAATGACACCTCGCCCCACATCGCCACGCTAACCTAACCTAACCTAACTCTTTTTACTAGACCTTTCATAATTTAACCTCACCTAAGCTGACCTAACGCAGCTCCCACTCTTTTTACTCTGGTCATTCATAATTTAAGCTAACAAAGCACCATATTTGTACTCGACTTAACCTAACCTAAGCTAGCCTAACCTAGATCCCACTCTTTTCGCTCTGGTCTTTCATAATTTAGTCTAACCTAAGCCCCATACTTGTACTCGTGTAACCTAAGCTCACCTAACCTAGCTCCCACTCTTTTTACTCTGCTCTTTCATAATTTAACATAACCCATACTTCTACTCGTGTAACCTACCCTAACGTTACTTAACCTAAGTGAGCATAAACATTCCTATTTATTAAGATATTTTAACCTAACTTAACCTATTTCATTCCTAGATTACTTCAGCGTTCTATTCTTCTATAACCTATTCTAACCTCCACACCGTACAGTTTCAGGCTTAGACATTTGCATTCGTTTGCAGACGTTTTTCAGCAACTTTAGATACTTTGAAGCTATTAGACCCCTGACGTGCGAACCCTAAGCAATTTCTAATCATTTCACGGTATGTTAATACTATTTAGGAGTTTGGTAGGTATTTTAGCCACTTTTGCCACATTCTAGGGATTTTTACGAATTTTTGAAGGTTTGTCCTGATTTTTCGGTGTTCTCACGTCTTTAACATGTTTGATGCTTTTAATGAGCATGTAGACCCTTTTTAGCGATTCGTTATGCTTTCACGAACGAATTTCATCCTTTTGTAAATGTATGATGTTCAGTCTAGAGCATTGCTTGCGGTCTTTCTAAGACTAAACTAACTTAACCACAAGCCTCTTTAGATATATGTCTTCATCGTTATTTGACATTATTCATGTTTCTTCTCCCTCCTCCCACTCTTTCTTAAACTCTCATTAGAAGACGTTGTAACCTTGTTGCTCAGCTAGCTATTACCTCCGTCTTTGTACACTGCTCCAGTATGCTATACATGTTAACCTCATTTAACGATTCTTCTGCATAGTTCTGTATGTTCTAATGGTAACACGTCAAACGTTGCCCACATTCCTTCTAAGACTATCCTAACCTAACCCAACCAACAACCATCATCATCAGCGTCACTATAACCTGCACGACCACAAACATCTCCAGCACCACCTCCATCATCACCAGCGCCACCACAACCTACATCACCATCATCACCAGCGCCAACATATCCAGCACCACCGC
Organism: Tenodera sinensis; assembly: GCA_030765045.1. NCBI lineage: Eukaryota > Metazoa > Arthropoda > Insecta > Mantodea > Mantidae > Tenodera > Tenodera sinensis. The sequence goes on along the minus strand of CM060962.1, from coordinate 218,896,774 downwards.
CATATTCTGCAGCTATTGTATATAGTATGTTCGACATTTTTTTCATATCTAACCTTACCTATTATTTACAGCTTTAGTCTGCTTTGATTTTCCCCCTCCTTTACAGGGCTTTAAACTTCCACTAGAAGATGTCCTAACCATTGATGTTGAAGTTCTTATTACAGCTATTTTGCCCTCTGTTACAGAATTTTATACAGTTGTATGACTCTTTTGCTTGGTTCTATATGTTCTGGCGGTAACATCTCGAGCACGACATGCAGTTTTCTAAGGCTAACCCTACCTATTATGATCTAACCTGCCTTTTAAGTGTTCTTTACACCTTTATTCATCATTGTTTTTTCTGATCCTTTATAGAGCTTAACCTATCACTAAACGATGTTCCATCTGCTGATGTTGAAGTACTTATACCTCAGTATTTTAAGAGATATTCAGCAATATTTTTGATAGTATTTTAACACAATCTTCTGTTTATATAAAGCTAATGAGGGTATACTTACTTTAAGGTAGCAGGGTATACGCCTCTCCTCTTTTATCTGGGCTGGAGTCCAGCACTAGAGTTAAAGTCTAGTGGCAGAGTTAACGCCTACCTTTATAATTTCTATTTTTCTTCTTTCTTCGACAAGTATCATGGGAAGCACGGAGAAGCCAGGTGAGTAATTTTTTTTAATTTTATCTTCTTTCTTCGTCAGACATCATTGGAGGCGTGGAGGAGTCAGTTGATTAAACTTTCATTTTCTACAGGAAACGTAACGGAGAAAATAATTATCTTGAGATCTAAGTTGCATACTCTTATGCACGGCTTGCAACGTTGTAATGCCCATACGCATACGTTGATATTCCATCCTCTGCAATTACTCTCTTGTCATCATGAGGCGACAGAGCTATTTTATTAGATTCAACTGTAGAAACATTATGACGTTGGGATAGGATTAAATTCATAGGGGTTCTTACGATTTTTAAAGCTTTAAGGCACTCCATATAGCTGTTGAAGCTGATGTGTTGCTTAATGGCGCTATGTTTTATGCCTTTGATCTTTTTTGTCACAGAGCCATCAATATCGAGAGCATACATTTTAGGTCTGAGACCAACGAAACGGCGAATGATTTTACCACTCGCTTCATCTTTAAAGTTCCCCAACACTTTCTTGTTTTGTGTAGAATAGCACATATGGTTAGCAGGGTAATCCGCTGTATCCAGATGTTCAAGCATGTGTAATTTATCCTGGTATATATCAGCTGTAGTCACTCGATGGATGAAGGAATCTGTATCCGTATATAACAGTTTAAGATTCTCAGCTCCATAATATGGAAGTAACACATCATATTGACATGAATACATAAGCGTCTTGGAGATGTCTAGTACGCTCATACCAATGTATATAGGCTTGTTGAACACTATTTTACGAGAAGCCATATGAACAGCTGCAAGATTAGGCCCGTATATAGTTCGATCGATAAATGTAGGCTTGGCTATTAGTTTTTCTAATGTTTTGCTGTTTGCTACAAGACGTATATCCATACGATTACGAATGTTTTCCATTGTTTTTCCAAACATCGCATTATTGAAAAGTTTGTACAAATCCTTCTCGAAATCGTTTCTTGCTTGCTGTCGTAGGCGATTATTAAATTCGACGTAAGGCTTTAACCAACAAGATTGACGGAATTTTAGCGCTCGATGAATCTTTACTAGTCGTAGACCATGACTAAGAGCCGGTTTTAATGTACCACATACTTCTTTCGGGATCCAAGATGGGCAATTAGTTTCTTTGAAGAGGATTCCCCCGGTTTCATACTCTCAGGCAGAAAGGGTAAATCATTATGAAGTTCATGCAGCTCTGCAGGATATTCCACATTAACCTCCAAGATATATCCAAAGGAATCATCCCCATTCAACGAACCGACATGTATATCCTCAGGAGAAACCCACGTAAATCCACCATAAGGAAGGGCGTGACACATAGCCCAACCGTACTGGTTATTGGCGTCTTCGTATGTAATAAAATGAGAGGGTTTACGAGGATCACACTGCTCCATATAGATGTTGTTAGCCTCCGCATACCGGTGAGAAACCTGGCATAACCCTCCTCTTGTACCAGATTCAACCACGAGTAGCTGATCGTAATCAAGAAGCAATTTCAACTCGATTCCAGTATACAGCAGCATAGCATCCCATGTAAGTCCTGGAGAAGTAAAATAATGTGCAGGATCCACTTTATGAGTTTTCAGGGTTTGGTCTCTAAATGTCTTGAAGACATCCGCTAGGAGAAGAACATCCGAAATTAAGTACAAATCACTGTACTCGCCAAGGTTTCGGACGTTAAAGTGCTTCCACTCGCTCAGAGCATGATCATAGTCCTCACTGCTGATTTCTTCGCTGTTTAACCTGTTGTAGAAGGCAAACATGTATCGTTCAGGACATCCCATTATGTTACGTAATCATAGGGAAATACCCCCTTACGAGTCATCAAGCCAATATTCTCTGCTCCAAAGTACTTCTCTGTTTCAGGATGCGTTTCAAGGTTCTTTGCAAGCTTCTCCAAGCTCGTACTGAGGAAGCGGAAAGTATCCACAAGCCTAAGTTTAATATCCCCAACATACTTGGAGAATGATATATAACTTTCCTCTGAATTTGGTATAACATCTACTCTTTCGCTAGTACACCCTAACTCCTTAACAACGAAATGAGAGTCATAACCGCTCAGGTTATGCATGAAGACAGATATATAATTAGGTGTTTTACAAGCCAGGTTACATTTATTGTGTAAAGATCCTCTGTACGCCCCGCTTATATGTGAGTGATCGCGAACCTTCCAATTATCTTCTGTAAATTCATGTTCACACAGGTAGCATATTGTAGAAGCATCAAATGATTCTTGTTCTTCAGCTGTAAGGTTTAGCAGATTCGTATAAGTCACTAATTTTATTTGCTAGATCCATCAGGCATTCCATAAACTTCTGTGCAGCGTCAGGCCCTCGGTAAACATACGGCTCAGTAGGAAGAGTTGTTTCTAGTTGTTCAACACTGGATGATGGCTTCACTTAAACACAAAGCTCATAGGAGAATGACTTTGATAGGGAGTTGTGTAGGAGGTTTGAGGGTTAGAGGAGCAGGTATGGAGAGGGGTGAGAATGCATTCAAAATCGGCGTAGATAACATAGGGCAGCTTCAACATCCTCTCAACATTCTTGAATTTAACGATAGAGTTATCCTTTGTAGGCATAAGGCACCTAGCAATGCCGTATTGTCTACATATTTCACTGTGCTCTTGCAATTTTTCCATTCCACCTCGTCCATGTTGGTCATCAAAATGACTGAAACATCTTTTACATACATAAATTCGTTCTTTATGTTTTGTTTTCTGCCCACGAATAAGCTTCTCAAAATCCTTTATGTACACATAATGATGTTTGTCAGCTGAATCACTCAACAGAAGAAGGTCGCGGTGGTCAGTTAATTCTTCATCAACCACCTTTATGGGAAACACTTCACATTTATCATCAACTCCAAACACATTTATGGACATATTATTGAGTTTTTCAAATTTAGCGATTTCGCCCAAGCCCGTAGGAAACGAAACACATGAGAAATCATATTTTTCTTGGAAATCATTGTACTTCCTTACACGCTGAGCATCCTGTTGAATGAACTTTGCAAGAACTGCATACACAAAGCATTTCTCGTCACTATAGTTCTGAGGGTTTCTACAGGCTTTTTTCGCGTCCAAAGATGACGGTAGAGGAATATAGCTGCTCCCTCGAAGAAGATTATACTTGTTAATACGCAGTCGAACACCATCAACATTCAGTAGAGCCCAATTACTACCTTTCAGCTTACTTTCTTCCATTTCAGCACGAAGCTTCTCAATTTTTTTTTCCAAGATGGCATCCAAGTCGCTATCTAAAAACACGGCATGATTACGCGTTTTGAAGGCTTTGTTAGTCATATCCCCCATAGCATTCACAAACTTACATTCAGCCATAATGTTAACTTTCAAACTTTTATGAACCCGCAGCTCCTTCTGAACAGCGTGAACTATGCGCTGCTTCGCCTGCTGTAGGTATGAATTTAGATCCTGACTTGCTGGGCATTGGATGAAATATGATTTCAGCCGATCCTGAAAAGCCGCCTCATATTCTACAACATCGTCTTCATCAGGAGACATGAACAATAATTTATGCTTAGTAGGTTCGAATTTGACTTTCTTAGCATCTATAGCCCTATCACAGCGCCCTTCATGTACATCCCTTCGATTTTCAGTACCGTAAACAACACCACAATGTCTACACTCGAAAAACTCACCACATATCAGCTCATGCCTCTTCTTATGGTAGTCGCGTAGAAAACTCTTTTCACATTTGATGCACCTATAATCTGGTATAGCACTCGGAACCGATTCCATTACTCCACCATTCCACATCTTTATAATATGTAGTGCAACACTTGCAAATCATATAATTCAATAAATGCTTATAGCACTTTCCACTGACTCGCCTCGATAACTTATCAAAGCTATTGAACGGTAATCTCGCTAAGAGAAGTTGATGTGCTCGACTCGAAGGATAATTACTGAATAGCTATCTAAGCTCAAGCAAACCCTACTTATTCTGAAAGCACGCATCTCTCAGGGAACTACATAATTCAAGATCACGCTTGCAGCGCCTTATAGCGGCTTCAATCAGTACTAAAACGCACATTCTAATGATGTTATACTTTTATGACGGTAAATTATATACTAGCAGTCAAATTTTCATTCTTTTTTATGATTTTTCTCCGTTTTTACGTACTTTGAAACGAATCCGGCATAGAATTAAGACGCAAAACGGTGGGTATGTATCTTTAAGTAACAAACACCTTTTAACAATATCGAATGACAGCGATATAAGCACTTGAACATTATTTAAACGCTTAAAACCCAATTTTTCGCTATATTTCATCAATTTCAGCATTAGAGTCCTATGGCGTCACACTCAAGCATCGACGGAATGTCTACTACCTCCAAACATGTTCATACAAGTCTAATGACGTCACGCAACCACCATACAGAAGGCATAATTCAACGACAAAGACATTAAACTATATATTCCCGCAACGAAATAAACGTATTTGAAAGCGTCTTAACACGTTAACTTCAATGCATGTATATATAAACCTCTAATATAACAATAAAAAGAAAGAAAAAGGAATAAATAAGAAATAAAATAAAGGGGAAATAAATTATTAGCACAATACACCCTTAGAAACGAGGTTATTCCATATTTCATCATTCAGTGAACTAACATAGCTAAATGATGTCACACAGTAGCGGCGACATTCTGTCTACACTCTTTGAAAACAAGTTTAGACAGGAAAGTCTCCCCACCCTCGGATCCACGTAGCAACATTATGAGAAGGCCAACAGTAACCTCCAAGCCATCAGAGCGAGTATATGGGATGTGAACACCCGACAACGCTTTTCACCGTTTAAGCTTATTTGTATCATATTTTGCCAGGTACTCATCAATCATACATTGTACTACACACGTCATATAGATCACAATGCTTAGCGTTATATGCTATAATTTGTAATGTTCACGATTTTATACTCATTTAATGATTTAAATTCAACATTTCTAGCGTTCACCCTCTTCTTCTTCCTCTTCTTCTTGTTCTTCTTCTTCTTCTTCTTCTTCTTCTTCTTCTTCTTCTTCTTCCCATATCACACCTTTACCTTAGTCCTGTTCTCCTTCCAATAATAAAGGCATTGATTGCACGGGAATCGATGCCTAGACCCCCAGTGATCTTCAAAATTACATCAGAAGATGCACCGTTTTATTAGAAGAACTGTGGTTCTGGCCTAATTAGCATATGAATGGGTAACCGCAAATTGATTACACGTGTTTTTCACACCCGGTTCCCTTTGTCGGTGAATAGCCGACAAAGGGGCGACCCTCATTATTTGTCAGATTACCACAGATAAGGGTTGACAAGGGTTGACAGGTTAATTGCCCATGTTATCATGTGGTTAGCACGTGGTCAATTATCAGGCGGCACCCCTTTCATATTTAATGAGGGCGGCATATTAAACCGCATCTTTAGCCTACTCTGTGATCGCTGATTTCTCTTAAACTAAATGAGATATCGAAATGCGGTAAACTGTAATTATCTTCTACTAAAACGGTGCATCTTCTGATGTAATTGTGAAGTTCCCGTGCAATCAATACCTTTATTATTGGAATAATTCCTAAACTATTAGTGATAAAAACTTCGAATAAACTGTATTAAATTGGTATTGTAATAGGCTTATTTTTGTGGTGTGATCGGGATCCTGGAGTCTTGGGTTCCAATCTCGATTTGGTGAATTTAATTATCTCGAGAATCACTTAAGCTAGAAGACTGAAATAAACTTTTTGTGGTAATACTCGTTAAGAACAATTATTTTCTAACATGCTAGAGTTGAGGTATCGTGGGTTCGATTCCTACGTTGCGGAGAATTATTGAATTTTGATCTATATCGCGATTTGATACATTTGGAATAGCGGTGTAAAAACAAAGTAAGATAACTTGACATATGAAATGATATATTAGAAAATTTTATCCTTACTACTCATAGTTCGGTTACCGGGACGGGGCAACTACTTCAAAGTTGATTTATTCGCGAATCAATAAAGATAGCGCTATGAAATAAAAAGTTAAACGCTTCAGTTAAATGCTCTGGTCCCGATTTATGAATAAAATGGTAATTTTTATACTGCGGGTCTAGTTCGAATCTCTAAGGGTCCAATTAAATACCTTGCAAACTAGGGGCCTTAGAGCCTCGAAATAAAGCTTAAATTAGTGATATTTACAAAATCAATTACTGAACGCTCTTATTGAAAGAAACATTGCCTACCTTGATTCCAGAACCTTTAATCATGTACAACTTGGAAAAAGCCGTTTAGATATAATTGACGGAGAATCCTGTTACTTTCTTTAATATTTAAGCTAATAACGTCCAATTACGCGTGTATTTCTTGACAGCATGAAGGAGAAGGAGAACAGGACTAAGATAAAGGTGTGATATGGGAGGAAGAAGAAGAAGAAGAAGAGGAAGAAGAAGAGGGTGAACGCTAGAAATGTTGAATTTAAATCATTAAATGAGTATAAAATCGTGAACATTACAAATTATAGCATATAACGCTAAGCATTGTGATCTATATGACGTGTGTAGTACAATGTATGATTGATGAGTACCTGGCAAAATATGATACAAATAAGCTTAAACGGTGAAAAGCGTTGTCGGGTGTTCACATCCCATATACTCGCTCTGATGGCTTGGAGGTTACTGTTGGCCTTCTCATAATGTTGCTACGTGGATCCGAGGGTGGGGAGACTTTCCTGTCTAAACTTGTTTTCAAAGAGTGTAGACAGAATGTCGCCGCTACTGTGTGACATCATTTAGCTATGTTAGTTGACTGAATGATGAAATATGGAATAACCTCGTTTCTAAGGGTGTATTGTGCTAATAATTTATTTCCCCTTTATTTTATTTCTTATTTATTCCTTTTTCTTTCTTTTTATTGTTATATTAGAGGTTTATATATACATGCATTGAAGTTAACGTGTTAAGACGCTTTCAAATACGTTTATTTCGTTGCGGGAATATATAGTTTAATGTCTTTGTCGTTGAATTATGCCTTCTGTATGGTGGTTGCGTGACGTCATTAGACTTGTATGAACATGTTTGGAGGTAGTAGACATTCCGTCGATGCTTGAGTGTGACGCCATAGGACTCTAATGCTGAAATTGATGAAATATAGCGAAAAAATTGGGTTTTAAGCGTTTAAATAATGTTCAAGTGCTTATATCGCTGTCATTCGATATTGTTAAAAGGTGTTTGTTACTTAAAGATACATACCCACCGTTTTGCGTCTTAATTCTATGCCGGATTCGTTTCAAAGTACGTAAAAACGGAGAAAAATCATAAAAAAGAATGAAAATTTGACTGCTAGTATATAATTTACCGTCATAAAAGTATAACATCATTAGAATGTGCGTTTTAGTACTGATTGAAGCCGCTATAAGGCGCTGCAAGCGTGATCTTGAATTATGTAGTTCCCTGAGAGATGCGTGCTTTCAGAATAAGTAGGGTTTGCTTGAGCTTAGATAGCTATTCAGTAATTATCCTTCGAGTCGAGCACATCAACTTCTCTTAGCGAGATTACCGTTCAATAGCTTTGATAAGTTATCGAGGCGAGTCAGTGGAAAGTGCTATAAGCATTTATTGAATTATATGATTTGCAAGTGTTGCACTACATATTATAAAGATGTGGAATGGTGGAGTAATGGAATCGGTTCCGAGTGCTATACCAGATTATAGGTGCATCAAATGTGAAAAGAGTTTTCTACGCGACTACCATAAGAAGAGGCATGAGCTGATATGTGGTGAGTTTTTCGAGTGTAGACATTGTGGTGTTGTTTACGGTACTGAAAATCGAAGGGATGTACATGAAGGGCGCTGTGATAGAGCTATAGATGCTAAGAAAGTCAAATTCGAACCTACTAAGCATAAATTATTGTTCATGTCTCCTGATGAAGACGATGTTGTAGAATATGAGGCGGCTTTTCAGGATCGGCTGAAATCATATTTCATCCAATGCCCAGCAAGTCAAGATCTAAATTCATACCTACAGCAGGCGAAGCAGCGCATAGTTCACGCTGTTCAGAAGGAGCTGCGGGTTCATAAAAGTTTGAAAGTTAACATTATGGCTGAATGTAAGTTTGTGAATGCTATGGGGGATATGACTAACAAAGCCTTCAAAACGCGTAATCATGCCGTGTTTTTAGATAGCGACTTGGATGCCATCTTGGAAAAAAAAATTGAGAAGCTTCGTGCTGAAATGGAAGAAAGTAAGCTGAAAGGTAGTAATTGGGCTCTACTGAATGTTGATGGTGTTCGACTGCGTATTAACAAGTATAATCTTCTTCGAGGGAGCAGCTATATTCCTCTACCGTCATCTTTGGACGCGAAAAAAGCCTGTATAAACCCTCAGAACTATAGTGACGAGAAATGCTTTGTGTATGCAGTTCTTGCAAAGTTCATTCAACAGGATGCTCAGCGTGTAAGGAAGTACAATGATTTCCAAGAAAAATATGATTTCTCATGTGTTTCGTTTCCTACGGGCTTGGGCGAAATCGCTAAATTTGAAAAACTCAATAATATGTCCATAAATGTGTTTGGAGTTGATGATAAATGTGAAGTGTTTCCCATAAAGGTGGTTGATGAAGAATTAACTGACCACCGCGACCTTCTTCTGTTGAGTGATTCAGCTGACAAACATCATTATGTGTACATAAAGGATTTTGAGAAGCTTATTCGTGGGCAGAAAACAAAACATAAAGAACGAATTTATGTATGTAAAAGATGTTTCAGTCATTTTGATGACCAACATGGACGAGGTGGAATGGAAAAATTGCAAGAGCACAGTGAAATATGTAGACAATACGGCATTGCTAGGTGCCTTATGCCTACAAAGGATAACTCTATCGTTAAATTCAAGAATGTTGAGAGGATGTTGAAGCTGCCCTATGTTATCTACGCCGATTTTGAATGCATTCTCACCCCTCTCCATACCTGCTCCTCTAACCCTCAAACCTCCTACACAACTCCCTATCAAAGTCATTCTCCTATGAGCTTTGTGTTTATGTGAAGCCATCATCCAGTGTTGAACAACTAGAAACAACTCTTCCTACTGAGCCGTATGTTTACCGAGGGCCTGACGCTGCACAGAAGTTTATGGAATGCCTGATGGATCTAGCAAATAAAATTAGTGACTTATACGAATCTGCTAAACCTTACAGCTGAAGAACAAGAATCATTTGATGCTTCTACAATATGCTACCTGTGTGAACATGAATTTACAGAAGATAATTGGAAGGTTCGCGATCACTCACATATAAGCGGGGCGTACAGAGGATCTTTACACAATAAATGTAACCTGGCTTGTAAAACACCTAATTATATATCTGTCTTCATGCATAACCTGAGCGGTTATGACTCTCATTTCGTTGTTAAGGAGTTAGGGTGTACTAGCGAAAGAGTAGATGTTATACCAAATTCAGAGGAAAGTTATATATCATTCTCCAAGTATGTTGGGGATATTAAACTTAGGCTTGTGGATACTTTCCGCTTCCTCAGTACGAGCTTGGAGAAGCTTGCAAAGAACCTTGAAACGCATCCTGAAACAGAGAAGTACTTTGGAGCAGAGAATATTGGCTTGATGACTCGTAAGGGGGTATTTCCCTATGATTACGTAACATAATGGGATGTCCTGAACGATACATGTTTGCCTTCTACAACAGGTTAAACAGCGAAGAAATCAGCAGTGAGGACTATGATCATGCTCTGAGCGTGTGGAAGCACTTTAACGTCCGAAACCTTGGCGAGTACAGTGATTTGTACTTAATTTCGGATGTTCTTCTCCTAGCGGATGTCTTCGAGACATTTAGAGACCAAACCCTGAAAACTCATAAAGTGGATCCTGCACATTATTTTACTTCTCCAGGACTTACATGGGATGCTATGCTGCTGTATACTGGAATCGAGTTGGAATTGCTTCTTGATTACGATCAGCTACTCGTGGTTGAATCTGGTACAAGAGGAGGGTTATGCCAGGTTTCTCACCGGTATGCGGAGGCTAACAACATCTATATGGAGCAGTGTGATCCTCGTAAACCCTCTCATTTTATTACATACGAAGACGCCAATAACCAGTACGGTTGGGCTATGTGTCACGCCCTTCCTTATGGTGGATTTACGTGGGTTTCTCCTGAGGATATACATGTCGGTTCGTTGAATGGGGATGATTCCTTTGGATATATCTTGGAGGTTGATGTGGAATATCCTGCAGAGCTGCATGAACTTCATAATGATTTACCCTTTCTGCCTGAGAGTATGAAACCGGGGGAATCCTCTTCAAAGAAACTAATTGCCCATCTTGGATCCCGAAAGAAGTATGTGGTACATTAAAACCGGCTCTTAGTCATGGTCTACGACTAGTAAAGGTTCATCGAGCGCTAAAATTCCGTCAATCTTGTTGGTTAAAGCCTTACGTCGAATTTAATAATCGCCTACGACAGCAAGCAAGAAACGATTTCGAGAAGGATTTGTACAAACTTTTCAATAATGCGATGTTTGGAAAAACAATGGAAAACATTCGTAATCGTATGGATATACGTCTTGTAGCAAACAGCAAAACATTAGAAAAACTAATAGCCAAGCCTACATTTATCGATCGAACTATATACGGGCCTAATCTTGCAGCTGTTCATATGGCTTCTCGTAAAATAGTGTTCAACAAGCCTATATACATTGGTATGAGCGTACTAGACATCTCCAAGACGCTTATGTATTCATGTCAATATGATGTGTTACTTCCATATTATGGAGCTGAGAATCTTAAACTGTTATATACGGATACAGATTCCTTCATCCATCGAGTGACTACAGCTGATATATACCAGGATAAATTACACATGCTTGAACATCTGGATACAGCGGATTACCCTGCTAACCATATGTGCTATTCTACACAAAACAAGAAAGTGTTGGGGAACTTTAAAGATGAAGCGAGTGGTAAAATCATTCGCCGTTTCGTTGGTCTCAGACCTAAAATGTATGCTCTCGATATTGATGGCTCTGTGACAAAAAAAGATCAAAGGCATAAAACATAGCGCCATTAAGCAACACATCAGCTTCAACAGCTATATGGAGTGCCTTAAAGCTTTAAAAATCGTAAGAACCCCTATGAATTTAATCCTATCCCAACGTCATAATGTTTCTACAGTTGAATCTAATAAAATAGCTCTGTCGCCTCATGATGACAAGAGAGTAATTGCAGAGGATGGAATATCAACGTATGCGTATGGGCATTACAACGTTGCAAGCCGTGCATAAGAGTATGCAACTTAGATCTCAAGATAATTATTTTCTCCGTTACGTTTCCTGTAGAAAATGAAAGTTTAATCAACTGACTCCTCCACGCCTCCAATGATGTCTGACGAAGAAAGAAGATAAAATTAAAAAAAATTACTCACCTGGCTTCTCCGTGCTTCCCATGATACTTGTCGAAGAAAGAAGAAAAATAGAAATTATAAAGGTAGGCGTTAACTCTGCCACTAGACTTTAACTCTAGTGCTGGACTCCAGCCCAGATAAAAGAGGAGAGGCGTATACCCTGCTACCTTAAAGTAAGTATACCCTCATTAGCTTTATATAAACAGAAGATTGTGTTAAAATACTATCAAAAATATTGCTGAATATCTCTTAAAATACTGAGGTATAAGTACTTCAACATCAGCAGATGGAACATCGTTTAGTGATAGGTTAAGCTCTATAAAGGATCAGAAAAAACAATGATGAATAAAGGTGTAAAGAACACTTAAAAGGCAGGTTAGATCATAATAGGTAGGGTTAGCCTTAGAAAACTGCATGTCGTGCTCGAGATGTTACCGCCAGAACATATAGAACCAAGCAAAAGAGTCATACAACTGTATAAAATTCTGTAACAGAGGGCAAAATAGCTGTAATAAGAACTTCAACATCAATGGTTAGGACATCTTCTAGTGGAAGTTTAAAGCCCTGTAAAGGAGGGGGAAAATCAAAGCAGACTAAAGCTGTAAATAATAGGTAAGGTTAGATATGAAAAAAATGTCGAACATACTATATACAATAGCTGCAGAATATGGCGGTGGTGCTGGATATGTTGGCGCTGGTGATGATGGTGATGTAGGTTGTGGTGGCGCTGGTGATGATGGAGGTGGTGCTGGAGATGTTTGTGGTCGTGCAGGTTATAGTGACGCTGATGATGATGGTTGTTGGTTGGGTTAGGTTAGGATAGTCTTAGAAGGAATGTGGGCAACGTTTGACGTGTTACCATTAGAACATACAGAACTATGCAGAAGAATCGTTAAATGAGGTTAACATGTATAGCATACTGGAGCAGTGTACAAAGACGGAGGTAATAGCTAGCTGAGCAACAAGGTTACAACGTCTTCTAATGAGAGTTTAAGAAAGAGTGGGAGGAGGGAGAAGAAACATGAATAATGTCAAATAACGATGAAGAAATATATCTAAAGAGGCTTGTGGTTAAGTTAGTTTAGTCTTAGAAAGACCGCAAGCAATGCTCTAGACTGAACATCATACATTTACAAAAGGATGAAATTCGTTCGTGAAAGCATAACGAATCGCTAAAAAGGGTCTACATGCTCATTAAAAGCATCAAACATGTTAAAGACGTGAGAACACCGAAAAATCAGGACAAACCTTCAAAAATTCGTAAAAATCCCTAGAATGTGGCAAAAGTGGCTAAAATACCTACCAAACTCCTAAATAGTATTAACATACCGTGAAATGATTAGAAATTGCTTAGGGTTCGCACGTCAGGGGTCTAATAGCTTCAAAGTATCTAAAGTTGCTGAAAAACGTCTGCAAACGAATGCAAATGTCTAAGCCTGAAACTGTACGGTGTGGAGGTTAGAATAGGTTATAGAAGAATAGAACGCTGAAGTAATCTAGGAATGAAATAGGTTAAGTTAGGTTAAAACATCTTAATAAATAGGAATGTTTATGCTCACTTAGGTTAAGTAACGTTAGGGTAGGTTACACGAGTAGAAGTATGGGTTATGTTAAATTATGAAAGAGCAGAGTAAAAAGAGTGGGAGCTAGGTTAGGTGAGCTTAGGTTACACGAGTACAAGTATGGGGCTTAGGTTAGACTAAATTATGAAAGACCAGAGCGAAAAGAGTGGGATCTAGGTTAGGCTAGCTTAGGTTAGGTTAAGTCGAGTACAAATATGGTGCTTTGTTAGCTTAAATTATGAATGACCAGAGTAAAAAGAGTGGGAGCTGGGTTAGGTCAGCTTAGGTGAGGTTAAATTATGAAAGGTCTAGTAAAAAGAGTTAGGTTAGGTTAGGTTAGCGTGGCGATGTGGGGCGAGGTGTCATTAAGTTAGGGTGTCATATTCAATCAAGATAGAAAGCTCTTGCGTTAGGCGGTTTACATCGATATAGTGATCGACATACTCAACTACCATGAACGCTCATAAACATACATACACTGCTATAGGCCTTAAAAGTTATCCCTAGAGATTGCTTTAAACACCTACAACGTCCTGCTTCTCCTACCACCTTACCTAGTAATCCTTAGATCACGCATGGCGGCCATCTTGCCCATAAAAAACTGCGCCAGCTTCCCCTCAAATACCCTAACAATAGGAATAGGCGATTACAGTAGGCTTAAACGATAGTCAGATCCTTTAAGAACTGTCGCTTTGAGATATTCTCTTTGAATGGGCAACACATAAGAACAAAAAATAAATAACGACTTCCTATTTCAGAAAGGTAGGTATAATTATTTGAACATAGCAACCAATAACCTGGAATATTTCGAAAATGGCTCTCTCCACAAAGAATTATTTGACATAAATTGTGAATATTAACGAAATGTACATTTTTTTGTAGTAAGATTTTGTCCATGTCTTAAAATATACCAGCAATACAAAAGTCATTTGGAAAGAAGAGGACTTTAGAGGCTATTCCCAGAAACTCAAAAATATGTTGTTAGCTAATGCTGGATTTCTGACAATGAAGTCATTAATCCTCTTGCTCTCCAATATTTTTTACAATGATATTGAAGAGAGCAATATCAGTAATAGTAACCGTAGACTCAAAAATATATATTTCATTTATCATGAAAACATCTTAAACACATGATACCTTAATCAAAGTCGTAGCCATTTTTGAGAAACTCCAAATTTTCGAACATTGTTCCATGTAAAGGACAGGATTTTCTTGAAAGGCTTTGTGTCGCACCATTGAAAGATGCTGAGGTTACACACCAAGTTTGATATTTAACTGACTTTTCGTTTTTGAGTTATGGTGTTCACAGATGGACAGACGTGCCCACACACGGACAAGCGCTTGAATGCACACACACAGACTTTTTTCTAAAAATGCCCTTTTTTCTGTTGCAGTCAGTGAGTATCAACGCATTTGCATTGTAATTGAGATCTGGGTAATCGAGGAATTGAATGGTCCGGTGATACCTCGGTAATGAATTTTCAGGTGAAATACAAAAATAGTAAAAATAATTTAAATTAATATTTTACAGGGTGTGTTTTAAAAATTAAGACAAATTGAATTGTTATTAATTATTATTACGTAAAAAGGAAAGTGAGTAGACAAAACTGTCAATGCAATATGTTGCATTTTTATTTGAATCATACTTAATGACATAAAGAAATGATATGTATTGTATGTTGAAGGGGAAGTACACAAGAACTGCTGTGGATTTATGTAGCCCACTCCACCCCAGTGATTTGTGGTGGGAGATCCTACCATGCGACTTTGCAAGGAGCGGATATGTGAAATGAGGTGGACTGGCTACCAGGGACATGGTATTGTCTACCTTTCTTGTACGTGATTATATGTTTGGCGATGGAAAAATAATACAAAACCTACTTTTACTTGTTAGAAACGTAGTACAGAAAGTAAAAAGAGATTAATGTTTCTGGGCGTCGCGAAGGCTTGGCAAGTGGGAGGGGTGGCCCCTCCTTGGCAATTAATGAATTTAATGTGCAGTCAATCACTGACTGTCATATTATTGTTTTAATTTTGATACAACGAACAATTTTTCCTCTGGATACTCGTACAAAAGAGATATTTGGCTGTTTCATAGCGTATATATTACAAATAAGCTTGTCACTGATGATATTCACATTTTTAATGCAAATAAGTAATGCATTATTTTCAATTAGTAGCTATATAACTTTTCTAATTATTGTCCTCATCAACGATTAGGTACAAACAGTTGCACATGTTTATTTTGTAATTGTCAACAGTGGTTCAGAGCTGCAACGCTGGTTATCCGATTTTTATTTTTGTACAAATTTTTACAGTTTAAATCCATGAGAATTCTTACGGACAGAGATCGAAAACACGAAACTGCAATATAATAATGTAATCAAATCAATAATGAACAATATACTTATTGTATACAGTATTATCAACCATTTCCAGTTATACTATGTTTGCATCACAGGTAAGTAAACATAATTGTTACACTGCAGTATACAGTGAAGCCACGAGTAACAATGTAACATCAAAACACACACACACACACACAGACACACACACACACACACACACACACACACACACGTGCGTAAATTATTATGGCAGCAAATACTAAGGTATGTGATGCAAATATGACCACCTTAATTTGAATTTTTATTTTCGTGCCTATGGTACTCACTAAAAAGTATATAATGAAGCATATACTATGTCTAATTGACTATACATAAAAATATTTAATTATGTACTTTAAACCCTACTATATTTAATTTAAACTTTTTTACATTCTGCATGTAATATACCCATGTGAAGGTAATATGGCCAGCTCAAGTACAAATGTATTATTGTAGGGTAATACATATATATGTTATTCTGATCCGAAATTAAGTTTAATACATTATATTACATATAATTATTGGATTAATACTGGTTCTCTTAGAAATTATTATCACATGAGTTACAAATAAATCATCACGATCATACAGAGGTGGAAAAATTATTAAGTTATCAAAGTTACAGAATAAAAACAAGCCAAAAAAGTTTACTTTTGATCACATGTAGGACATATGAATACGTCTTTAGTAAGATCAACACATTCGTCATGAATGTGAACGCCACAAACTGCACACATATACATATACAATACTTTGTCACTTTGTCGCACAAAACCAAATGCCCTTGTCCTCTTGTGAACGAAACTTTCCTTTTGAAGGATTTTCTTTAGTCTGACCTTTTTTCATGTCACATGATGCTTTTTCTTTTGCAGGCTGAGGCTTCTCCATGTTCTTTTTTACAGTCGATTGGCCATATTGGCTGACTGCAGCATCTCTCGAAAAAATAGTTAATTTATCAGTTAATTAGAACGCACTTGAAAGAAGTGTTGGATGTTAGTTAAGACCATAGAAAAAACTATAATCTGCGGTCCATAAGCAATAATCACTAATTACATGCAAGGAAATAAACAAATTATCAACACTAGGATTATAACTGCTCCTCGATCTGTTGACAAACATCTTTGTCCCATCGGCTGGGTTTTCAAATTATGCCGCAAGTGGCGCTGTCTAAGGACGACATACAAACAGCAGGATGAGAGTCATCCATTTCCAGACCCTTTACGGACCTTTATATGGAAACATGAGTGATCGAGAAACATAGGGAAGGTATTAAGGTTGAAGCGCTGAAGGAGAAAACTGTAAGTGGATTAATCTGGTGGTATGATTTTCAATGCCGTCGCCGCTTTGGCTGACTGATACAAAGTGTAAGATGAGGGTCGGCACCATGGCAATTCAAGCGGTTTTCCCAGTTGGCATCCAGTTGATGAAGTGCAGGAAGGGGTTGCATATTGGTGAGTGCCAGCACATTTAAGTTGGTGTATCCCCGCTGAGAAGTCTGTGTCATTCTTCTGAGAAAGTACAATATGTATTTGCTGGCGAGCGCTTTTAGGCCGCTGTAAGAGACGTCACTCCAAGCAGGAGCAGCGTAAAGCATCCGTACACAAGGGGGTACAGAAGAAGCTTTATCCTCGGATATAAATGTGTGGAAGTGAAAAGAAAGCGAAAGCTCCGAAAGTCTGATGAGTTTTCTTACGAACATATTGTATTTGAAGATACCAGCTGATCGGGAATCAATATGAACACCCAAATATCTGGTGCTGTAAGACACAGGAAGAAGTTTACCATGCAAAACTTAACAATTACCAGCAGGGGAGCAAATTTGCAATTTTAGCTGCATTGACCATGTTCGCATCAAGTACCTTATAGTTCATATCTTTTAGTTTTGACAACAGAATGATTAATTAATTTTGTTTGATTGCAAAACTGCAACATGTGGTCACCCCTCCCCCCACCCTGCAAAAGGTCTGCCGGCGCCCATGCTAATGTTACATTCGATCATTTTTTACCGATCATAAATATTTAGGGAAACAATGAGCTTTATACTTTAAAGTATAAAGCCGGCCCTGCCGTAGGTAGAGAACCCTTCGTGCGTTAAAACATTTGCAGAAGTCCACTGCGCTTGAGAGGCCTGTCGCGTGTTCCACCACTCTGTGAGACGTGTGGTGAGCTAGCCTGTGCAGTCTATGATAATGCACAATACCAGTACAAACAACCAAAAAGGTCTCACTTTACTTACAGGATTTTCATTTTCCAGGGAATAAACTCACTCCTATATATGTGCTATTGTCTAACATTTGAATTGCAGATTGTAAAGTGCAAGCATGAGGGCACATGTTTCATTGGCATTTCTTCGTTTCTTATGAATGTTATTGTTGCATTTTGTTATTATTGTTATTATTACTTATTGTTAGTGTCACATTGTTATTATTATTACTATTATTCTTATTATTATTATTATTATTATTATTATTATTATTATTATTATTATTATTATTATTATTATTATTATTATTATTATTATTATTATTATTATTATTATTATTATTATTATTATTATTATTATTATTATTATTATTATTATTATTATTATTATTATTATTATTATTATTATTATTATTATTATTATTATTATTATTATTATTATTATTATTATTATTATTATTATTATTATTATTATTATTATTATTATTATTATTATTATTATTCTTATTATTATTATTATTATTATTATTATTATTATTATTATTATTATTATTATTATTATTATTATTATTATTATTGTTAATATCATTACTGCTACTGCTACTACCACTACTACCACCACTACTACCACTACTACCACTACTACCACTACTACTACCACTACTACTACCACTACTACCACCACTACCACTACTACTACTACTACTACCACTACTACTACCACTACTACCACCACTACTACTACTACTACTACTACTACTACTACTACTACTACTACTACTACTACTACTACTACTACTGCTACTGCTACTGCTACTGCTACTGCTACCGCTACCGCTACCGCTACCGCTACCGCTACCGCTACCGCTACCGCTACCGCTACCGCTACCGCTACCGCTACCGCTACCGCTACCGCTACCGCTACCGCTACCGCTACCGCTACCGCTACCGCTACCGCTACCGCTACCGCTACCGCTACCGCTACCGCTACCGCTACCGCTACCGCTACCGCTAACGCTACCGCTACCGCTAACGCTACCGCTACCGCTACCGCTACCGCTACCGCTACCGCTACCGCTACCGCTACCGCTACCGCTACCGCTACCGCTACCGCTACCGCTACCGCTACCGCTACCGCTACCGCTACCGCTACCGCTACGCTACCGCTACCGCTACCGCTACCGCTACCGCTACCGCTACCGCTACCGCTACCGCTACCGCTACCGCTACCGCTACCGCTACCGCTACCGCTACCGCTACCGCTACCGCTACCGCTACCGCTACCGCTACCGCTACCGCTACCGCTACGCTACCGCTACCGCTACCGCTACCGCTACCGCTACCGCTACCGCTACCGCTACCGCTACCGCTACCGCTACCGCTACCGCTACCGCTACCGCTACCGCTACCGCTACCGCTACCGCTACCGCTACCGCTACCGCTACCGCTACCGCTACCGCTACCGCTACCGCTACCGCTACCGCTACCGCTACCGCTACCGCTACCGCTACCGCTACCGCTACCGCTACCGCTACCGCTACCGCTACCGCTACCGCTACCGCTACCGCTACCGCTACCGCTACCGCTACCCGCTACCGCTACCGCTACCGCTACCGCTACCGCTACCGCTACCGCTACCGCTACCGCTACCGCTACCGCTACCGCTACCGCTACCGCTACCGCTACCGCTACCGCTACCGCTACCCGCTACCGCTACCGCTACCGCTACCGCTACCGCTACCGCTACGCTACCGCTACCGCTACCGCTACCGCTACCGCTCCGCTACCGCTACCGCTACCGCTACCGCTACCGCTACCGCTACCGCTACCGCTACCGCTACCGCTACCGCTACCGCTACCGCTACCGCTACCGCTACCGCTACCCGCTACCGCTACCGCTACCGCTACCGCTACGCTACCGCTACCGCTACCGCTACCGC
>CM060962.1:218866653-218874153 GCA_030765045.1 Tenodera sinensis | reverse complement strand
TGCCGCCGCTGCCGCCGCCGCCACCGCCGCCACCGCCGCCACCGCCGCCACCGCCACCACCGCCGCCACCGCCACCACCGCCACCACCACCACCATATGTTATTATGATGTATGTTTCCCACACATTTTATTTTTATATATAAGTAAAATATGGTTGATTGTCTGCACAACCATCTTTATTAACAAGGTGTTGAAAATTGATGTGTAAAGCAAGAATATAAAATGGGTGAGACCTGTTCCTCACGTGAGTAAACACGTTACAATTATTCACACTAGTAACAAAGGTTCTGTAAAACTGTATCCAAAGGGATCTCTGAACAGAAACTGTGCATCCTCGCGATTGGTGAATAACGACGCAGAGTATTATAGACAAGGAACCAAAAGAGTAACTTATGGCAAGCCTGGGTATTAGGTCAGCCTCCATACTCTTGTTAAATTATGTAGATTTAGAATCCTAACGGCTGTGTACGTTAACATTTGTCACAAGGGCCAAGTTCGAACACCGTCAGCAAATGGTCTCCGTAGTGTAGTAAATTGTCGCGTTATATTCCCGCGATCATTTATAATGGGCTATGTATAACACTACAACACGATCACTGATGTCATCGCAGAGCGTATAGTACGCCATTTATACAAACTGAGACAAGATTAACAGTTGCTTTAGCACTAAACATGCAGTCCAGAGAATGCAATAATCTCAAGCATGGTAAGTTGACAATCCGTTTAACTAACGCTGCTTTGGAATTAGTGCTCTACTTTTAAAAATATTTGGAAACATCTGATGCATTACATTCATATATCTTTCTCTAGCACTGTCGTTTATTTCTATATAGCTTGCACAGAATATCATACGAAAGTCTATTACTTTCTCTGGTACGTATAGTAAGTAGGGGAAGTATTGTATTTCATCCAAAAATTGTATATAAGATTTCACAAGAAATATACAGGCTGGAAGGTACTGCTTTGGCCATATGTTAACAAGGGATTCTATGTGATGAGTGTAACAAATATGTCCCATACAATTATTGTTAATAACAAGCCGTTTCGCCGGGGAAAAAAAAAATTGCGTCAAATATTTGGAGCCATCTAGCTTCTTGACGAATGAATATAAAAGGCTCATTATTTGACTTACTGTCTCCCAAACATTGTGTGAAGAGTGCTGTAATGTCTTTTTACTACAATTCGAATGAATTTGGTAACAATTTAACGTTAACGTGACGTTGCCAAATCTAAGTTTACAAATTAACATTTTCATGACACTTTAACATTAAATTGTGACTAAATTCATTCGAATTCAGGTAGAAATGCATTATAGAATTGTTCACACAGTGTCTTTGAAACAGTTGGTGAAAGAATAAACCAGTTATATCCGTTCGTCAAGAAGCTAGATGGCTCCAAATATTTGGCACAAATTATTTTTTTCAGCGAAATGGCTCATTATTGACAATATTCATATTGGACATATTCGTTACAGTTAGCATGTAGAATCTCTGTTAACGTATGGCAGAAGCAGTACCTTCCACCCGGAATAGGTTTGAGGACCCTCATACAAAATAAAACTTCTCTCTCTCTCTCTCTCTCTCTCTCTCTGTGTGCGTGTGTGTGTGTGTGTGTGTGTGTGTGTGTGTGTGTGTGTGTGTGTGTGTGTGTGTGAACAGTGTAACTCAAAATTGAAAACTCGAACATTTTTAAGAAAATCCCCACCCGGTACTATATTTCACGTGGAACATTTTTCCGAAAATTTTGCTTTTCTCAAAAATAACTTACGATTTTGATGATCAAATATATGTGTAAGTTCTGTTCCCAAGAAATTAAGTAAATATTCTTTATATTATTCAAAGAATATGAATTTCCTAGGAATAGCCTCTGAAGTCCTCTTCATTCTGAATGACTTTTGCATAACTGGTAAACCGTAACGGAAGGACAAAGTTTTATTACATAAAAATATACATTTTGCTAAACCACATGTTATCTCAACTACATTCTTTTTTTGGTGGAGTGTACTTTCTAGTACATGGTAGAGAAGCTAAAATGTTTGGTGTTCCCTTCGGATTCACAGCTTATTAATTGTGCGTAGCCGAGAGGAAAGTCGTGCTTTGTATATTTACATTTTTCGACTACGATTTTAACAATTGCCTTAATTTTCATTGGTTTAATAACTAAGTCACTCATACTTCAGTTATGTTAGTACAAATTAATATCTTACTTTTCTTTAACTGTAATTAGAATTAATAACGAGAATTTTAATATTGGCTATTGATGATTTGTGTTTGCTTTTCGTCTGTGAACTCATGCTTTATTTAAGACTTTATTATTTATGTCGTGCTATAGCAAAATCCGTTTCATAAATTCATTATACAAATAACGAATTTGATAATGATTAACTGTTTGTGAAATTAGAGTAGGATTCATATTTTAAATACTTGTGAAGAAACCTTCTGTAAAGGCATAATGTCTGTGCAAGTATAGGTTTCAAATATTTTGCAAAATAATAAGAGCATCAATTGCTCAACGACTGATACCTTCGATTGTGTACAGTGGAATGATTTATGGGATATAATTGAAAAGGAAGGAGTACCAGCGCATTTAGTAGAAATAACAAAGCAAGTGTATATAGGAACTGCTATACAAATTAATAGAATGAATAATATTAGTGATGGCATATTAAAACTAAATCAAGGAGTTGAACAAGGATGTCCATGTAATCAATTTTATTTAATCTCTGTATAGACTATGTCGTCAGTAAGTAACAATAGTTTTAACAAGCATTTTAGTATTACTGGACAGGCAATGGACACTACATTATACGCTGACGACCAAGTACTTAATGAAGAATCAAATGATGCCCTGCAAATGCAAGTACGTATACTGGGTAAAATATTAGAATTTTGCAATTTAAAAATATCTACAAATAAAACCAGAGTTTTAGCATAAGGAAAGGAACATGTTAGAAACAAGATTGGAATAAAAAAATAAAACTATACAACAGGTGGCAAAATTTAACTACTTGGGATCAGAATTAACCGCCTATGGGAAGAGAAAGATGTAGACAAGAAATTAAATAAATTTGGTCTCACGTGCGACACAATAAAGAGAACTCTTAGAAGGAAAACTAAAAGAGAAACGCAAATTAAGTTTTACAACACAATAGCAGCCTCTGTACTCAAGTGAAACATGAGCATTAACAGAAGAGAAAAGAATTTAACAGAAATGAGATTTTTAAGATCAGTGGCTGGATTATTATACCTTACGTTTACTAGGGATACTCCATACCAAGATAATACAACTATGGCCACCTTCGCTGACGATACAGGTATTATGGCAGTTGAACATACAGTAGAGGAATCTACACAGAAATTACAGAAAGCTGTCAATAAGGTTAACGAGTGGACGAAGAAGTGGTGTATAAAATTAAATGAATCTAAATCCGTACATATTAACTTTACAAATAAGAAAACTCAGATACTACTAATAAAAATAAATAACCAAACTATTCCCCAAGCACAAACAGTGAATTATCTAGGAATGACACTAGACTCAAAATTAAATTGGAGAAAGCATATAGAAACTAAAAAGAAAAGAGTTAAATATCAAATATAAGAAACTTTATTGGCTCATTAGGAGAAATTCCGAACTTGACATATACAATAAGTTATTAATATACAAGCAGGTGTTAAAGCCAGTCTGGACCTATGGGATACAGCTTTGGGGCTGCGCTAAGTCGACCAACATAAAACACATACAGACTTTTCAAAATAAAGTTTTAAGAACAATAGTTAATGCACCATGGTATGTACGAAATGATGACATAGGTACATAGAGATCTCAAGATCGACACTGTTATAGAAGAAATAAAAAAGACTGCAACGAAACATCATTTAAAAGTGCAGCACCATGAAAACAAAGAGATGTTGAAAGTTCTTAGTAACTGTGAAGTTCGAAGACTGAAAAGAATAAAGCAGACGACTTAATGTGAGGCCGCAAGAACTATGTGTAAACCATGGGGGCCTTCAATGGAAGACTCACCTGTACATGTGAACCTACTTAAGAAGAAAATATAACTAGATAAGCTTTTGCTTAGTTGTAATTTAATAAAAAAAAGTGGCCGGATACTCTCTGCTAGATTGTAAAACAAATGAAGAACTAAGAGAGGAATTGAACATATTTAACTTAATAGAAAGGGTTAAACAGAATAAAGAAAATTGGAGACGACCTTTGCCGAGGATGAACAAGGAGACATTCTCTAGAATTATGATCGACTACGTTCCAGTCGGTAAAAGATACGTAGGAAGACCGAGGAACAAACGA
The DNA here is from genome assembly GCA_030765045.1 of Tenodera sinensis. Taxonomy (NCBI): domain Eukaryota; kingdom Metazoa; phylum Arthropoda; class Insecta; order Mantodea; family Mantidae; genus Tenodera; species Tenodera sinensis. The sequence continues at coordinate 218,869,845 of CM060962.1, read as the reverse complement.
AGAGATGATATTGATTGATGGGAACGGAACGGATCCATGGATCATAAATGAATGATAGTGATGATTAGTTGTCCAACGATGTTAATATAATTTAGATAGTATTGTGTATGTACAGATGATCTGCTTTTGTATTCCCATTTTGTGGTTGATTTTGATTATGCTCAAACCGGAGGATCAGTTAAAAAAGGGGTTTCCCAGCCATTGGAGCTCAGCACCGTATGTAGGCCATTGTGTGTCCTATGTGACTTATATGATCTATGGGAGAAAGAAGTGAATCGTAGACTCGAAGGGTGACCAGATCCGGACGAGATACACGGTGGTCAAGACGGGATCCCTAACGATGCCAGAATGGCATCAGTCCATATGTCGGTTGGAGCCTATTGGCATCATCTCCACAGCGGGTGCCGGAAATGAATTCCGCACAGGACGGGGCGACGCCGGCCACCCATCGCGAAGGAGAAACATTTCCTGAGCAGAAACTCCACCGTTCCCGCCACAGCGCCAACAATCGCCTTCGCTTTGTCCTGCAACCCTGAAACATGCGATCAAACAAATTAAAGGAAATTAAGGGCACAGGAAATTCGTGATCAATGGGGAACCACCGCAGGATTCCCCTACCTAGTTCGGAAAACCACGAAAAGAATCCATGGCCAGAGTGACCCACCCGATGTGAATCAAACCTGGGACCTCTCGAATGCGAACCTCACACGTTACCGCCAAACCATCGCCCTCGGTCGTCGAAAGCTATTATATCAAAAATATGTTGATATCGTCGTGTAATAGTCTCTGCACTTCGTTATAAACGCTGAACTTTGCTTTTAGAGGGTTTTGGTGATTATGTTCCTCAGGACTTCGCTCTTAGGACAAGCTCTCAGATCACTCTCGGTTTCACCAACAAAGTATGCCACTTGGGGCGTCGCCGCGGCCGAAGGGATAAACCGTTTGCCCACCACCTACGCGGCAGGATTCGATCCCAGGGACCCGCATGGATATTCGTGGTGGACGACGGGGCGTCAAGGCGGGTTTTCTCTTGTTTCACCGGTTTCCCCCGCCACTCATTCCACCAATTGCTCCATATCACTTTTCCAATCATCGATTTCGCCTGCTTTCATATCATCCTCTTCCTCACTCCCATACCTGGTGCTTGGCTGACCACCCGCTTCCAGGTTTTCACTCTGTCCGGTCCATAGGTTCCACTGCTCCCCGACAGGCATCTGACCCTGGGTATGGTTTGTAAGTCCTACATAAGAGGAGGTCAATACGGTAAAGAAGAAAGAAGGCATGCCACTTGATCGTGGGCTGGCTGAGGTTCCCAAAGAAAACTTTTTTTTCCTCGTCGCTACCTAAACGATAAATTCTTCCTGAAGGAGGGTATACTCCAAGGGAAGGGGGTGCAATGAATAAACTTTAGTGTCCTGCGTAGCATGGGACGACATAGTAAGCGGAAACAAATGAGAAATCAACTTTTAACTAAACAGTAGGTAGTAGTATGATCCTTCAGCAAGAGGACCTATGTGTATTGTTGTTGCGGCTTCTCCCGTGTAGGAAACCTTGACGTGTCTGTCCAAGAGAAAGATACAGGTACTCGGATATAACGCTGTTAATGTTACTGATTAAATATGAGTTTGATAGCACGAGACTGTCAATAATGTTTACTGTCATTCTTATGGATTTTGTTCATTATGTCATCATCATCATCATCATCATCATCATCACCATGATCATCACCACCACCATCATCGTAATGACAAATGAGTGAGGTTAAGTTCAACCTTATAAAAAGCAGAAGACATTTCTTTTTCTGTAATGGGTGCAGCAGACATTACATGTTAATGTCTATTCCTACCATTTAACTGAAAGGTATACTATTGAAATCACTGAGGCTATTTCGTCTTCCGTGACAGAAATATGAAGAATACAAGCCTAATATCGGCGCCATGTGTTACTAAAGCTTACAATTATTGTGCGCTTTAGACCTCGTATCATACACAGGGTGGAAGGGAAGTCATTACATTCTTTCTTCATAGAAACATTACAAACAAAAAGGCCTACTGGTGCACTTTGATCAGCCGATTTCGAAAAAGATATAGTTTTTGATCCAAATTGGATGTGTCATTCCACAAGAATGTACGAAGATAACAGTTTGCTACTTATAAGATGCGTAGAGTAACTTATTTCTGACATAGCTTTGGTAGTAATTATGGGACATCACACAGGGTTACGAAATAATTAATCAATTAAAAGACGTGAAGGAAAACTCCGAGCTGCTGTTTCAGACGTGGAGTAGGGGGACAACGTTGCGTTGAGGTTGGTCAGGGAATTTACGTGGTTTGTGGATATAAACAGGTCGGGCGCTTTCGCTTTCATGTAATGTTTTGGGAGCTAACGCTTGTGACTGGCCTACACTCGAACAGTAAACACTGAAGGACAAGACAGCGTATGAGTTTGCTTTCAAGACGCACCGTTACGGTGTTTGTTTATGTACTGAGCTAGGGAAAGTGCCCACCCACACAATCTGCAGTGTTGCCAGTTAGTTTTCGACAAAACTAAAATACCTCCGTTGGAAATTGTTAGAGACAAAAACGTAAGATACAAAATGTGTTCCAAATACCGAGATCTACCACTGGTTTAAATTAATGTAATGACTTCCCTTCCACCCGGTATTGTTATCTTAAAGACTTTTTGCCACTCACTACAAATTTAGCATTGCCATGATACCATGGTAATGCCGGAATCTACGTATTCGAAGTAGTAATTCCTGACAAGAGTTCAGAATCGTTGATATAATTAGCCAAGCTTGTATTTTCCGAATTCGTATTCACTTCTTCGGGTAAACTATTGCTGGAAAAAGGAACTTGGGAAAAAATATCCTTATCAATTCCGATAGCGAGACTGCACTTACAGCTCTCAGTTCCCACCACTTTAAGTATAAAATAGGGAATGTTATCACAACAAATTAAATATTTCCTCCCGTAACAACGTACTCCATGAAATGAAAAGGCCGATGTCCTAGCAAAGAAAGAAGCATCTCTCTCCTTTATAGGACCAGTACCTTTCTGTGGAATAAGCATCTTAGAAGCCAAAAGCACAGTAAAAATTTCGGTTCATAATGAAACTAAAAAAAAAGGGGGGGGCAGGGATAATGCCCTTAAACAAACTTTACACCCAGATAATTAATAAGCCTGAGGATAA
>CM060962.1:218581653-218864153 GCA_030765045.1 Tenodera sinensis | reverse complement strand
CTACTACTGCTACTGCTACTACTACTACTACTACTACTACTACTACTACTACTACTACTACCACCTCTACTACCACCACTACTACCACTACTACCACTACTACCACTACTACCACTACTACCACTACTACCACTACTACCACTACTACCACTACTACTACTACTACTACTAGTTTTATAATAATATAACAATGAATATTAACAATAATGATAATAAAATATCACACAAATGCAATGTGACCTTACGGTCACTCATCGATTAGTAACCATAATCGAAAATAATCGCAACAATTTTGATAGAGGTAGATGATACTCATATCGATGCCACTTTAAATGTATAATCTTTAATTTACATTAGCCAGCGAAGTCAGGAAATTCATGAAAACGATTAGAGCAGCGGAAGACTGAAAGGAAGAGAGAGAAAGATACAGAGAGAGAGAGAGAGAGAGAAGAAAATGCTTAGTAAATCCATGGGTAGGGGCCTGCAGGTTACTGAGGAAGGCGGAGATATTCTGTCCAGCAATAAGAAGATACTTGATTGCCAAATGGCAGCTCTTGGTCTATCAAACTATGCCCTCCACCAGTTATATGTGAGACAGAGGATGCAGCGGTCGGGCGGCAGACCCTGATCTGTCGTAGTCTGCTGTACCATGAAATTTAAGTTTAGTTTAGCCCTATCCTTTTACCAACACACTTGTTTAAGCAGAATGTAGGGAAAAATAACATTAGAACATCAAGAGAGAGTAGTACCCTCACATTTTCCAGAAGGCAACTCTACAATTGCTCCTTCACTAATATACACTTACTTCACCTTCCCCTTCAAGCCACTTTTATGCTTATTATTCTTCTTCTCCTGCCTTTCCCTCTCATTCGCTGCCTTTTTCTCGTCGTGCGTTTATCTTTCATCCCTTTTTAATAATGCAATTTACACAACAACAGCTGGCCCAAGCCGGGGCTGCAAGTGCCTTTGCTCTATAACCCTACGTCGGGCTAGCCCATCTTTATGCAAATTTATGTTAGCTAGTGTGCGTGGGGATGATTTCACGGAATTAAAAAGACTGCAGCTGTAATTGTTTAACTGCTTGCGTTGTCGAAATGCTACCTTTTAATCTGCCTCTCAGATGAAACATAATTTTTATCATTGCACGTTACGTTGAACAGCCTTGTGGGCGTTGCTTCCAGAATATTACAAACAAAACTGCCGGGGATTCAAAAGGGAAGAAGGCAAGTAAAGGGAAAGTTCCTAATAACAGGCCCAGACTTATTATGGGCAGGAAAGGCACCTTTAGTTTCTTTGTTACTTTTTTTAAGACTATCCTTAAAGAACAAAATGAATTATCTGTCTATCTGTCAGAATCAGTGTGCATCATTTTTCTGAGAGTCTCTGAGGTTATAGAATGTTTCTTTACTAACACTTAGATATTCAAAATATAAAAAGAAGACGCTGCTTCTTTTGCATTTCTCTCTTTCTTTGTGTTCAGAGCTATCCGGTAATTATTTAGTTAAAAGAATTTGATGTTACATGACTTTCTCTACCCGCTCTTCTACGAAATAATCTTAAGCATCCAGCTTATTCTTATACCCAGGTATAAGGAATTGGAGGAATTGTTTTATTACATTTTCATTGCAGGTAACCACATGAGGAATACCGTAGGTTTAAGCGATAACAGATCCATCACTTACTGATGGCTTTGAAATGTCTTTGTCTCCGCATGACCACCATAAAAAATACTGGTATCTTACACTCTTCTATAAGAGTACTATTCTTACAAAATCGTATTATTCTAACCACTTCTCATTAGGTTAGATGCGCCTACCTTCTATTCACATTTAATCCTTTTCAGCCCAGTTGTTTTCGGTTCAAAACTGATAGTATATGGTGGATACTTGTGCGCTAGTGCTTGCCTTAATCACGGATTTGCACCTCAGCAATGAAAGTCACCAGCGATGATTTCGATATCCTTGCTCAGGATTTACCAAGTCTACGGTAAAAGATCGGGTGCAGGATTGACAGGTTTATTAATACTGTTCCTGAACACATGCTTTGGATTTATATTAAAAAATGTGATGTGTTGCACTCACATGGCTTTCTCTACTCTTGAACTAGCTGTTGTTAAAAACTCTTATTTCTCTATCTTCTTCATGTTAGTTGAGATAAACATTTGTAGGAATTATCTTATTCGTAATTTTCTTGTACATGCAAGGGGAATATGGGAATACAGTAGGCTTTGAGCTATAGTCAACTCTTTTAAGGCTGGTCGCTATATGAAGGCTTTGAAATTCCGTTCTCTTTACACGATCAGGAGATAAACATGAAAAGACCTCTTCGTGTTGGTCAGGCCTTGAAGAGGCCTGAGCATTCCAAGTTATAATTAAGTGCAATAAAAATCATATTCTGATTTCTTACCGTTGGAGATGGCGCGTGTCTGCTGAGGATCTCAGGACGAAGAAAGATCGTGACTTTCTCGTAGCAAAAGCTTCCAGACCCTTGGGCGAATTCAGATGAATTCCCCAGATGAAAATCCCCGATCCCGCAACATCACCTGATCAAGATGGCGTCACTTATGTCAAATAAGGTAAGGCAACGCCTGACGCTTAGTTTGAATCAACCAATCAGGAATAAGGATTCCAATGTTCTAGAATTTCCTGTGGTGACTTGCATAGGTCAGGGTGCAGCTCAAGTACCGTCCAAACTGTCACGTAGATTACCGGAAGCTGATGTCATGGTAAATCCATTGGGGTTTTACAGGAAGTGGTACCCCTGAATGTCCCGGTTGCAACCTGCATGTGATTATGAGCCATCAGCCGAGAATGTAAGTTAGAAAATATACGAGTTAATCTGAATTAAAGAAATAGTTTCTCATAATAAGATTCCGAAGAATAATATGTTTCTGTACATCCCTCAACAGTCCACGCGACAATATCTTGGAAATGGTTCACTCCACAAAAAATGTATTTGAACATAACTTGTGCGTTTTAACGAGATATACATTTTTGTATAGTAAGATTTGGTCCATCGCTTACGGTTTACCAGGTATGCAAAAGTCATCCAAAGTATAAAGGGCTACATGGGCTATAGCGAGAAAATTCAAAATTTACATTTCATCTTAAATTTATGGGATTTTAATCAAAATTGTTAGAGGCATTTTTGAGAAAACAATTTTTGGAACATTTTTATGTAAATGCTGGTTTAGGGTGTAGGAATTTTCCTCAAAATATCCATGTCGCATCCTTGAAAGACCCCTCCGAAGGAATGTCGCCTTGTCGTGGCGGAGGGGCTCAGTACCCGAACCAGCCGGCCTACTCAGCGTGTCTTTGACCACAAGTAGGTAAGAGGTGAGGGGAAGCAAAGAGTATTCCAAAACGGGTAGATGAGGCTCGGTAGTCTTGGTTGATGACTCATCTAGGAGAAGAGGACTCCGAAATCAAACTCCTCCAGGGGGACCTACTAAGGTAGGTCCGGGTTTGGCGCACCCGAGGCCCAGAGCCGCTCACCATCATTTCGCCCCCTCCACATTCATTAACTGTGCCACGTGCAGCGTTTTTATGTTGCTTTTTATATCACCCTCACCTCTTCTAGGTTTATTCTGATTATTAGTTGGTAAGTTCCTAAATTTATATCTCCTCTCTCACCAGCAGGGATATTTCCTATCTCCGTGGTCCTGTCCCACGGTTTTCGGCGCCGCCCCCGACTTGTGTGATCTTCGGAGGTCTCAGGCGCGAAGGTTGTGCGGATCCTTCACTCTGCCCCCATGTGTAGCCTTAGGTGCGGAGCCCGTCCACACCTCATGTACACCCACGTAGCTCCTTGAGGGCACGGCCGGTGTTAATTTCCCTACGGCCGCGTGCCGTCGGGTTAGTATCACCGGGCGGATGTGTTACCACTGACGGAGCCCCGGTGTAATAAACTCGAAGTCCCCTGAATCCACGCTGACTCCGTTGAGGCAGAGTGGCCTAAAGCGGGGAGCCACAGGTGGTTATTCCTGTGGTAAGGGCATAAAGCCGGGGTGTCGCGTGGTGAACGGTTTACCCATGTGTACAAGCAGTGGAGATCGGTGGGTAGCTCCTCTGAAGTACGCCTTGAGGTCAGTCACGGAGGGGTCTCCATGGCGGCACAGACCGTGGAGATTTTGGTGTCTTTCTTTTCTTTAACCCCTGGATGGCAGGCTGACGCCGACGGTTCCTGGTGGGGGTGCCATTTCAATATGTATCCGCGCAAACCCTCCTCATTCGACACGTTTTTGGTTTTGACTTTGGCTTGTGACGGGAAAACGGTAAAGGATCTTAGTCCGTTCTATATTAAACGGGAAGTTGACCGAATCTGTGGCTCTGTGAAAAATGCGACCAGAGCACGAGACGGTTCGCTCTTGATAGAGTTGATTACTACAGACCAGTCGCAGAAACTGCTGAAAGCGAGTTTGTTGGGCTCCTACCCTATCCGGGTAGTCCCACATAAAACACAGAATACTTGCAGAGGAGTTGTTACCACCTTCAGCCTTGATGGTCTGTCCAATGAAGAGATAGTCACCTGCCTTTCAGATCAACGGGTGTGTCAGGCGTACCGCCTCACTCGAAAACAGGATGGAAAAGTGATCGATTTACGCATTATGTTTTTGACATTTAAGGGTACTCAGTTACCCGAGTATATCTTCTGTGGCTACAAGCGTGCCGCAGTTTGGCAGTATGTACCGAACCCTATGCGCTGTTTTCAGTGTCAGAAGTTCGGTCATACTAAGCCTTCGTGCACCCATCCTGCAACTTGTGAGGGTTGTGGACTACCATACCATGAGGGGACGGCTTGCACCCGTGACCCTTACTGCGTTAACTGTGGAGGGAGTCATCCATCCAGCTCGCGACAGTGTCCGAAGTTTCTCGAGGAAAAGTGTATCCAGGAGCTGCGCGTGAAAGAACGCCTGACGTTTGTTGAAGCGCGTCGTCGCTTTCAACAACTGCAACCTGCTACCACCACAGGTTTTGCATCCGCTGTTCGTCGCTCTCCTGTGAACACTGTTGCTGTACTGTGTGTACCCGTCACAGATGCTTCGACACAAACAGATTTACCAGCGAGCACCTCTCCACCGCCTCGTGATAAAACTGCACCAGCAACTACATCTTCCGCTGTGCAGACACACGCTCACCAGCCGTCCATAAGCAGAGGCTACACCGTATTGCCTGTTCCCACAAACCGTTCGCGACCTAAACATCGGGCGAGTAGTTGTACCTCCATGAAGTCCCACTCCCGCTCCGCGAGCCGCCGGGGATCTTTTGACTCCCGAAGTTCCAAGGAGTCGACTGAGGACGGTGAAAGGCCCATCATTGGTCCCAAGTGCGCCAAGAATAAAATGAAGAAAAAGATAAAGACTATGCCTTAACCTTTTTATTATGGAAATAATTCAGTGGAATGTTAATGGGTACCGGGCCCGTGCTCCGGACATACAACATTTAGCTTCGCACCATTCGCCTTCAATCGTCTGTCTACAAGAAACCCATCTGAAGCCTAACCACGCCTTACATCTACGTGGTTTTTCGGCATTTAGACATGACTCTGCAGCTGATCGACGAGCAAGCAGTAGTGTTGCTACTCTGGTGGCGCATACCATCTCTGCCACAAGCATCCCGCTAAACACGCCGCTGCAAGCTGTAGCGGTGCGTGTCCACTTGCAGGGCCTGAGTCTGTCTATTTGCAATGTCTGTCTGCCACCGGTCAGTGTCGTACACGAGAACGACCTTCGGCTTCTTTTGGCTCAGATTCTGCCACCGCTTATCTTCCTTGGTGATCTGAATGCCAAACACGCTTTATGGGGCTCCGACACTGACGATGCTCGTGGGTGCTTTGTAGCAGACGTTTAGGATATGCCCGGCCTCCTTTTGCTGAACACTGGTGCCCCTATCTTTTTATCATCTGCCCATGGTACCTACTCCGCCTTAGACGTTAGCTTCTGTAGCCCGTCACTCGTACCACTCATTGATTGGTCGGTGCTCTCCGACCTCTTTGGCAGTGATCATTTTCCCATTAACATTCACATATCTGGCTTCCATCCTATTCCAACACGATAACCTCACTGGATTATTTCCAAGGCTGACTGGGAGAAATTTCGCTCTCAAATTCATTTCCACAACGATGTCTTCCGCACCATCGAAGAATTGGTGGAGTATTTTACATGTTCTGTCCTGCTTGCAGCAAATTCCAGCATTCCTCGCGGTTCCACTACACCTCGTCATGTTCCTGTGCCTTCGTGATCCTGGGAATGTCGTTTGGCTGTTAAAGCCCGCAAACGGGCTCTGCGAGTTTTCAGTGCTCATCCTACGGAAGAGAACTTTATTGCCTTTAAGCGTGTGCGTACCCGGGCCCGTTTTGTACTTCGCAGTGCAAAACGCACATCCTGGGTAACTTACGTCTCTTCCCTCTCTCGACGCACTTCAACACAAAGGGTGTGGACTGCGGTTCGCCGTATGTACGGCAAATGTCGCCGGACGATTATTCCCGTCTTGCCGTACAGGGCTCTTATTACACCAGCGAGTGGGCTATCGGCGATGCCCTTGTCGATTCCTTCTCTGCTACCAGCCAAACTCAAAGTTACGATAGGTCGTTTTTAGCTATCAAGGAATCTGCAGAGCGGATAGTACTTAATTTTAACAGCGACGGTAGTGAAACATACAACACGGCTTTTAGCATAGCAGAGCTGATACACTCCTTGTCTCTCACGCACGATTCTTCTCCCGGTCCCGATGACATCCACCGACAAATGCTGCTTAATCTTCCACCTCAGGCTCTTTGCTTCCTGCTGAGCATCTATAGCCGAATCTGGCTCCAGCGGGTTTACCCGTCTTCCTGGCGCGAGAGTATTGTCATCCCTATCCCTCGTCCCGGGAAAGACCGGGCGCTTGCCTCTAGCTACCGCCCTATTTGCCTAACGAGTGTCGTTTGCAAGACCCTCGAACGTATGATAAACACTCGTTTAGTGTGGTGGTTAGAGACAAATAACCTGCTGAGTGATGTCCAGTGCGGTTTTCGTCGCCATCGCTCCAGTGTCGACAGTCTGACAAGCATGGAGGCCTACATACAGAATGCATTTCTCTTGAAGCAGCATGTCATGGGTGTGTACTTTGATCTGGAGAAGGCCTACGACACTACATGGCGCTATGGCATCCTCCGTGCTTTGCACGGTTATGGTTTACGCGGTAACTTCTTTTTTATTTTTAACTTTTTACTAATTCGCCGTTTTCGTGTCCGCATAGGCAACACGCTCTCCCAAGAGAAGGTTCAGGAGAATGGTGTACCTCAGGGGTCGATTCTCAGTGTTACGCTTTTCTCCGTTGCCATTAATGGCATCACTAGTGCTGTTCGTAGCGGAATCCCGATGTCGCTGTATGTTGACGACTTTGCGATATACTATCGCTCTTATAGTTTGGAACACTTCGAGCGTCAACTGCAGCTGACCATAACATCCATCGCCGAGTGGGCGTCTCGCATCGGCTTTCAGTTTTCCCCTACGAAAACACAATGTCTCCACTTTCACCTACTCCGTGGTGTACACCCTCCTCCTGATCTTCATTTGCGTGGCACACGTCTTCCATTTGTTTCGCACCTGAAGTTCTGAGGCCTACACCTTGGCAGCAAACTCACATGGGAGCACCATATTCGTCACCTTCCTGCTTCCTGCGGTCGTTCGCTTCGGGTACTCAGGGTTCTATCTGGGGCATCTTGGGGCAGCGATCGCACGGTAATGTTGAGGTTGTATCGGTCACTGGTCCGGTCCAAATTAGACTACGACTGTTTTATCTATGGCTCTGCATCAGCCTCTAAACGCCGCCTTTTAGACAATTCATCACACTGGTATCCGTGTCCCTACTGGGGCTTTCCGCACAAGTAGAGTGGATTGTTTGTATGCTGATTCTGGCGAAACTCCACTGTCTGTTCGACGCTCGTTGTTACTTTGTTCTTACGTGGCAAGGTTGGCCGCTCATCCAGATCATCCTTCGTTTCCACCTGTATTGCGCCCAGGCCTCGCGCACCGTTATATGCGGAATAAAACAATCTCCCGTCCAAGTGGCATCAGGTTTCGAGAACTGCTTGTCGCAAACGCCCTCCGACTGCCAGTTGTAGAGCGGCATTCACTTCGCCACTGTCCTCCCTGGCAACTCCAGCGTGCACGCTTTGACCTGGAGCTGTCGGACTGTGCAAAGACTGCTACCCCTCCTTCGGTGTTCCGTCAACTCTTCACCGCAGTTCTGGGCCGATACCGGACTTATACTCCGGTATTCACCGATGGCTCCCAGTTGGGTAGTACGACGGGTTAAGCATTTATATACAACGGTGACGTTCGCACATACCGCCTTCCAGACGCTAGTTCAGTTTTTACCGCCGATCTGTTTGCCATCTTTTATTTCTTACTTTTTATCTCCCGGTCAGCTCCTGGACCTTTTATTGTATGTTGCGACTCGCTGAGTGCTCTTCAGGCGCTGCAACAGTTTCTTGGCAACTTGGTTTTAATTATTAAAATACAGGCACTCTTATCTCAATTGTTATCTCGCGGATATCATCTCGTTTTTACCTGGTGCCCAGGCCATGTGGGTATTCCCGGCAATGAGACGGCGGATGCAGCTGCTAAGTCTGTATGCCGCCTGCCGGAGTATTCCACCCGTACGCTCCCTTATAGACGTGCAGAAGATCTTCCGTCGCCAGCTATATTCTGTCTGGCAGGAGTCTTGGGAAGCGTTAGCTGGCACTCAGTTGCGGACAATCAAGGACACGGTACAACCCTGGCAAACATCTTGCAGGGATTCCAGGCGTGAGGAAGTGATTTTAACCCGCCTGAGGATAGGCCACACTCGAGCCACGCATGCACACCTTTTGCGCGGTGATCCGTAGCCTGTCTGTGCTACGTGCAATGTCCCACTCTCCGTTGCACATGTCCTTCCTGATTGTCCGCGGTATGCTCGTGAGCGCCAGTGCTTTGGCCTGGGTCTTACACTGTGCACCGTGTTAGGCAACGACCCAGTAGCTGTAAATACAGCTGTGGTTTGTTGCGAGTATTGATTTTGGTAAGCAAGTGTAAGGTTTCTTTTATCTTGGCGGAAATATACTTTTAGGATGTTTTACTCGTGCTTTTACCTTTTTTAACAGTGTAACTAGTTTACGTTTTTCGCAATATAAGTTTTTATCGGTTTTTAATTTTCCTTTTTTTACCTGTTCTTTTTGGTGGTTTTAACGTTCACCTTTAGGTATTTTAACTTTCACTTTTTAGCTTTAAAGGGGTGAGGTTTTATTTCTTTGATTGTTTTTATTTTGGACTTCGGGCCTAGTGACCTAGTTGTCGACGGGCCCATAAACCCCACTACTCACTCACTCACTCCTTGAAAAATATTAAACGCAAGTACCAACTTTTGTTTTTAACCGATATTTTGCTTTTGAGTTATGCTGCTCACAGGCACACACAGGCACACACACAGGCACACACACAGGCACACACACGAATGTTTTTATCTAAAAGGGCTTCTTTTAATTCAGGGGGTCTAAAACATGTACTTCAGCTAAAATCTCGACATCGAATTTTTGGATCGATTATACTATTTCCTCTACTTACTACACGTAGTAGAGAAACTAAAAAGGAAGACCAAAAATATGCTTTAGTTTTTAATATGTTAATATGAAACTCCAAGAAGTACTCCTATGTACCTCATAGATAAGAGAATTATTGAAAGTTAACTGTTGCGCGTCAAATTTTTTTATCCAGCTTCGAACAACGAATGTTGCGGCTCAAAGTTATCGGGATATCGGTGTCGGGTAATCGGAAAGGTAAACAGATAAGCCCCGTGTTCTCCCAGGGTAGACACGGTAAGCGCTATCTTCAGATAGCCCCTATCCGCTAGAACTTTCGCCGTTTTGGTTGTTCTGGAACTGTAAGCATTTCCAACGGCTCTAAATGCGAACGCTCTCGCAGGTTGAACCAGTCATCCTCGGAAAGTGAGTACGCGAGTATCTTAGTGAGCTAGTGAGTGAGTTAGCGAGTGCGATCCTCGTACTACAGAGACCGCTGTTCTCCGAGCGAGTTTGTGACGACAGTGATGACGTGCAGTGAGTACTGTTACAGCAACGAAGTATATATCTCTGGTGTTCGGCTCCCTAGCGAGTAAACCGTTCGAAAGAAGTGTCTAAGTCGGGCGTATTTCGTAATGCCGCTACATCGCGGAAGAAAATGAAGTGACTAGTTCACGTCATTAAAGCGACATTGTGAGGTAAGCGATGTCTCACCAAAGTTGAACTAGGTCATTGAGTGACAATGAAAACTGAGTGAAGTGACAATTGAAAATTGAGCGAAGCCACTATATATACCTACTGAGTAGAGATACAAGGAGAGTTTCAAGTACAGTGACGTCATGACCACGCCCCCCTTATCAGTAAGGGCATTCCAAATACAGTGACGTCACAGTCACACACCCCAGTGACGTCATGGTCACATCCGCTTCAAAGTTTTGTACAACCCTGACGTGGTCACACCCTCGTCAAGGCCATATCCCACTTTTCAAGTCCTCTTCTCCCCCCCGACGTCATGGTCACAGCCTTTCTGACACCTCCCCCACCGCTGACGTCATAGACACGTGCCGGTCGCAAGGGGTGTACGGGCTGCTTCAACCACGCCCCCACCTTGAGCGTGAGAGTTCCAAATACAGTGTAATCATGAACCCCGCCTAATTTTCACGTTTTGTACATCCCTAGCCACGCGACTGTCAGTGACGTCATAACCACACCTCCTCTTTCGCCAGGGGTGTACATCCCGCGCGTACTTTTGGCATCCCCTCCCCCTCTATCGGCACAGCCACACCTACTTTTCGTCAGGGGTATACAAGACATCTTCATAAATAGCGATATTGCCAAGCGAGCAGCTCTGACGTCATGCCTTGGCGCGTGTCATGACACGCGACATGCTCCGACGTCACAACCAGCACAATATTTTAAAACCCGTCAAAGATGTTCCTTTAAAACCACTCAAAGAGATGCCGCTAATTGTTTAACAAAGACGCTAATTAGATATTAATTAGCGACATTGTTATCCAATTATCACCCATTAATTAATTAAATAAACAAATAAATAAATAATAAAAGCCTCTGGCGGGCCCCTTAAAGATGACGTCGCCCCCCCCCCCCCAGCACAACATTTTAAAATTTGTCAAAGAGATTGCCGAGATCTGACAAGGAATGTAACCCGATTATCACCCATTAATTAAATAAATAAACGATCAATAAATCAATTAAAAAAACAAATCCTACACTACTTACACGCAGTCATAACAATGTATCGAAAATTTAAGATTAAAATATGTGGAATGTGCAATCCCCTGTAAGTGATATTATCACATACTATACAATGAAGAATACCCGAAACGAATAACATTACCGAAAAGCAAATGAATAACGCGAGAGTTTCCAGCCATAATGAGCTAGGGTAAAACACTTTTTACCTGAATAAATGCGACCAGGTGCCTAGCTGAATACATTGTTAATAAGGGTTACTTGAAGGGGACAGTGTGTTTACATCTCAGAGGATCTTTATCTATCTATATAACAAAAGCCCTTTGTCTAAGTCATTTAAAGACACATGTATTCAATCGAATGAAGTCTTTGTTTCAGACGTTTTAAAGGTTAGGTATATTTTTGATGTAGCCTTTTCACTGTAGACTTGTGTTTTGACGAGGAAAATCCCACAAATAATTTTGCATGAACGAACAAGTTTCGTTCATAGCTTAAAGGCATATCCTCCCCTCCGTACTGATATAAGAAAACAATATATCCTTTTTCAACTAAAAGCATTTTACTAATGATGCAAGCTGAAAACATCTTTAGGGTCTTTCCGAAAACACGAAAGAACAAGTATAGCAATTTTTCGTGTTTAAACGAGCCAGTTGCCTGAAATAGGGTTTTCCCTCCAGCTGTGTTCCCCACTTTTTCTGGCTAAGGGCGTCACGGGCCGGGTGCAGCATTGGAGGATGTGAGGTGGTTAGCGTGCCGAGGTCTTTCGAACAGTTACGCTGTCTTCGCGAGTTGGATTCACTAGTTCTACATCAAATAATGAAAATTTAAGAACAAATAAACGAAGTTCGCTGCTTTATATCCGAAATGAGCAAACGCGCATAGGGAAAGCGAATTCATTGGTTTATCATGTCTCTCCGCCACGGCGTGACGTCATCAACAAGTCTTGTCTTGAAAGCTACCACCTCCATCACTGCGTAACGTCATCAACAAGTCTTGTCTTGAAATCTACCCCTCCATCACTGTGTGGCGTCATCAACAAGTATTGTCTTGAAATCTACCCTCTCCGCCACGGCGTGACGGCATTAACAAGTCTTGACTTGAAATCTACCACCTCCACCACTGCGTGACGTCATCAACAAGGCTTGACTTGAAATCGACCCCCTCCATCACTGTGGGACGTCAGTAACTTGTTCGACCCTGTTAACAGGTTCTTGTGTATATAACCAGTGCTGTTCGCACTGTAGTCATTTCTTGTTGAAGCGATATTCAGTGAAATTGGAGATGGCTAGTGGTAACGTTGCTCGTGCATCAGATGAGAATGATTACTGGAGCGAGTGCAGTGATGATTTGCATCATTACGCGTACTTTCATACTGAAACCTGCAATCGTTTAATGCATTCAATATTGTGTAATCAGCCAGCGTGCCATGAGCGAATGTCAACGTTTGATGTATGTACAGAGAACTGTGCTGTTAATCGGAAAGAGCGTCTGTAAGTAATATTTTATTTTATTAATGTAATTATAAGTACGTTTGCTTTAAATAATAACTAATTTGATATATTTTGTTATTGCAGAGAAAATTATCCCAATGAAGAAACTCTTAGCGATATCGATGAAGTCGATGTGTCAAAGCATGTATCAGCGTGCGATACGGAAACGTGTAACGGATACATACATATAGTCTCATGTATTAACCCTGTAATGCATGATCGCATGGCCTCATTCTTCTTCTGCAATGAACGATGTGAATCCTATCAGCGAAGGAAGAGAATGCTTGAGTAAGTAATAACTCTAAAAATATCGAAGTAGTTAGCCTTATATATTTTCTAAATAATATTGCCAGCTAATAACAAACGTTTATCTTTCAGAAAACGCATGAGAACTCCAGCTGTTCTAGTGCCATCCGAGTACTTGATCCCAGGGAGAATCGATGTTGAAGAAGTAGATGTACCAATCTCGGAGCAAGATACTCTATCAGTAGATGATAAGAATGGCACTTCAGTGCGAACTTCTTTCTCCGTTTCGTCATCCTCCTCTACTCCTACTACTACTCCTACTACTACTCCTACTACTACTACTACTACTACTACTACTACTACTACTACTACTACTACTACTACTACTACTACTACTACTACTACTACTCCTACTACTACTCCTGCTACTACTATTATTGTCATTACAGGAGATACTTCGCCGTTAGCGAACGGTCTACCTGACATCCATTTTGGCGGAATATTACCGGATGTATCAATGTGCGAAAATCAGGGATATCCTTCAACTTCCATTTCACTGCAGGTGAACGAGAATCAGCCTGCTCTGAATCTAGGTAAGGAATTTTTTCATTGAAAGATATTTTCACTTAGCTTAAATATACAGATGAACATACTCCTTTATTGTTATTATTATTATTATTATTATTATTATTATTATTATTATTATTATTATTATTATTATTATTATTATTATTATTATTATTATTATTATTATTATTATTATTATTATTATTATTATTATTATTATTATTATTATTATTATTATTATTATTATTATTATTATTATTATTATTATTATTATTATTATTATTATTATTATTATTATTATTATTATTATTATTATTATTATTATTATTATTATTATTATTATTATTATTATTATTATTATTATTATTATTATTATTATTATTATTATTATTATTATTATTATTATTATTATTATTATTATTATTATTATTATTATTATTATTATTATTATTATTATTATTATTATTATTATTATTATTATTATTATTATTATTATTATTATTATTATTATTATTATTATTATTATTATTATTATTATTATTATTATTATTATTATTATTTATTATTATTATTATTATTATTATTATTATTATTATTATTATTATTATTATTATTATTATTATTATTATTATTATTATTATTATTATTATTATTATTATTATTATTATTATTATTATTATTATTATTATTATTATTATTATTATTACTGTTACTATTGTTCTTATTATTAATATTATCTGCACTTCCTTCTCCGTCTCCTCTTCCTCCTCCTACTCCTACTACTACTACTCCTACTAACTATATTATCGCTGCAGTTCCATATTCTTATACAGTTACTGCTATTTCAGGGTTTGGCGCTCCGATGCAAGATAGACCGAGTGTCATCCAATTCGCTCCCAAGAGGGGTGAATATTCCTCACTTAACACATCAGCATACGCGAGACCTGAATCACTTGGAACAGACAATACTGCAGTCGCTTCAACAGCCGACGGGGTGACTAATTCGCTCTCTGGTAAGAGGCGAATGGGAGATGCAGATGATGGAATAACCCGCAAGAAAACCAAGGTTAGTGCTAATGGTTGCCAGAAGTTAGAGTGTAATATTATCGAATCAGCATTCAAGGGGCGTATTTTTAGCGAAAAATTTGTCATTTCACTAGAAATACTTGATCCCAGAGGTTTCATGGAGGAGTGTAAGGGACTTGTAATTAAGCAAATGAAATCCATCATTAGTAACCATAGGTCGGGATTTAAAATGAATTGCTCCCTCGAGCTGTCATAGTTAATCCATAAGCCCGAGGAGGAAAAGATGATTTCATCCTTCTTTAATTCAAGGATCAAACTCGTTCTTTCTTCAACAAAACTTTGCGTCAGTTTCAATGCAATGCTAGAAGATATTTTGGCCAATGTTTCAAAATTTGAAGGTCAAGCATCCTCGAAATCATTGTTTAGTGTTAACGCTCTGGTGATAAGTGCCGCACACTATGATCCTCTGCGAGCCTCATCATTCATTGAGCTACCTCAGAAAATAAAGACCAAGAATGCAGTTGTAAATATAAAGAATAAGGATAATTATTGTTTCGCATGGAGCATGTTGGCGAGTAAATATCCTGCAAAGAGGAACGTAGCCCTAGTATCTTCATATATCAAGGATCTGCTTTTTAAAGCCTTCAATTGTCATGGAATTGAGTTTCCGGTCATTCTAGATCAGATTGAAGACTTTGAAAAGCAGAATGCAGGAGTTTCTGTTGCGGTGTTTGGTATAGAGGGGGATGATAAAATTATTCCTCTATAGCAACCGCTCGGGACAAAGCAAATTTACTCATGTAAATTTGTTGTACATTGAGGATGGTGACAAGGCCCACTTTTGCTGGATTAAGAACATTTCAAGGCTAGTAAGCAGACAAGTAACGAAGGATAATGGATGCATTCATATGTGTGAGGCATGCTCAAAAAGATGTGCAAATGAGGAAAAACTGAAAGCGCATAAATTAAAATGTCACAAATGCCAGATTCTGAAAATGCCACAAGAAAAGGAAGTACTCGAATTTAAATCCTTCTCCAAATGCCTTTTGTGATATACGCTGATATTAAATCTGTTCTGGCCCCTGTTCACTCGTGCGAGCCTTCAACGAATACGAGCTGGATACGGTCCATTCAAGAACACGAGGCAATGTCGATCGCTCTGAAGGTAGAGTGTCGACATGATGAGACCTTGTCAAAATTCTTCCTCTTCAGAGGGCCGAATGCCATCTATGACTTTGTCAGGCAATTAAGGTTAATTGCTGATGACGTCATTGACGTCTATTCCAGGACTGCACCTATGCAATTGACTCATGAAGAGGAGCGGAATTTCTCGATGCTTCAGAGTGCCACATTTGCCTTAAGGTGTTTGCGATGGATGACATTAAGGTTCGCGACCACGATCATGTGACATCGACTTACCTGGGACCTGTTCATAATAAGTGCAACTTAAATAGAAAGGTCCCTAATTTCATATCCATCTTTTTTCACGCGCGATCAAATTATGACAGTCATTTTCTGATCAAGCACTTGTCATATGACGATAAACCTATATCATGCATTGCTCAATCCTCCGAGCGATATATAGCTTTCAGTAAAAGGTACAGCAGCATTGAGTTTAGGTTTCTGGATAGTTTCAAGTTTTTGGACGATTAAACTATCCAGTCTAGCTGATATGCTGGAGGAGGAGGACTTTAAATTTACAAAGGCCGAGTACCCTGATGAAGAGCGCTTTAAGCTGGTAACTTCCAAAGGCATATACCCATATGATTATGTGACTTCAATAGAAAAACTGAATGAGACACAGCTTCCAGCCAAGAAAGACTTTCGAAGTAAACTGCTGGATGTTGACATATCAGATGAAGATTACAGGAATACCTTGAAGGTATGGGAGACATTCAACATCTGCACACTCGGAGAATACAGCGATCTGTATCTTAAGACCGATACATTACTTTTAGCAGACATTTTTGAGAAGTTTAGGAATCTCTTGCTGGGAATGTATAATCTTGACCCTGCATGGTATTATACATTACCGGGAGTGGCATTCGATGCAATGCTGAAGATAACTAAAGCTAAACTCTCATTAATCTCTGATAAGAGTATGCTGGAGTTCTTTGAGTCGGGGATCAGGGGTGGTTTATGCACTGTGGTAAAACGGTATTCGAAGGCTAACCACATGTACATGCACGATTATGATCAAAGTGCTCCTGTAAATTTTCTCTCTTACCACGATTTGAACAACTTATATGGGAAGAGCATAGTATCTACCATGCCATATGGGGAGCTTAAATGGCTTTCTAAAGAGGAAATCAATGAAATTGACGTCCTTAATGTTCCAGAAGATGCAGAATACGGATATGTGCTAGAAGTCGATCTTGAATATCCTACAGATATTCATGATGCACATAATGAGCTCCCATTTTGCCCCGAAAGTGCTGTACCACCAAATGGTACCTTCAAGAAACTTTTGGCAACACTGGAAAACAAAAGCAAATATGTAGTGCATTACAGTCTTACAGCAATGTATTGAACAGGGGTTAGTTCTCAAGTGCATTCATAGGGTAGTTGCATACAGACAATCCCAATGGCTCAAAACGTATATTGATGTAAATACACAGAAAAGAGCACAAGAGAAAAGTAAGTTTGGACACTCACTCTGGATGAAGATGAACAATGCGGTGTATGAGAAATTTATAGAAAATGTTCGTAAATATTGTGATTTTAAGATTGTTTCCAAATGGGAACCGGCCAGGAAATTAGTTACACGTCCCACATTCGTCAGAAATGTCGTCTTCGAGGAGAATCTTGTCGGGGTAGAACTTGCCAGAGAAGAGATCTTCATGAACAAGCCGATATACATAGGGCATGCTATTTTGGACATTTCAAAATTTAGAATGTATGATTTTTTATGATGTTTTGAAGCGAAATTTGACTAATTTGAAATTGAATTATATGGATACAGACTCTTTCATATTCGAAACGAGTTCTGATATCTATAGATTCATTAGAGAGAATTTTTGACACTTCAAACTTTGAAAAAGACAATGCGTTTAGCATTAAGCAAGCCAATAAAAAGGTGATCGGATTGTTTAAGGATGAACTGGGTGGCAAGATAATGACAGAGTACATAGGCATGAGATCTAAATTATATGCATACAAGTATCGGGGACAGACTGTGAAGAAATCTAAAGGTGTCACCGGAGCGGGGATGAGAAGCATTGATTTCAGGCATTACTTTGACTGTCTACATGACTTAAATTTAAAATACTACACACTTCAGAAAACATTTCGGTCTAACAAACACAAAATTTCAACGATTGAAAGCAATAAAGTAGCATTGCACGGAAAAGATGACAAGCGGAAGTTGATTGAAGGAACCCATGATACTCTCACATGGGGTCATTACTCACTGTCTGGCGATTGTTAGCATGTTTCTTGACCTTCTCCCTCTGTAGATATACATACATATTGTAAATACTACTGTACATGTTGATTTCCAATTAGTGTTTTTATATTTAATAATGTTTTTCCCTCTCAAATTGTACTTTGAATTATATATATTATGTCATGAGGGTTTTATATTCTAAATACTTCTCAGTTTTTTTCAATTATATTTCTCGAATAGGAATAATCTAATGAATAGGGTTTTATTAAAAATAAAACTCGGATACAAACAGAAAATATTTTCTTTTTATTGATATTAGTTTCCTTACATTACATCAAATCCTCTTTATTTATCCATTGAGTATTTGGAAAACCATACCATTTTACCAGGACCCGATTTCCTTGTTTACGTATAACCTTTTCTATTAAATAAGTGTTAGGATAGTTAGTCATTTTCAGTTCATGTCCGTAAAACACACCCTTTATCTCCTCTCCATCCTTGTCCTTCAGTAGATATGTAGTAGGATTGGTATTTTTCACGTGAGCAACTTGAAATATTTCAACACTCCAATTAGATTCAAAACCTTTTTCAAAGTGTCCTTTATGTTTAGATACTCTGACATAATCACCAACACTAAACTTCCTTGCACCTCTCTTCTCTCTTCTGTGTTGATTACAATTATACACAGTCAAAAGAAGGTCATTGTTTTTTACTTCATTAGGTTTCATCTTTATAGTGGAATAAAATGTATTATTGTATTTTGCAATGATCCTTGTATGATCCTTGGACCAAAAACTCGTGATACATAATATTCTTCAAGGTTCGAATTAAGCGTTCAACAGCTGCAGCATTCACATTGCTATAGGTGCTGTAGTGGTTAATATTATACTGTAACATTATTCCTTTGAAGGATTATAACTCTTTTCCGTTATCACTTTGAATATTCCTGGGAGGGACTTCCAATTCTTGTAGTATATCTTCCATAGCCTTTGCAAGATTAGCACCAGTTTTGTCCTTTAATGGTCTGGCGTACGCCATTTTAGAGTAGAAGTTGACAGCGATCAGAATATACTTGAAGTTTTTGTTAACTTTTGCATAAGGTATCATTTCAACCAAGTCAATTTGTAAAAAATCATTGAGGCCTTTGCTGATAATTTTCCGTCGTAAGAAGTTCCTCCTCACTGGTCCATGAAGCGATACCTCTCTTGGCTGTCATGCTATAATTTTAGATACCTTCAACTCCCTAATTATTTCTGCAATTTCTTGGGTATGGCTGCTATTACCAGCGTCTCTCGACGCAATGAGAAGTCTTAGCCTATTCACCAATGTGTTGGGATTTCTCCAGAATATGTACTCAACCTTCTTTTCAGGATGATGCTCCTTCCATATCAATCCTAGACCTGAATGTTTAGTGAGCAGAGGGCGTATTATATTCCTGTATTTATATGATTTTCCTGATCTCAAGCGACCATGACTTTTATAGCCACTCCTATGAAGAAGAGTGTCTTTCACGATCTTAGCGTAAGTATTTAAGTGTTAACTGGTGTATGCATCCATCTGTAGAATTCGCTTAAAGATGAGCTCATTCAATCCTGTAGTAGACTCATAAGTATTATCTCCAATCATAATTTGATTATTTATAAAATTAATATCTTTATTCCCTAGCATATAGGTACCATCCTGATATCTCACCCCATATACTCTATCAATGTGATCCTTATCCTTTGAGCGTACTAATTGTAAATAAGTAGAAATGCTGTTATCTTCATCTTCATCATTCCTTTCTTTCTTTTCTGGCACTGCTGCTTTCCCCTTTTTATCCAATATTTCCTGTAGAGGTTTGGTTACAGACTTCAGAGCTTCTGACATTACATGTGTTTCAAATGTGAGCCCTTTTAAAGCTCTTAGTTTTTCTTTTACAGCCTTCGTATGTCTAGCTACAGACTCTTTAAGTCTTACACCTTCACTATCCATCTCGGTAATGGTGTCAAATAAGACATTACGTCTAATTTATAGCTTGCGCTCAAGTCGAATTTTCAGGGTATCAACAGCCTTGGCTAACATCTCAATTGCACTTTTCAGCTTTGCAATTTCTATCTTCTGCTCCTGAGTCTGCGCCTTGAACGCTGCAGCGAAGACTTCCGTATTGGTATATTGGCTTCTGTTTGATTCTTCTAATGCTGAAATTTGACTACTCTGTTTCTTGTAACTTTCCAGCAATATTTTTACAATCATGTCTGTTGAATTTCCATTTTCATTCCTTAAATTAGATTGGAAGGAATTGATAGCAGTTGACTTTAGCTGGTTGACTGTTGACCATAAAGTTGAAATACGATTCATTATCATCGCTTCCAAGCTATTAACTTTCTCATCACATATATTTTGGAAGTCTGTTCTCTCTCTGTCGAGAGCCTCTGTCATGTTCTTATTAAAATATTCGGTGATGTACCTCCTGTTCGCTATATCATGTTCTTGTATAGGTGCTAGTAATACTTTCAGTCTAACTTTGTCTAAAATAATGTTGTTCGCTTTACCTCTCTTGAAAATATATTTTGTAATCAGATCATTAATCATATTCTTAACCATAACCTCAATTTCTTTAGCACTTTCCCGCGTGAAATCGTGTATCCTATTCTCAATTCCGTCCACATAACTCTTGATGGAGGCATCATTATCTTCTTCTGGCTCGTGAACATTGCACAATCTCTTGTTCCTGAATTGATAGTTTCCTTTCGCATCTCTATTTATTATATAACGATCGCGGACTCTTCTAACTGGAGTACTTCTCTGGGAACCGAACCTATCGATACTCATGATTAACTATGAATGACCACCTTCTTTTTAACCTACTTTAATATATACATCGAATCCATTTCTATAACGACCTTGATCCATGTAAAACTCTGGAACGATCACAACAAAAGGTCTTCCTTCCGATGGGCTCTCCCAAACAGATTTACACAAATCTTTAAATTCATTGTAGGTCATATCAGTGTTTACATAATCCTCATAAATATGATTCAGGTTTAAGTTGTCTTGCTTGAATAGTATGATCATATTTGTGTTATCGCGAATTAAATGCTTTGGCACTTTAGCATAGGACTGCGCAAGATATATAGAGTCCACATTCCGATGTCTGCCCATACTGTAAAATGCTGCAATTTTTTCTTGCTTTTCTGTAATGACATCATCAAATACAAACACAGAATTTTCTTTCACCTCAGAAGGGTGCATAACAGCTTCTCTATCACTGAAGGTATTCACTTCTATTCCGTCAATGTTTTCGAGTACCTTCAAGAGGTATTAATACTTTGACTGGTAGAGAGACTTTGAATAAATATACAAGTTTTCAAATCGTACTCCATTCTCATGTAGTAACACATTGAGCAACACATTTGTTTTCCCAGCATTTGAGCTGCCTAAAATAAGAGCTCTGACGTTAGAAGGAAAGAGCTTTCCATGACGATTACATCTAAAGTCACTATCAAAGTCCAATACCTGGATAGGAAGAGAACACTCTTGCTTCTCAAGCTCCATCTTAACAACTATCTCTTAAAAGACATGCATCGCGATTATATACACACTGAAAGAAAATCAAGTAAAACTATACAATGCTAGATGTCAAAGGGAAGATATAAAAGGCACAATGCACATATGCACCCATTTAGTATATCATGAGAGCCCAGAGAGGGAGGACGACGTCTTATAAGAGAGGCTCGGGAATCATTAATTCAATAATTAATTCACTACCCTTTGAAGCTCACTTACCTGGATATAGATATTGTGGTCCTGGAAAAAAAAAAAAAAAAAACTAGAAAAACGTCTGCAGAGAGGAGACCCAGGAGTCAATCAATTAGGTGAAGCTTGTAAGCTTCACGACATAGCCTACGCTGAGCATAGACACCGCATCGAGACATTTAGCTGATAAGATTCTTAGAGAGAAGACCTGGAAACGTGTTCATTCATCTGACTCATCCTTCGGCGAGAGGTTAGCAGCCAGAATAGTAGCTGCAATCATGAAAGGCAATGTTGCATTGGGTGGTGGAAAGAGGAAGAAGAGAGGAGGGTTTTTACCATTAATACCGATCATTGCCGCTTTAGGCGCTGCGGCTGGAGGTGCGGCACAAATTGCTACAGCGGTCAATAAGAAGAAGGCCGCTGATAGACAACTTGCAGAATTGGCGAGACACAACAAGATGCTGGAGGCTAAAGGAAAAGGTCTTCAAAAGGGAAAGAAGAGGTCTAAGAAGAAGAAAGGAGGATTTTTACCTGTGAAACCTCTAATGCCTTCTTTGGCTGCTCTTTCTAAAATTGTCAAAAATTTAAGAAAGAAAAAGGGATCTAAGGGAAGGGAATCAAGAAAAGATCAAAAAACTGTGTAAAAGGGCTGTATATTTACCGGAAGAAGCCCTGAGTAACATAGGCATATGCTAAACGTTTAAAAATTCCTTATTTTATAGGAGTATATATGATTGATAAACTACCTGCAAAACCGCATTTTAAAGAGAGGGTTATTGTTAACCTCGACACCTCTGATAAGGAAGGAACACATTGGGTTGCTGTAAGGAAGGAAGGTGACGTGGCATACTATTTCGATAGTTTCGGTAACTTGAAACCTCCACCCGAAATTGAAAGCTATCTACAAGGTGTTAAAATTCTGTATAATATGGAAAGATATCAAAACTTTGATTCAGTCATCTGCGGACACCTGTGCCTGCAATTTCTAGTAAGCTAAGACGTGCTGCAGTGTCAAGATGAGTTGTACAGTTACAGTGAGTGGGTCAGATGCTGTTATTTCAACATACCTAAATCCTCCTCTACATTTAGATCCTTCAGGTCATTATGAAGTTGCTCTACTGAATTTTGAAACATTCTACTCAATACCAAACATCGACGAAGATAATAATCGATTTCATTATATACGTAATGGTAAACCAGAAACCATTGTCATACCGCCTGGAACCTATGAGATTGCCGATATCAAAACATTTCTAAGGGATAAGCTAGGATAAAATGATGAAGTCTTTTTCTTAAGACCTAATAATAATACAATGAGAGATGAAGTTAAATGCCCTTATACAATAAATTTTTCTAAGGATGGGTCCATAGGTTCTCTTCTAGGATTTGTTGACACTAAAATGACACCTGCTGGAACGAATCCGATGATCTTGTGAATATATTTAAAGTATCATACGTGTGGAGTGCAGTATTGCAACAGGATCATTCATCGACGGTAAAAGCGGACACTCAATCTACGAGTTTTTCCCTTCTGTACCACCAGGATATCACATCTCGCAAGAACCGTCAAACCCTATATATCTACCAGTCATAGATACAGACTATATAGATCAAATCACCATTCGAGTGGTGGACCAACACGGAAAGTCAATCGACTTCAGAAACGAAGTTATAACTACAAGACTCCATATAAGACACAATGGCAATAAATTTTAAAAGAAAACACAAATACTATAATAGACAACGCAAAACAGAATTGAGACGTACTATCTCTCCAACCGTCGAGGAGTTAACATTTACTAATCGGAAGTTCCTTGAGAGCTTAGGCTACGAAGTGCTATAATGGATATCTTCAAAGTAACCGAGATTCCGTCCTTCGATGACAAAATCACCAAGGAGGAAGAACATGTGTTTCTACCATACAACACATCAGCTCTGGGTGAAAATGATGAAATTAGAATACCATGCCAAGCTGAAGATTTGTATACGCGCCCTAACAGAAGTTATCTTTACGTCGAGGGAGCTCTAACCAAACCCGATGGATCTCCTACTACAGCGAAGCTTACTAATAATGCCATAGCATTCATGTTTGACGAGATTCGTCTAGATATGAATGGTTCAACAATAGACAGAACAAGAAACCCTGGAATAACTACAACTATACGGAATTACGTGTCGCTCAACCCTATGGAGTCTAATCGTTTGCTGAATGCTGGATGGAGCTATCCCGGTGAGGAGGTTGATATAGTGCATGCTGCGAATGGTGCTTTCAATGTTATAGTCCCCCTATCGATGCTCCTAGGATTTGCTGATGATCACAAGGAACTCATAGTCAATAGCAAGTTTGAATTAGTTCTCATAAGATCCAAGGATTCCAAAAATTGTGTACAGTCTTCAGATGGGCAGGCAGCTAATTTGAAGTTAAGTAGAATCGAGTGGAGGATTCCCGTAATTCGTCTTTCTGATGCTGAAAAGGTTCACATTCTAAAAATTGTAAAGGCTGATACACCTCTACATGTCGCATTCCGTTCAATGGACCTTCATACACAACCTGCGGTACCTCAGACTAGATCCTTCACCTGGAATGTGGCAACAACGTCGAAACTCGAGAAGTCACGCTTTGTGATAGTAGGAGCACAGACTGCAAGACTAAGTGACTATAAAGAAAATAGTTCTGAGCTTGATCACTGCAACATTGTTAAACTCAGGCTATTCCTCAATAGTGAATGCTACCCCTATCATGACTTGAACTTGGACTTTAGGTATTCGAAGTTTGCTTCATTATATGAAATGTACTGCAAATTTCAAAGTTCATATTATGATAGAGATAATTATCCTCTCTTGAAGAGGAAAGATTTTCTTCAACGCGCGCCATTATTTGTGATAGACCGTTCTCATCAACCCGATGAGGCTATAAACGGAGCTGTAAACATCAGACTTGAGATTCAAGCGTCTGAAAATATTCCAGCACAAACGTCTCTATATTGCCTGATTCTTCATGACAAAGTGTTTACTTATAAACCGCTTTCACATGTTATGCAAACAATTATATAATTATGTGTATAAGGATTGTAATGATTATGTTTTGGGAATGAATGTTCTAAAGGAATGTAATAGGGTAATTTGCTGAAATAATAAATTGAGTATATATGCTATAACACTGTCTTATTGATTTGATTATACATTTCAACCATTTTCCTTTTATTATTCCTACTACCTGAAAAGCTAGATGATCCTGACATGAAAAATTCACTCAAATGACTAAGATGTCTTTGAATATATGGTAGTATACGCCTTAGATTTTTTAGGGATTCAGAGTTTAAAGATACTCCAAGATCATTTAAACAAGTATTTTTGAAATATATTGTTTTATCAAGATATACAATAACATTGTATGCATATATAACGTTATCACAATAACTGAAATATTCGGATTCCTCTTCTTGATATAGGCAATTCTCAATAGTTTGAAAGTATTTAAATATTATGTCATAGTCTGTTTTTGTAATATACACAAATGACTTTTCACTTTCATTTTCACTCCTAATGAACATCACTGGAATGTCATAGAATAGTCCGACATTCACATGATGTGTTGTAGATATGCTGATGTCTTCAAGCATGAGATTCTTCATTCTGGGAGGCTTGCCTGCTGCGATTCTTCTTCAATGAAAAATAATATCACCGGTTTATCGATTAGTATCTTCTTCCTACAGCTGCGTTTCAGCTTTTTCTGCGGTGTCTCGTTATGCCTCTTCTTTCGCTCACTCCTTCTTGTAGCTCTGTAACATATTTCAACGTAATCTTAGATGTGTGTGCGTTATATCATTTCTTTCCTGAAAGGAAATATATTTAGTTAGTCCTTTTCCTGTATAATATTTAGAATGCTTTAAAAAGGGTATGACATACTCACTTCATTGACGTCAACGGTTAAGGTTGTAGCTCAGGGGAACAATCAGGCATCTTTGGAATTAGAAACTGATCAATTTCCACATCATTCTCCGCTGCATCATAAACACCAGAAGTTGAAGCACAATCCCCATGAACTGGTTGAGCATCCTGCTCTGCAATAGAAACAGCACAATCAGGTACTGTAGTGGCATTCTCGTGATCAATCGGTAGAGTATTTTGCTCTGCGATAGAAGCAAGCCAATCAGCTACTGAAGTGGCATTTTTATCATCTACTGATAGAGCATCTTGCTCCGAGATTGGTACATCTACTTCATCAACATCGATTCTCCCTGGGATCAAGTACTTGGATAGCACTGGAACATCTGGAGTTCTCATGCGTTTTCTGAAAGATAAACGTTTGTTATTAGCTGGCAATATTATTTAGAAAATAAATAAGGCTAACTACTTCGATATTTTTAGAGTTATTACTTGCTCAAGCATTCTCCTCCTTCGTCTGATAGGTTTCACATCGTTCATTGCAGAAGAAGAATGAGGCCATGCGATCATGCATTACAAGGTTAATACATGAGACTGTATGCATTTATCCGTTACACGTTTCCGTATCGCACGCTGATACATGCTTTGACACATCGACTTCATCGATATCGCTAAGAGTTTCTTCATTGGGATAATTTTCTCTGCAATAACAAAATATATCAAATTAGTTATTATTTGAAGTAAACGTACTTATAATCACATTAATAAAATAAAATATTACTTACAGACGCTCTTTCCGATAAACAGCACAGTTCGCTGTACATACATTGACATTCGCTCATGGCACGCTGGCTGATTACACAATATTGAATGCATTAAACGATTGCAGGTTTCAGTATGAAAGTACGCGTAATGATGCAAATCATCACTGCACTCGCTCCAGTAATCATTCTCATCTGATGGACGAGCAACGTTACCACTAGCTATCTCGAATTTCACTGAATATCGCTTCAACAAGAAATGACTACAGTGCGAACAGCGCTGCTTATATACACAAGAACCTGTTTACAGGATCGAACAAGTTACTGACGTCACACAGTGATGGAGGGGGTGGATTCAAATCAAGCCTTGTTGATGACGTCACGCCGTGGCGGAGAGACGTGATAAATTAATGATTTCGCTTTCCCTATACGCGTTTGCTCATTTCGGATATAAAGCAGCGAACTTCATTTATTTATTCTTAAATTTTCATTATTTGATATAGAATTAGTGAACCCAACTCGCGAAAACAGGGTAACTGTCCGAAAGACCTCGGCACGCTAACCACCTTACATCTTCCAATGCTGCACCCGGCCCGTGACGCCCTTAGCCAGAAGAAGTGGGGAACACAGCTGGAGGGAAAACCCTATTTCAGGCAACTGGCTCGTTTAAACACGAAAAATTGCTATACTTGTTCTTTCGTGTTTTCGGAAAGACCCTAAAGATGTTATCAGCTTGCATCATTAGTAAGATGCTTTTAGTTGAAAAAGGATATATTGTTTTCTTATATGGGTACGGAGGGGAGGATATGCCTTTAAGCTATGAACGAAACTTGTTCGTTCATGCAAAATTATTTGTGGGATTTTCCTCGTCAAAACACAAATCCACAGTGAAAAGGCTACATCAAAAATATACCTAACCTTTAAAAGGTCTGAAACAAAGACTTCATTCGATTGAATACATATGTCTTTAAATGACTTAGACAAAGGTCTTTTGTTATATAGATAGATAAAAATCCTCTGAGATGTAAACACACTGTCCCCTTCAAGTAACCCTTATCAACAATGTATTCAGCTAGGCACCTGGTCGCAATTATTCAGGTAAAAAGGGGTTTACCCTAGCTCATTATGACTGGAAACTCTCGCGATCCTAAGATGTTATCTACTTTGATTCTTTAGTAAGGTGCTTTTAGCTGGGTCTGCTAAAACACTTTTACCATGTAAACAGTGAAAGATCCCCTTGTGTATTGTTCAATTATTTGAAAGATTCAGGGAAAAGACTTTGGTTTTTCCATTGTTATTTTAGCTTGCGTTAAAAGCAGAGCTTCTCCAAAACCACCATTAGCGAGAACCCTTTTTACCATAGCAGGTAAAAGCCCCTGGGTGAGGGAAATCCATCCTTCCCATGTCTACACTGACCAGCGTTGTCCATGTAATAAACCCTGTTCAGAATTGTATATAGTATCTCGGGCTTTACAAGCATTCGCATAATTTTACTTGTAATAAGATAACTCCGCATATATTATGCATTCCCACAAAGCACGCATGTCCGAGAA
Organism: Tenodera sinensis; assembly: GCA_030765045.1. Classification (NCBI taxonomy): domain Eukaryota; kingdom Metazoa; phylum Arthropoda; class Insecta; order Mantodea; family Mantidae; genus Tenodera; species Tenodera sinensis. Next base: position 218,836,246 of record CM060962.1, on the reverse strand, counting down.
GTCGCCTTCATCCACGGCGTAGGGTCTTTTTATTAAATGCATTTTTTAAAATGAATGTTATACTCTAATTGTTATTCATTTGCTTTTTCGGTAATGTTATTCGTTTCGGGTATTCCTCATTGTATAGTATGTGATAATATCACTTACAGGGGATTGCACGTTCCGCATATTTTAATCTTAAATTTTCGATACATTGTTATGATTGCGTGTAAGTAGTGTAAGATTTCTTTTTTAATTGATTTATTGATCGTTTATTTATTTAATTAATGGGTGATAATCGGGTTACATTCCTTATCAGATGTCGGCAATCTCTTTGAGAGATTTTAAAATGTTGTGCTGGGGGGGGCGACGTCATCTTTAAGGGGCCCGCCAGAGGCTTTTATTATTTATTTATTTGTTTATTTAATTAATTAATGGGTGATAATTGGATAACAATGTCGCTAATTAATATCTAATTAGCGTCTTTGTTAAACAATTAGCGGCATCTCTTTGAGTGGTTTTAAAGGAACATCTTTGACGGGTTTTAAAATATTGTGCTGGTTGTGACGTCGGAGCATGTCGCGTATCATGCCACGCGCCAAGGCATGACGTCAGAGCTGCTCGCTTGGCAATATCGCTATTTATGAAGATGTCTTGTATACCCCTGACGAAAAGTAGATGTGGCTGTGTCGATAGAGGGGGAGGGGATGCCAAAAGCACAGGCGGGATGTACACCCCTGGCGAAAGAGGAGGTGTGGTTATGACGTCACTGACTGTCGCGTGGCTAGGGATGTACAAAACGTGAAAATTAGGCGGGGTTCATGATTACACTGTATTTGGAACTCTCACGCTCAAAGAGGGGGGGGGGGGCGTGGTTGAAGCAGCCCGTACAGCCTTTGCGTCCAGCACGTGTCTATGACGTCAGCGGTGGGGGAGGTGTCAGAAAGGCTGTGACCATGACGCCGGGGGGAGGAGAGGACTTGAAAAGTGGGATGTGGCCTTGACGAGGGTGTGACCACGTCAGGGTTGTACAAAACGCTGAAAGCGGATGTGACCATGACGTCACTGAGGGGTGTGACTGTGACGTCACTGTATTTGGAATGCCCTTACTGATAAGGGGGGCGTGGTCATGACGTCACTGTATTTGGAACTCTCCTTATATCTCTACTCTACTGATATCTTGGAAATGGTTACTTCCACGAAAGAAAGGGGGGGGGGAAAGAAAAAGATAAATCGTGTGCATTAAGAGCATGCTTTGAGGACTTCACTCTGTCTGATCCATAGGTTCCTCTGCTTCCCGACAGGCTGGTATGTTCTAGGGGGTGTCATAAGGGCAGGGTAATCAAGTAAAGAAGATGAACAAAATTTGGTAGAAACGTTAAAATGCTCAATTTTATTTTGTATTTTTATTAAACTTATTACTTATTCTCTCATGCTAACCCAAAGGGGCGTGTGCCTAAGACCATCTTAAGACGGGTTCTAACTAAGCAGTCCCCAACGACGCCAGGAAAAATCCTCAAAAAAAGGTCACGTAGGTGAAACGGGATTATAGGAATACTGTAGGCCTTAAGTGACAGCCAGATCTTTTAGGAGCCGTGATGGCTTCGAAATTCCATTCTCTTTGCGTGGTCAAGAGATAAAAGGTGACTAACAGCTTCCCATTTGGAAACATGATACAAACAAGAACTAATGATCTCCGAAATGGTTCACTACATATAAATACAAAAAGGTTCTTGAGATAAACTGTGTGTTGTAACGAGATCTGTGCACATTTTTGTATAGGTACTAAGATTTTGTTTATCTCTTAGGTTTACCAGTTAGGCAAGTCATCGAGAATGAAGAGGACTTCCGAGGACATTCCTAGAAAATTCATATTCACATTGCATTTGTCATGAAAATATTTTACACGTATGGTACTTTAATGAAGATCGTTAGAGCAATTTTTGCTAAAATTAAACCTTTCGAAAAATGTTCCATGTAAAGGATAGTCTGGAGGGAAGATTTTCTTGAGAATCTTGGGGTCCGCATCCTTGGAAAATGCTGAAATTACTAGTATTTAACCAACTTTTCGGTTTGATTGATACTGTTAACAGACGGACACACATACACACATTTTTTCTAAAAATGCTTTTTCTTTAGCTTCCACTTGCGGTGGAATTTCGATATCAAATTTTTGGGTGGAGTGCAATATTTCCCCTACCTACATATATACTATACGTACATATGGTTCATTCAAAATGGTTCATTCGACAGAAAGAAAAAAATGTGTTTCATTTAAATTGTGTGTTTTAAGGAATCTACATTTTTGTGTAGGTACTAATATTTTGAATATCTCCTACGGTTTACCAGTTACGTAAAGATCATCAAGAATGAAGAGTGCTTCTGAGGATATTTCCAGAAAATTCAGGTTAAACTTTTCATTTTTAATGAAAATATCTTAAGTTGCTGGTATTTTAATAAAAATCGTTAGACATTTCTAAAATCAAAATTTTCGAAAATGTTCCATATAAAGGATAGTCTGGGGTGGGAAAATTTCCTTGGAAATCCTCGTGTCGCATCCTTTGAAGATGCTGAACTTGAATATCAAACTTGGTATTTAACCTACTGTTCTTTTTTGAGTACACAAACTATCACACACACTCACTCACTCACTCACTCACTCACTCACTCACTCACTCACTCACTCACTCACTCACTCACTCACGTACGCGCGCGCACGCACACTCACGCAAACACATTCACAAATGTTTCTAAAGCTGGTTTTTCTATACTCAGGGAGTTCCAAAATATGCTTTTCCGGTGAAATCTCGGTATCAAAATTTTGGATGGAATGCAATACTTCCTCTACTTATTATAAATGGTAGAAAAAGTGATCACTGATCAGAAATATAGTGAAATTAATGGAGGGAAAGTGTTCATTTTTAATACGCGGAAAGAACAAATGATATTACACTTACATGTTCTACCATTTTAACATATATCTCATTCTATTGATCTTATTTCTTTAGCTGTGGTATTTTCCAACTTCTTAACGAATGGTGCTTACGAAATTAATTGTGAAGTCATGGAAACTGAAGCATTAAAAGTGGTAAAACCAATACATCTTTTGGCAATTTTTTCTCGGTCACACCAAAGCGTATTTCCCCTCACATTTTCGGGTATTATGCAAAAATACGTGCCTTACTAAATGTATGTAAAATAATTTTGTAAGCATTGCATATTAACATTCTGAAAGTCGATGCATATTTTAAAACTACAACAATTGCAAAACAAGTTAGTTCAAGAATCTTAAATATGTAAACTGTAGTATGGTCATTTCATTATATATATTAAAAATGAGAGTATAGTTTCCATTAGTTTGTCTGCTCCTACTATTTTCTCTAGTACGTACTTACAGCATGTCTATGTCACTGTGATAACGTTCGGCGAGGTACTTAGCACCTTACCTGTGATCCACATAGGGCGCTCCTCTAGAGGTAAGGGTGAGGTGAAAGGATACTAAGGGTGGCCGACGGAGGAGAGACGATAGCAGAGGGTAGGGCCCTTAACAATTACATATTTAAACTTCCAGTGGTAGCTCGTACAACCGGTTCTCCTCCCCCCTCTCTATCCGTAGGACGAGGATTTACAGAGAGCAATGCATCTGTCAGGCACGTCGGAACTCCCGCCGACATTTGGAACCCTGAAATATTTTAAGCAAGCTATACTTGATCATTTTGACGGCGTTTCGAGCGCCTGCTTTAATAACACTGAAATTTATTTTTTTTTATTGAAAGGGAGTGACCAAAATACATCTGATTTTCCTCGCCATTCATTCCACCAATTATTCCGTTGTCACGTTTCCAATCATCCGTTTCACCTGCATTTCATATCATCCTCTTCCTCCCTTTCATACTTGGTGCTGGGCTGACCACCCGCTTCCAGGTCTTCGCTTTGTCCGGTCCATAGGTTCCTCAGGTCCCCAATAGGCACAGGCTTGTAAGTCCTACATACGGGGAGGGTAATCAGATGAAGAAGTATTAGAGTGAGTAGAGAAAGTCACCTGAGTGCACACACTGACTTTTTTTCCTTAGAGACGAAACGTTTCTGAAGTCATGCTTATGAAAACCGACACACACACGCACACGCACACGCAAACAAACACACACACACAAACACACACATACGTTACTAATGGGCTCTGAGTCTCAGAGCCTAAACGTATCACTAATAAGTAAAGCTCCAGAGCGGAAAGAAATATAATTTTACGGAATTGAAATAATTATAGAGTTTATGCATTTGGTAAATAAGTTGATAAATTTCTTACGGAACGAAAGCTGTAATTGCGTGCCTCTTAACTTTATAGAAGTTTTAGGTGGTACAGAAGAGAAGTGAACACACCTATATGAAGCACTTAAGTATCATAGTTCCAAAAGGTAAAAGCAGAAAACAAAGGCCTTCCTTAGACTAATACGTATATTGGCCGATGCTGGGATTAGAGAACCAGTTCTGATAACCAGTGAAAATAATGTTTAAGCATTAAAGCCCGGAAACGAAATTGAACTATGCAGTGACATCGTAGAGAACAAACCACCTCCATCTCTTGTACAATCTTTTAGCGTTTTGCAGACACCATTCACCAGACCATATTTACCTGCCGTCAGTGAACCCTGCTCACTGTTATTTATGTTGCTTATGCCGATAACGGTTTTAATACAGATAACTTCAAGACAAATGCTTGGAAATTCCTATGCTTGTTGCTAAGCTAGCGATGGGAGAAAGGGGAAGGGAAAACTGAAAGTAATTAAGAACGAGAAGTGCTGGTTGGTGGACCTAGAGAAATTATGATGAAAATTGGAATGGGAAATATATGGATGAAATGAGAGGAAAATTAAGAAGAATTTTGGCCATTAGTGACAAACAGTCTAGAAGAGATAAACAGGAGGCATGGAATAAGCTACAAAATAAAAAGGCCGCTTTGCTTATACAGAAAAATGAATAAAGACCGGATAAGAGAGTGGTATGTGGATATATGTAATAAACAAAAGAGGGAAGCATTAGCTTGGAGGAGGACAGGAGCACTACTTTTGAAAAGCATGAGAGGCAATGAGCTAAAACGTTGTATTATGTGGGGGAGCAGGACAGTAAATAAAATAAATGATTATTCTCTTAGGCCTGCCGATGTTCCTCATTAGTTCTTTTATATGCCAGTAAATCTACTGAGATGGGCTGTCGCTTTTAAGCGCACGTAAGAACTTCGGTCTGGGCCGAGTTTGAACCCACGACCTTGGGATTAGTAGGCCAGCGTCTAACCAACTGAGCACCCCAGACAAGCAGGACAATATTGTTCATTGTTTATCTGCATACAAATGAAAAGAATGTGGACAAAAGAAATTTGGGAATACAAAATGGAATAATATGCCAGGAAAGACGGTAGTGATAAAAATATTGAATAGGAAAAGAAATAGAAAAATCAAATAAATGGGACCATTTTTGGAAAGGGTTTAAGTAAAGTGGATAGGAAGAAGGGGATAGAGAGAAAAGAAAAAAGAAAAAAATGAAAGGAAGGAAGGAGGGAAGGAAGGAAGAAAGAAGAGGAAATATAAAGGTTGGGAGGAATAAGGGCTACACTCTCTTACACCCAGAGGGCTAAAAGGGTATAATGCCTAAGGGATATTCAAACCTAATTTGTTCTTTAGGATATGACTATGACTCTATGACAATGTGCGGAGGCGTACTTAGCACCTCGAGCGAAAAGCTAATGGAGGCCTCCTAAGGGAGGCAGGAACGCTGCTAGGACAGAGCAAAGGGCAGGGTCCCTACATTTTCCCAGTTAGAAGCACCCCGGCGCAGGCTGACTAGGTCTGGATCCTCTTCCACCCCATCGGGTTCGTACTCCTAAGGCGGGCGCGGAGCTCGGAAATCGGCTCCTCCCCCTCTCGGGCTTGTCTATCCCATGGGGGGGGGGGGGGCGGTAATCAGTAAGCTCGCCTTCCAATTCAGGGGACGAGATATCCAGAGCGCATTTTTTCCTCCTGCCGTAGTGCTGCTGCGACGCTCGCCGACGCTTCCAACCATGAAAGAAACCTAACGGATGAAGGGTGAAATAAACTGATTCATGTAACGAAATGGAGGGACAGGAAATTCGGAGTACATGGAACTACTTCCCAGCATTCGTCTGGCAACCCGGGGAAACCTCCGAAAAAACCCATGGTCAGGAAGGTCGACGACGGGGATCAAACCAGTGATCTTTTGAATGCGGGCCATAGACATTACCGCCTGAACCATCCTGCTTGGTTACGTTAGGATAGATTAAATATTTTAAATATGGGGCATAGCTTTGTAAAAATTGGAAATGTAATTTACATAAGTATTACATTATAATTTAACAACACAGGCAAGTTCAATACGTCAACATCGGGGAAAATAGGCATACCTATATCTAACTACTGAATCCATCAATGTTTAGTATAAATGCTACAAGCTAACAATACGTCGCGATCATTTAAAGTTTTATTTCCAAAATCTATTTACCAGAAGCTAGTTTTTGGAACGAAGAGAAAAGCACCTGACTTTACTCAAAATAGATGTTCTCGCACGTGCCGTGGTCTAATGGCTCTGCTGCCGCAAGTTTTACGAGCGGGCACATTTCAATAATACTACAGCTTTTATCTTCAATTTAATATTTAATGTCTACGTATGCCTCCCAGAATTATCACTGCCTAGAGGACGCCATCTAACGTGGAGGAGTTTTAAGTGACAACCGTTCAGTAGGAGGTGATTGGAAATCGTGCCCATGTTCATCAAATGATAAACATGTCCAAACTAAAAAAAGAAGAGAACAAAATGAGTTATGTCTAAATAAACAAAGAATATCCGGAATATCATAGGCGAATCCTCTGGAAAGTTATTTTCTTGTCTTTATATGAATTTATCAAGTTTCACATAGGTTTCTTAAGCTTCCCTTAATAAGGAGGAACATAACCTGTTTGATTATTAACCGTGATGGCGGTGATGATAGTGTGCTCAAATTCATTATGAGTATGGCGTGGTAGATCCACATGACTGCACAAAGGCTGGTCCACACTGTTCAAAATTTAACTTCATTATAATCAACCTTTAGCATTCCATAATTAACAAAGAGTTCGTTAATGTGTTTACAAGTAGGTATCTTTAGAATGTTGCAAAACTTTCTATCCACACTAGTGATGCGGAAGTGATGATTATTAACTTTCTCCAGCAGTACATCAGCAGATATCATTGTACACAAATCCCTGTTAAAATCTGAAGTTCTGCTTGTCATAGACGGTGATGAAATTCTTTGGAACAGGAGCTGTTGACAGTTCTGTGATGTAACATTTCGAGCCAAGTTGTTTCTATGTTTTGATGTACTGCAGTGCTTTTGAACATTAAATCCCTCTTTAGCTTCTATTTTAGTTTCGCACAGCTTACACAACAGAATAGCGCTACTTGTACTGAAATTTTTGCCTTCAAACTCACGCACAAATACTTGGAATTTTTCAGTTATTGAACCGTTAGTTTTAGGCATGATGAACTGAGAGTATGACGTTTTATAAACATCCGGGTCCTGATGATAAGGAATTGGCTATTGCCTTTGCATCTCTGCTTGGTTAGTTGCGAGCAGAGCCCGGAAATTTAGGTGAAATAAACTCTCAGGTTAGGTTTCCTGTGTACTAAAAGGGCATTTTGTTGCTGTTGTTTTTCTTCTTCTTCTTCAAGGTTTTACTTCGTGGGTCTGTATAAGTACCAATAATTTTACGTTCTTCTTACTTTTGTGAGGTATATTTATGAACTTTTTACAGAACTTTACATTTCAAATGTACCTATCCATGAAAAACACACACAGAATAGATTTTACTGTTTCTTTCGCTAGGTTATTTTTTGGCATTGCAGCAGTTACGCATTTAATATATTTTTTTTTGGACGTAGACGATTTCTTATCATCACATAACTCATTGTTGTATGAAGAAAAAGTTCTTTAAAGGGAACAAGACGTCATTGGAGCGTACGGCATACACGATGATGCAGCACGTTCTAGGGAAATTTTCCATGTATATTTTTCTTCCTATAATACTGAATGTATGCCGAGCGGAATGGCTCAGGCGGTAACGTCTGTGGCCTGCATTCGGGAGGTCCCGGATTCGATCCCCTTGGCCGAGCACTCTGACATGGGTTTTTCCTTGGTATCCCCATGTCACTTAGGGAATGCTGGGGTGTTTTCTTTCATTCACGGTTTCCATTCCATCATTTGCCTTCATTCCGTTTCCTTATCTTCTTGCAGGTGTGCTTTCAGGCGAGAGGTGTTGACGGTGCCGGACAGATGGCGTGGATACTTGCGCATTGTAACTGCTGTTCTCGGTGCTAGTTGGCGTTTGCGCGGCCGCTGTGTTCCGTCGTGGGGCGACACACACTGGGCCCACGGAGCCCTAGCTCCTACGGGGGGAGAGGGACGCCTGTGTGACACCGGACCTGCGGTGTGATGGCTGCTCGGCGGGGCCTGGCGCTGGGATAAGGAGATCTCAGCACTTGTTAAGGACTTCCGCGCGTCCCTGTGGCCTGTCTAGCTGTAACTCTGTGGTACCCTGTGGTTCCTTCACATCATCCCTGTCTCCTGGAGGGTGCTAGCCACAATATATCTGAGTTGGTCGCGGTGTGCGAGGTGTCCCCTTCCGTATTTTCCGCCTATACCCCTAATATTGAATTTATTACTTTCATACCCTCAAAACTACGATTGCTTTCAAGAAATTTCAGCAGCTTGAAGAAATATGGATTAAATTTTCCTATGAATTTAATGAAAAGTTAATATTTAATAACAGGATTATTTCTTGCTATACACTATTCAGCTCATATTAATTTAGAGAAGAAGAACGGCAATACCAACAGATCATACAAATAAGGGAACTTGTTTTATATTTATATTTTTCATATTTATACAAAGTGGTTTTATATTACTCCCAGTGATCCAAATATTTCTTTTCTGGATACATCGTCAATGATCTTCAGATCATTATCGAGTGATGGACTTGCACCTTAAACCGTATAGTAGCTTCTGATATAAAACAAAACTGTATCTTAATATATGCAAGGGCTGCATTTAACGGTAGTAACTTGCACAAACACTCTCCTACTGCTTATAGTAGTGGTGGAAGTTATTTTAGGATTAGCTTCAGTGGTGAAATAACATTCTTCACTTGAAGAAGACAAAATAGCTGTTTACATTATTTGAGGTGTCAACCCCTTATTTAGGGTTTTTAGATGTAATGAAATGTACACATTCAGCTTCAGTAAGCTTGAGACAAATGTATTTGTATCTTGAAATTTGCTAATTAAATAGCGACGGAATAAATAGGTTAATAATTAAAAATTCGGGCCCTAGTTATGAGAAAGAAGAAAAGAACTTCAAGTTTATTTTGAGAAGATCTGAACTTATAAACCAGTAGAGGCTGGTGACATTTGTTATTGGGTGTGCAGTGTAGACATGTATTTACATATTATTACACAGGGACTATAAATAATGCATGAAATGATGTATTATTAATAAAATACAATATTTTATTTGCATAAAGTTCGCAGAATTAATAAATTACATATGTAACACGATGTTATAACCTTAGGATGTAATATGCCGATGCAGAAATTCCATTCTTCTATCCTTCTTAAGGGTAAATGTGTCTATAACTCTTTAAATGAAGTTGTTCGCCTCCTTAACAAATTGCTTCTGAATAGACAACATCGCCACAGCTGTTAGTCGGCCTTCCCCCATTGTGCTGCGCAGAAATATCTTCACCCGTTTCAGTGTTGAGAGGCACCTTTCTGTTTCACTACTAATCACGGGTATTGTCACAAGAACTATTAACAGTTTAAGGCTTTCGCAGAATGTTTTTTCTAAATTGTTTTCAATCATGAATTGCAAACGTACAGCAGCATTAGAGCAGTTACTAACTTCTTAACTCATATAAATTATCAGTAACTCCGAAGTCTAGCAGTGTCGATAAGTAGGTTTCAATGGTTTGCTTCAATTGTGTTTCTAAAATCTAAACACATATCAATTATCTGTAACTACCTAAAGAAGGAGCTTTATTATAAATAGGTTCCATTTGTTTGTATAATTTTATATTGTGCACGGGTTATATAAATAATAATGTTCCCGTTAAGAAAGAAAAAAGAAAAAGGGAAATAATAATGAATATGTTAGATGGTATTCGAACCGATGTCGTCCTACACTGTTCATTTGAAAGAACACGCCTTAGCCAACACAGCCATAGTGAACTTTGGCCTGACTGATTAAACTCACGTTCTATAAGTCTAGAACCAGAACTGGATCATTTTAGTTCTAGTCCACAACTTAACAGAAACACCATAAGAACATATGCTCTGTAGGTGCACTGAAGTTGAATCTGCAATGTTTGCCCGTTAATGTAGAAGGATTGCTGAAATATTGCTTTTCAAAGCCACGAGGTGAGGTGAGTTGAGAGGTGACATGGCTGCCATGTCCTCCGAGCAGCAAGGGAAGCATATTACTAATTTAATTCTCATACCACCTATGCAAGTACGCCTGAGAATTAGGTGACCCTTCGCGCACGTCTCACCGAAGATGGGTGAAAGATAGTACCTTTAAACACAGTCGACTAACTTATATGTCGTTTAAGAACTGAATCCAGCTTCAATGTAAAGCTGATTAATCCCCGAAAAATTCTTGGGTTCGTGGAAACTTCATTCTCATTGTGAGCTCGAAGTGCAAGCTTAAAGGCGACACAGAACTTTATGCAATTTTATTGATTATTTGTAAGAACACATATCTAATCTTGCTTACCTCCATTTTTTCCCCTCAAGGTGTTTTCTGTACACACTGTGAAGTCGCTGGTTAATATTGCTTTGCCGAATATTTTAAGATCTAACTGTGAAGTCGCTGGTTAATATTGCTTTGTCGAATATTTTAAGATCTAATTCAGTATTAAAATGGCTTCTGGAATTCTCATGATTGGTGGCTTTTTGTTTAAGATGACTCATGTCTCCGAAACCAGTTTTGGTCTATGCTCCAGTTGTCTCCTGTTCTCGCCCGAAAAGTAAGCAAGGAAAAAAACACAACAAATTGCTGATGTCGCAACTACATAGCCATTCATAAGTTGAATATACGTTAGGAGTGAAATCCCTATTTACTTCCTTTCCCGTACAGTGTGACGTTTGCACTAGTTAATGTCTGGAAATGGCCTGCCTATCTCTTCTATCTTAAATTTTCCCTCAGTTGTGAGTTTGAAGCAATTCACTGTTTTTAGATCCTGCACAGGATTCATTTTTACCAGAAAGATGTTTCTTGAACAATTTACTGTTAGAAAAAGCGTCCATGAGACAACTTTTAAATCAAGATGAACAATCAGTACTAGTTTACCGCATTTTTGTGTTTATATTAACGACGTACTAGGTGACAAACGCATGAGGCGTATCGGAAAGAATAATTAATGTAACAAAATGAAGGGACAGGAAATTCGGAGGATATGGAAATCCTTCCTATTGTTCGCCTGGCGACCCGGGGAAACCTCCAAAGAAACCCATGCGTAGGCGGGCCACGGGGATCCAACCCAGGACCTTTCGCATACGGGCCACAGCCGTTACCGCCTGAGCTGTCCTACTACACCGCTCAGGCGGTACGCTGTTTTTGAGGTATGCTGTTCCACACACATCACACATACGTACGCGCGCGCGCACACACACACACACACACACACAAACACACACACTCTCGCGCGGGTACCACTTTGTAAATATGCTATTTATGGATTCAGGGGACCTCAAAACATGTGAACTTAGATATGTTTTCCAAAATTTCGATTTTCTCAACAATAGCTCTAACGGTTTAGATGAAACGACATATATTTAGGATAATTTCACGCCATATAAATGTGAGGTACCTATCTTGAATTTTCTCGGAATGTCCTCAGAATCTATCGTACTTCACAATGGCCGTTACGAAACTGGTTGTATGTTAGAAATCGGCGCAATCTTACAAAAAATAGCTATGGCTAAAGCGTACAATTTATGTGAAATAGAAATTAAGAAGATAACAGCTTTCTAAGTAGAACATTCAAATACTTGTACTTTTATCACATAGGAAGTCATCACTCGTAACGTTAAGTCCTGGCGATGCAAAGAGAATAAATAATATTTTATTAATTAATGACGCTGACAATAGACGGGATCATTGTATCTATAAGCAAATGTGTAGTCATTCGACAAAAGTTCATCTCGATTAAGCGTAAGAATAGTTTGCACAATAGTGAGTAGTAAAAATCACGTGAGGGCACACGACAAATCACATACTAACACACACATGCCCTTTGGGAGTTAGGAGCAGACATGTATCTCACAGCATTAGTCTACCTGACTTCATTATCCCAGGACAGAAGCATAGAGGTATGCATTTACACGTTTTACTATAAAAAATTTCACGCATCAAAGTATTATTGTTCTACTACATGAAAACCACATGGAAATACTATTAAATGTATGTTTCTGTTAATGGTAATGCTGATAACTAATAATAATAATAATAATAATAATAATAATAATAATAATAATAATAATAATAATAATAATAATAATAATAATAATAATAATAATAATAATAATAATAATAATGATGATAATAATGATGATGATGATAATAATAATAATAATAATAATAATAATAATAATAATAATAATAATAATAATAATAATAATAATAATAATAATAATAATAATAATAATAATAATAATAATAATAATAATAATAATAATAATAATAATAATAATAATAATAATAATAATAATAATAGTAGTAGTAGTAGTAGTAGTAGTAGTAGTAGTAATACTAGTAGTAGTAGTAGTAATACTAGTAGTAGTAGTAGTAGCAGTAGTAGTAGTAACGAGTTGTCGGAATAATAATAGTAACCATCCTATTTTATATAAAAACAATCTCACTTCCGTTGGAGATATTTGGCTGATGGTGGTCATGAGGGACATTATACCAAGCTTCTTAGTAGGAGAGGTAGAACTGGAACTTGAAAATTCAAGGCCACAGCTGGTATTTGAACCACAGACCCTCCGCTTACCAGTCGGGTGCTCTAACAGTTACGCTACTGTGACAACCTGCCAATTCTCCAATCAATTCGCAGTTCTCCCGGTAAACCACAAAGGCAGTCTCACATCAGAAACAAGTACTCCAATGATGACTTACTATCGTAAGTACTTCATATCCTGGGATTAAATAACCTTCAGATGGTAATTATTATTTATTTATGCCAACAAACTTATTGTTGGTATTTTTAAACACACAAGCCGTGTGTGGGCAATGTTTGAGAGGTAGAGTTGGAACTGAAAAATTCAGTGCCACAGCTAGGATTTGAACCACAGACCCTCCGCTTACCAGGCACGTGCATGCTACGTGCATAAGATAAAGGAGGGTTATAAATTTGAAGATTATGACGTAATTTGCCAAACCACAGTAGGTAGCTGTAATAGTTATTCTATGCAAAATATGTGTAATATAAAAAATTAGTTAATATCAGCGTAGAAATTATTACCACCGCGCAGGTGGAATGAAGCCATCATTACGCTTGCATCGAAACAACCTTCGACACTCGGCAAGAGAATGTGGGGTGAGTAAGGCACGTTTAATCGCTACTTTCCTCTCGTGCTCATGCCTGTCTATAGAATGTTGCATTCATTCACTCACAGGAAAAGCAGTCAAGGTGTACCCAGTACTATAGCTGTAATCCAGTAAACACACTTGCGAAGCAATAACGTGAAGTCTCGGCAACTTTTGTTCCTTAATCTAGCATAATATTAAACGTAACAATCTTCAATAACGCAGAACTTGAACATTTAGAAGTATCAAGAAGTATCGAAGGTTTATCTGTATTAGACATACATAGATATCACCGAGTAGTGAGAGTACCTAGGTATTGGCGGTACCAAAGTCCCAACACTAGTTATAAGATATTTACATGACAAATAACATGTTTATTTTGCATTTTCTGGGGACAAAAACTCTGGAGCTGTAATAATTCGGAAGGAATTTTGTATAACTTTTCATGGCTGGTTAACCACAGAGATAGACAAAAGCTATACATTTATGCGGCATTGACCATTCCTGAGATAACCCTTGGCATCCCTTTGGACCTTCAATGCTTTGTCATTTTTAAAGTATCGCTGCTATTCAGTGGTTTTTGTTTGTAATGGAAAAGAGTATAGATCAGCAATGTCCAACCTTGTCTCCTTGAAGACGCCTACTTAATGAGCGGCTATACCCCACTCCACTCCTTCAGTCGAAGGGACAGACCACCAGTACCCAGTGACGGACACAAAAAGGCGGTTCCATGGCAGTTTCTAAGTCAAAACTTGCATCTTTTGGGAATGTCCTCAGAACACCTCTTCATTCTGGATGATCTTTGCACAAATAGTAAAAAGTAAGAGACAAAGTCTTACTAAATAAAAAAATGTGAGTCTCGTTAAAACACACAATTTATGTTATATACTTGTTTTTCCTTTTGAATGAACCATTTCCGAGATATTCATATTTGTTTGAATTTGTCAATACTTATATTTTTCTCAAATAGGAATGTTGTTCGTTTTTTAACTCTTGACCTTGCAAAGAGAACGGAATTTCATAGGCATCGCATAGCAACCAGCTCTTAAACATTTTACTATCGTTTAAAGCCTACTGTATTCCCCTTGCACCTACAAGAAAATTAGTAGTACACATTTCTGAAAATACTTATGACGATTAAAATGCAGTATATAGAGAAATAAGCGTTTACAAGAATAGCATGCATAAGAGTGAGTATAGCTCTGCATATATTTGCGAATAGAGTTTCTCCAAATTTAACTATATTAGAAGTCTGTATCGCAATAAGTTACGCGACGATCACTTGGTGTTTCTTCTACGGCTATGAAGTTCGACTTAGTCGCCAAATATTGTTAGACTTCTTAAACGTGAGCAAATCCAAGTAAGTCACTAATGAACAGATGTTTATAGCATAAGATTTGAAAGAGTTTTCGTAAATCAAACGCAACGTTCATATCACCAAGCCGCCACTGCAAAACAATGCAGTAGGGGTAGTGGAAGGAGGTGACTCCAACCTCCCCTCTTTCACAACTGTTGGACATCGCTGGTATAGACATTTTAGACCAGTATACAGTGACCGTGCTTTAAATATCTGAGTATCGGTTCAGTTTCCTTTACCCCCCCCCCGCCTAACAATCTCAACGAAATGTGTAACGGTTTAACTCGATTAATAAGAAATGAATAGAAAAGCTTTCGTAAGAATGGTTTGTGGAATTTATATAATAATAAACGGTAGAGGGTAGAAGATGTGATGTGAATGTAACACATCAGATTTATTTTTAACATGTGAGTTAAAGTCTGTTCGGTAAATCCTATAAATCGTCGCTCCCATTATGCTTGTCTGCAACCTCAACTTCAACGTGAGGCCCCAGTCAATACACCGAGCATTTACTCAGTAATAAGGGAAGCCTTCCCATTTGGAACATCCGACATAATGTTTCTTAATAACTCAGCGTGACCGCTAGCATCCCTCTTTATCGCCTCGGGGAATATTTCCCTGTGGCCAGCAAGTCGGAAAGCCTGAACCCCTGGATAGCATGCGACCCGCTTGTCGACTCTGTGATTGGCAGAGCAGGAATTCCAAGAGCACGCGCGCTATCGTTTCAATATGCGGGCGGGCGTTATGGCGGGGTGAGGGGGGTGAAGCTTTGCGGTGGAGGCGCTTTCATTTTATACATGCGGAGCAATTTCAATTTTATTCCAACGTAGAATTTCCGATTCCCGGTCCCCACCCAACCATCGCCCCTTTTTATTCTTTTCCTCTTAACTCCCGCTCGCTCCCTTCCACATCTTGGCCCTATTGGCCATTGTGAAAATGCTAGTCCTCAGATATGAGAGTGAGAACTCTGCATTTCAGAACCCATGTTTCCTTCTTTTCCGTTTTTCTCGGTAATTAGTTCATGAGTACTCCAAAGTAATTACTTTATTTCTTAACCTTTTTTTAATTTCGGTTTTGCGATATATGAGCTTAGTTACATACTAATTTTTCTCTTTTTAGGACTTTTTAAAAACAGGAAAAACCAAAAAATTTGAACTTGAAAGTGAAAGGAGGAAAACTAAATAAAAGTTGTAACGGTAGCTATGAAACAACATGCGGTTGACTACACTAAGGAAAAGAAGTGGAAAAGAAACAGCAAGGTGAGGAACTAACTTCTTTCTTCATCCTTCTTTCTTCCCTTCCTCTCCTCTTCTTCTTGCCCGTTTCCGTGACAGAATATGGGATAACCGAAATGAAGAAGTAAGAACTATTCTCTAAGTCTATCAAGTTATCAACCAGTGTGTGTGTGTGTGTGTGTGTGTGTGTGTGTGTGTGTGTGTGTGTGTGTGTGTGTGTGTGTGTGTGTGTGTGTGTGTGTGTGTGTGTGTGTGTGTGTGTGTGTGTGTGTGTGTGTGTGTGTGTGTGTGTGTGTGTGTAGTAACGAGTGGGCGGGGACCTCGACCCACCGTGACCACGACATGGGGATCGTTTGTTTGCTACCACACCCGCAGGGGAAGGGATGAGGCGAAGTGAGACTATAGTGCAAAGCCAGCGAAGCCCACAGACGCACAGAAGTCCCAAACAGTTACAGCTACCGATCAAACCTGAAATATGATAAGGGAGGGAAATGAGAAGTGAAGGGAAAGGAATCCGAGAAGAAGATAATCCAGTCCAGCATTCACCTAATGACAAAGGGAAACCCCGGATAAACCCAAGTCAGAGTGGGTGGTCGCCGGGGATCGAACCCGGGACCTCACGAATGAGAGTCTCATACGTTGCCGCGGAGCCACCTCACTCGGTTGTCTACCAGTGTTCAGAGCAAAATGAATATCCAGAACAAGTCTTTGTCGGCCAACTTTCACCAATAACGGATCATTTTGGGCTTCCGAGCGAAAAGTAGACAAACTGTACTTTATTCAGGGAGATGTAAAACAATCCAAACGCAATGAAAGTACACTGTTTTAATCGTAACGCATTTTACATCATTATAGCTGGTTTCTAAACTGTATGTTTTTGTGTTACAAGACATTTGGTGTAAGTTTGTTTTATTAATATCGACGTTAATGTCTTAGAAAGGAAAAGGTGGATATTCTTTATTCAGATTATGATTTTGTGCTATTATTATTATTATTATTATTATTATTATTATTATTATTATTATTATTATTATTATTATTATTATTATTATTATTATTATTATTATTATTATTATTATTATTATTATTATTATTATTATTATTATTATTATTATTATTATTATTATTATTATTATTATTATTATTATTATTATTATTATTATTATTATTATTATTATTATTATTATTATTATTATTATTATTATTATTATTATTATTATTATTATTATTATTATTATTATTATTATTATTATTATTATTATTATTATTATTATTATTATTATTATTATTATTATTATTATTATTATTATTATTATTATTATTATTATTATTATTATTATTATTATTATTATTATTATTATTATTATTATTATTATTATTATTATTATTATTATTATTATTATTATTATTATTATTATTATTATTATTATTATTATTATTATTATTATTATTATTATTATTATTATTATTATTATTATTATTATTATTATTATTATTATTATTATTATTATTATTATTATTATTATTATTATTATTATTATTATTATTATTATTATTATTATTATTATTATTATTATTATTATTATTATTATTATTATTATTATTATTATTATTATTATTATTATTATTATTATTATTATTATTATTATTATTATTATTATTATTATTATTATTATTATTATTATTATTATTATTCTTATTGTTATTGTTATTGTTATTGTTATTATTATTATTATTATTATTATTATTATTATTATTATTATTATTATTATTATTATTATTATTATTATTATTATTATTATTATTATTATTATTATTATTATTATTATTATTATTATTATTATTATTATTATTATTATTATTATTATTATTATTATTATTATTATTATTATTATTATTATTATTATTATTATTATTATTATTATTATTATTACATTGTCATCATTAATTTCTGTTTTAGTAGTTGCCTTAATTTTATTTGTGCGACATAAAATATTGAAGAAACACTTTGGCTTAAAATCGCATACTTATAATATTGTAGGTAAAAGTGTTCTACTTGTTTCTCTCTTTACCCTTGTATGGGTGACTTACACGCACTGTCAAATCCTGTCTAGGAGGAGATAAATTCTGGAGCGCCAGTATGGGCGATCAGCCCGAAGCCTGGTATGTGAGTAAGAAAGTTGCTATGAAATTAGGACAAAATGGGTGAAATGAAAGGTGATGATAGAGCAGTTGATGGAATGAATGATGAAGGAAATCGGAGAACCTGGAGAAAACCCGCTCAGATGCCGCATTGTCCATCACAATTCTCAAATAAGGTCCCCTGGTATCGAACCCAGAGCCTTGGTAAGAGGGGAGGGTTCTAACCACTCGGCTATGGCGTCGCACGTTTGAATTAGGTCCCATTCGCTCCGTTGTACATGCTGCTACCGGACTGATGTTTTCATACGGAGTAGTAGGGTGCGGAACTATAGAAGTCGCTATGGCTCTACCTCTTCCATACGAAATGAATTGAGCGAATTCAGTCAGAACAACGGAGGAGGAAGTGGAGGCGGAGAAACGATTTCAATCAGGCTCTGGGACGCAAGGAATGGCTGCTATCAGCGCCGCCCTATGGAGCGAGCGGCTTCCATGCGAACCACTCCATAACGTGTAATGTCGTTTGTTGCTCGGTCAGACGTACAACTATTTTCAAATACACGTCTTATATAACCGGACGTAAAGCAGAGAAGCAGGAATAATCTTTCGTGAAAACCTAGGGAAGAGGACAACACCACATAAACTGGAAATCGTTCTTATTTAGGTTCGTTCGCTATTGCGGAGCACCTAATGCGCCGTTGATCTTTATGAAGCAACTGATATAATGAAAACTATGCGCACTTCTTTAAACTATTGTTTATATATAGGTACAATGCTACTTTACGCGGAATTTGGCATTTCCGAAATATTCTTTGTTGAATATTCTAGTTTTCTTTTGGTTGAAGATTACATTAGTGCACCACCTTTGTAGCGCATTTAAAAGTGCATTAGTTTATTACATATTAACCAAAATATGTTTGTTTAATAAATATTTAGCTATTATTTCCACTTCGTGCCCGTACTGCCTGATTTGAAACCAGTGCAAAGCAAACATTTATCGCAATAATACGCCCGAGGACGATGGATTTTTTCGGGCGTAAAAAATCATAGCATGGCTTCCTTCGTCGGAGGTCCCTTGTCCTAGATTTAGGCACGCAAAGGTATCTCAAGCCTGATAAAAGAGACCCAATATAGAATGAAACGCTGAAAACCATAACAGTTAAAACGCAGTTAAAGTTATCTCAATTTAAATTTGTTTTTTCTGTAAGTAGAGAAAGTAAACAATTTTAATGTTCCAGTTATATGCTGCATTTAACGTCGAAGGTCATACCAGGGGCTTTTAACCTTTTGGAACAATTGCTCAACAGCAATGGTGTTCACTCGCTTAACGGAAGTTTTTTGGACCTTTGGTTTCTATTATTTTGGGTTCTTTTCAGTTTCTCTACTGGTAAGTAGAATGAAGTATTGTATTCCACCCAAAAACTTGATGTCGAGATTTCATCGGAAAAATGTTTTGAGACCCTCCCGAGTTCAAAAAAAGCATTTTTAGAAAAAGGTCCGCGCGCGCGCGTTTGTCTGTCGGTCTGTCTGCCAGTCTGTGGACAGCATAAAGCAAAACCGAAAAGTCGGTTAAAAACCAAAGTTGGTGTTTAAGTTTAATGTCTTTCTAGGATTCGACACGAAGATTTTGAAGAAAATATCCCCACCCTAAACTACCCTTTACATGGACAATTTTTCTAAAATTTTGATTTTTTTGAAAATGGCTGTAACGATTTTTATTAAAATCTCATATGTTTAAGATATTTGTATGACATATTAGCATTTTGCGACTAGATTTTAAACATCTGAATCTCAATTTCCTCTGCCCCCCCCCCCACCCTCCTGAACCTACAACGAATGTGTAATGAAACTGCCTCCGCAAACGTTTATGCAGATTGATACTAAATAGATATGGAAACAAGCCTT
Source organism: Tenodera sinensis (assembly GCA_030765045.1). NCBI lineage: Eukaryota > Metazoa > Arthropoda > Insecta > Mantodea > Mantidae > Tenodera > Tenodera sinensis. The sequence continues at coordinate 218,816,004 of CM060962.1, read as the reverse complement.
CGTAAGTATAATTTGTAGAAGCTATATAAAAATAAACAATAGTGAATAGAGAAAGTCATGTGAGAGTAACACCAGATTTTTCATCTATATAGCGTTCCACTCTTAGAAGACGGTATGGAGTTAAATGGGACATCTCTGTCTCTATCTAGCGCATACAAGTTGCCATTAGCCGCGTCCTTTTCTAACCTCGCGCTGTTGCCAGATTCCCAATAGCATGGTATAAATATTCATTTTTATAAATTTCAGATTTGAACACATTATCCTATGCAGAATTCTTTTCTCTATCAGGTTATATCCTTTTCAGAGTCATTATACATTTCTATAGGCCCAAATTTCTTCAGAAAACGTTTTTTTTCAATAGAAGTCCGATATTTGCTCATCACGCACTAACTAACAAACTAACTGTTGGAATGCATCTATATTTTTTTCTTAGGTAGAGTAAACCATAGTGCTACTACCTGCCTACGTTGAATTCTCTATGTTTACCCAGTTAAGTGTTATAATTTTTTAAATTAAATGTTTTCGGAAAAGTTTATATCTGTGCACTGCAAATGTTACGCAGTGTGAAACTTTTTTCTTATTGAGTTTACATCAGGGAACCAGCGAGAACAAATGTTGAGGAAGGTTGAAGAAAGTTTTTAAAATAAACCAAAAGGCAGTAACCTCTTTCTTTTATCCAGTAAGGCAAACAAAAGGTATTCATCTATTCAGCGTATTTTCGCCCCAGCCCATACACAGAAGATAGCATAAGCAGCAGCACTAGCATTAGTTCGAAAGAAGCCGTGTGTGTAACTGTGAGCTGTTATTGCGTTATTTGTTTAATATTTTTGTAAATATTTGTAGTTATGGAGGGGGAAGCTAGGAAGAGACGATATGTTGGTAAATTAAGAAGTAAGGAACGCCAAATAATTATGAATGTGTTAAGATTATTTTTGAAGCAAAATGCGTGTAAGGCAGTAAAAGAAACAGCTAAGGCTATCGGGTGTTCAGAAGCAGTAGTGTGTATGATTAAAAAGGAACTAATGAAAGGACCTCTAAGAACGCCATCCGCAAAAGAAAGCAAAAAGGGCGGGAGTACACAAAACGCTAGGTTAACGCAATATGATTGAATAGTGCAAGGTGGAGTGCGGCGAATTGTTCATTCTTTGCAGTTTGCAAATATTCCACCCACGCTGAATATAATTTTGTCACGATTCAACAGTGATGAGACCCTACCAAATTTCTCAAGGGCCACTCTTAGTCGGTTCTTACATGATTACGGGGTTCGAATATGAAAGAAGGGGTAACAAGTGCATATTAATAGAAAGAGACGATACCATCATATGGCGACATAAATATCTAAAAGACGTAAAAAGGTTTAGGGACCAGGGGAAACCAATTATTTATGCACATGAGCGTCGGCACACTTTTTTCCAAGGGGAGGCCGCACGTTGGAAGTTTGCAATCAGATAATATTAATTCATTATTTTATTGTCAAAATGTATAATATTTGTTGCAGATAACCGTATTAATTTGAGCTAAATAAAAATTGTTCTTTACATGAAAATTAAAATAATAGTTTAATAGTCAGTAATTGATTGCACATTAAGTTTACCAACTTGCAAGGGGGGGGGGGGGGGCGTGGCATGTTTATACAGACGAGTCATTTGTAAATTTAGGTCATACAGTGACAAAGACGTGCAGGGATGCCAAAGTTAAAAGTGCCCATCTCGTCAAGCAGCAATTGAAGGACTAAGTACAGGACACCGGCCACCTCGAGTCGCTCGCGGAGAAAGATTCTCAACTAGTACATGTTGCAACACTGCGCTCCATTTAACGTGTACTGTCTTCTAAGGGTGGAACGCGCTTTAGTACTATAGCATATCCACTCTTAAAAATTTCATCTCAGCCAATACGTCTTTATGAGTATTTTGTTAAAGGTCCAACATTCTGGACCATAGATCTTTTCTTTCTTTTCTTACTAATGCAGTTTATTGTTCTACATGTATTCTGAAATAAATGTAACTTTGTGATGATATTTTTGTTCGTATTATTGCCTATGAATAGGTGCTGCTAAGTAATTGAAGTCTCTTACCTGTGGTAAAGTTGTAGGTATTCTTTAGCATAACGTTTGCCGGTATCGGCTCTTTTCCACGGATTGCTACTACATTACTTTTATTTTTTTCATATTTCTTCATACAAAGTTATTCCATATAGGGTTCCAATAATTTGACTCCCACTGACCCAATTAGAAAGATTAATACAACCAATGCGTCTAAAACAATTTAACACTCTCTGATTTTATAGGAGATACAAATTTCAATAATTGTTATTTAGTTTTTACAGCAACATAAACAGCTACTTACAACATATGCTTAACTTTTCTAGCTTGTTAGGCGTGCTACTGTCTCTAAAGTTATTTCTAGTAATGGAAAACCCTTTTCTCTGGGGAACAATATTATAAGGGCATACTGATTTTGTAGTTAATATATGCAACGTTATTAACCCTAGCAATAACAACCCTTATTACAGAACACACTAATAACGGGGTGGGGGGGTGGTAACTTATGACTATCAGTTAAGATAAAGTGCCTGAGAAAATTTTAAAACAAATCTATTTTAAAATTAAATATTCGTTGCCATATTCATCAACGTAATATTTAGCATTGTTTAACCTTCTCAACCTTTTACGTTGTCTATTACGAATAATAAATAGGGGAAGCATTGTATTCGATCCAAAATTTCTGTATCGAGATTTCACCGGAAACATGTTTTGAGGCCCCCTGAATTAAAAAAAAAACATTTTTGGAAAAAGGTCCGCATGTATGTATGTGTTGGGGGGGGGGGGGAGGGTCTGTGAACACCGTAACTCAAAAAACGAAAAGGCGGTTAAAAACCAAAGTTGGTATTTAGTTTAATATATTTCAAAAATGCGACACGAAGATTTTGAAGAAAATTTCTCCACTTTGAACTACACTTTATATGGAAAATTTTTCGAAAAGAATTTTTTTAAAAATAGCGCTAACGATTTTGATTAAAATGCCATATATTTAGGATATTTTTAAGGAACATTCAATGTAAATCTTGAATTTTTTGGCTATAGCCCATGTGGTCCTGTTTTCTTGATGACTTTAGATAACTGGTAAACCATAGAGATAGACCAAATCTTATTGTACAAAAATGTAGATCTCCTTAAAACACACAAGTTATGTCCAAATGCATTTTTTTGTGGAGTGAACCATTTTGTACACGTTTTTTGTTATTTGTGTGAGTTTTGCAGTACTTCACTTTTCATGTCTTGGCCTTGAAAAGAGAACGAAATTTCGAAGCCCTCATATAGTGATCAACCTTAAAACATTTGACTATCGCTCAAAGCCTACTGCATTCCCATATTCCGCTTGCACTTACAAGAAAACTAGCCTTAAGATAATTTCTGCAAATGTTTATCTCGACTAACGTGAACAAGATAGGGGAATAAGAGTTCGTAATAATAGTTATGTAGTGCAAGAGTTGAGAAAGTCATGTGAGTGCAACACATCAGATGTTTTTACTATGTTTTGTGCTACATGTCTTGTAGGCCGAGGAGACGTGTGAAAAAACAAAATCTTCCACTAGTTGTAACATTCGTAGCGCTGACGTCATCTTCAATTACATTGTTATTTAGATCCTGTTCCTCCTCCTACTCACCATCAGGTGATAAGGTGATAGAAATGTTTCATCAACTTGCTTACACACAAAATCTTGCTCTTCTGTCTCACTCACTGCCTCATCACTATGATTAAAGTCAAACTCAGAAACTGTTGCACTATCATATATGTTAAAACCCCACGCCAAAAAAAAAAAAAAAAAAAAAAAACAAAAAAAAAAAAAAAAAAAAAAAAGAAAACACTGGGGCAACGCTTAGTATGTCACGCGGGATGGCAAACTGGTCGGTTTCCAAAAGGAACTACTGTCCGGAAATGCACGGTTTGGGTGCTGGAAAGCGTCGAAGTCTGAGAACAGGCGGTTGTGGCAATTTGTTAAGATTCGTTGGAGTCATTTCATGTCAAATCGCACAAAATTTGACCTTCATGTCTCCGATTTCATTAATATTAAATTTACGTGTTCTGTGAATGAAAAAATGATACCGATATTCTTTTTCTTCTGTAAATTAATTATTTTAGTAAATATAAAGAATTAAATTTTCGGATATTTTGCGCACACCGTTCTACATAAACATAAATATCTCTGGTATTATTTTTCAGATACATATGATCTGTAGCTCATTTTGAACATTGAAATGTGTGCTTTATTTATACGTTAAACAAAAAACAATTAGTTTGATATTTCCTATTTTTACAAGGCCATTAAGATTACATTACATTAACAATACTTACTCTTAAGCAAAAATTTCCGGGAAAATTTGTAAAACGTAGCTTGATGATCCCATGTAATCCTAGAAAAAGTTCAGAATGGGATTCTAATTACATGCAGAGAAATTAAATAACTAACCAAGCCGTGCAGACTGGAGTAAAGCGCATTCACGGCCAGAAGGTACACAAACCGCGTGCAGCTGATTGCGTCTCATATGTTGCACTTCCGTCAAGGTCAAACTGTTAGCATAAACACTGAAATAGGTCATTTCTCGGCAAATCGAACAGTTCTGAAACTTGACATATGTAATATTTTCTCCAACTTGTTTAATCTTATCAGTAAATTAGATTAAATAATCCGTATGTCTTCTTTTTGGTGTGACAAGCTTATTTTGCGCTTTATTAATATTATTTTTACGGTATATTCGCATACGCTATTATATAAAAATCATTATACCGAATATTATTTGAATTTCAGAATTTTCGTGGTTGCAGCAGTCTAAAGTAAAAAAAAAAAAAAAAAAAAAAAAAAATGCAGTTTTGCATGCCATTGTTTTAGGTCCACTGAAAATATAAAATAGACCCCTTTTAGGGGGTAGTATTTTTAAAATATATTTTAATTACTAAACGCTGAATAAAATTCAGAAACCTTTTGTGAGGTCTGAACGTTTTCCGGTCTTGGGATCCGGCGTTGCGAAAATTTCCATTTCTTTGGCCACCTGTTTGGATATTCTTATTATGCGAGTTGAGACATCGAAATGTTGTTTTATTTTATTGCACGACCAGATGTCAAAAATCGTCAGTATTTGTATTTTAAGATTTTTGTCATCCGTTTCATGGAAAGAATCTGTTAATTTTTTAATTATTTCGCAATTATTTGAAGTTTCATATGAAGCAGAGTCTGTAGTATGAAATATTTTCTGCTTCATTGTCTGTGATTTTTTTCTGTAACTTCTCCCTAGGGTAGCGTTTTTGCGACAGTTTTATTTTCTTTATTGGAGATTCTGCTATTGCAGCCAACCTGTCGTTCAATTTACCCCATACTTACTGCGTCAATAGAGGATGAGAAGCTGTCACTATCATGTTCTTCTACCAAACCTTCACTAGCACTAGGCACACATGACTCCGTGGTGGTTTGTTCCTTTGGAAGTTTTGAAAATGTTATGCGGCAATTATCACAAACTTTCAAATCGCGAGATAAGTTTAAGTCTTCTAATTTAAGTTTAATTAGCATGCTGACGTCACCGGTCTCAACTTTTTATTACGAACTCTGAGATTAATTTGAATGGGTTAAAACAGTGGCCTTAACTCCGTTGCACCAAATCACCCAAGATTATACACAAGCACACTTAACACCACAGCTCACACTAAAGGTCAACTAGCGATAAAAGTATATTTTGCAAACAATAAACACCGGATGTGCAATGACACCTCACACACGTATTCACAGCACTTTCCTCAATCGATCCAAGTGACTCACCATTCACACGTCATTAGTGAAGTATTTATATCACATCTTATTCGAATCCCATTCTGAAACGAGCGTAGTTCAATGCACAACATTTCCGACTACAATTATATATTCTCAGTTTTTTAAAAGTAAGCGTTTAGTAATTAAGATATATTTGAAAAATACTACACTCTAAAGGGGACCTATTTTATATCTTCAGTGAACCTAAAACAATTGCATGCTAAACTGAATTTTTTTTTACTTTAGACTGCTCCAACCACGAAAATGCTACAATTCTAATAATGGACGGACGGACGGACGGATGGGCGGATGGGCGGATCGGCGGATCGGCGGATCGGCGGATCGGCGGATCGGCGGATCGGCGGATCGGCGGATCGGCGGATCGGCGGATCGGCGGATCGGCGGATCGGCGGATCGGCGGATCGGCGGATCGGCGGATCGGCGGATCGGCGGATCGGCGGATCGGCGGATCGGCGGATCGGCGGATCGGCGGATCGGCGGATCGGCGGATCGGCGGATCGGCGGATCGGCGGATCGGCGGATCGGCGGATCGGCGGATCGGCGGATCGGCGGATCGGCGGATCGGCGGATCGGCGGATCGGCGGATCGGCGGATCGGCGGATCGGCGGATCGGCGGATCGGCGGATCGGCGGATCGGCGGATCGGCGGATCGGCGGATCGGCGGATCGGCGGATCGGCGGATCGGCGGATCGGCGGATCGGCGGATCGGCGGATCGGCGGATCGGCGGATCGGCGGATCGGCGGATCGGCGGATCGGCGGATCGGCGGATCGGCGGATCGGCGGATCGGCGGATCGGCGGATCGGCGGATCGGCGGATCGGCGGATCGGCGGATCGGCGGATCGGCGGATCGGCGGATCGGCGGATCGGCGGATCGGCGGATCGGCGGATCGGCGGATCGGCGGATCGGCGGATCGGCGGATCGGCGGATCGGCGGATCGGCGGATCGGCGGATCGGCGGATCGGCGGATCGGCGGATCGGCGGATCGGCGGATCGGCGGATCGGCGGATCGGCGGATCGGCGGATCGGCGGATCGGCGGATCGGCGGATCGGCGGATCGGCGGATCGGCGGATCGGCGGATCGGCGGATCGGCGGATCGGCGGATCGGCGGATCGGCGGATCGGCGGATCGGCGGATCGGCGGATCGGCGGATCGGCGGATCGGCGGATCGGCGGATCGGCGGATCGGCGGATCGGCGGATCGGCGGATCGGCGGATCGGCGGATCGGCGGATCGGCGGATCGGCGGATCGGCGGATCGGCGGATCGGCGGATCGGCGGATCGGCGGATCGGCGGATCGGCGGATCGGCGGATCGGCGGATCGGCGGATCGGCGGATCGGCGGATCGGCGGATCGGCGGATCGGCGGATCGGCGGATCGGCGGATCGGCGGATCGGCGGATCGGCGGATCGGCGGATCGGCGGATCGGCGGATCGGCGGATCGGCGGATCGGCGGATCGGCGGATCGGCGGATCGGCGGATCGGCGGATCGGCGGATCGGCGGATCGGCGGATCGGCGGATCGGCGGATCGGCGGATCGGCGGATCGGCGGATCGGCGGATCGGCGGATCGGCGGATCGGCGGATCGGCGGATCGGCGGATCGGCGGATCGGCGGATCGGCGGATCGGCGGATCGGCGGATCGGCGGATCGGCGGATCGGCGGATCGGCGGATCGGCGGATCGGCGGATCGGCGGATCGGCGGATCGGCGGATCGGCGGATCGGCGGATCGGCGGATCGGCGGATCGGCGGATCGGCGGATCGGCGGATCGGCGGATCGGCGGATCGGCGGATCGGCGGATCGGCGGATCGGCGGATCGGCGGATCGGCGGATCGGCGGATCGGCGGATCGGCGGATCGGCGGATCGGCGGATCGGCGGATCGGCGGATCGGCGGATCGGCGGATCGGCGGATCGGCGGATCGGCGGATCGGCGGATCGGCGGATCGGCGGATCGGCGGATCGGCGGATCGGCGGATCGGCGGATCGGCGGATCGGCGGATCGGCGGATCGGCGGATCGGCGGATCGGCGGATCGGCGGATCGGCGGATCGGCGGATCGGCGGATCGGCGGATCGGCGGATCGGCGGATCGGCGGATCGGCGGATCGGCGGATCGGCGGATCGGCGGATCGGCGGATCGGCGGATCGGCGGATCGGCGGATCGGCGGATCGGCGGATCGGCGGATCGGCGGATCGGCGGATCGGCGGATCGGCGGATCGGCGGATCGGCGGATCGGCGGATCGGCGGATCGGCGGATCGGCGGATCGGCGGATCGGCGGATCGGCGGATCGGCGGATCGGCGGATCGGCGGATCGGCGGATCGGCGGATCGGCGGATCGGCGGATCGGCGGATCGGCGGATCGGCGGATCGGCGGATCGGCGGATCGGCGGATCGGCGGATCGGCGGATGGATGGATGGATGGATGGATGGATGGATGGATTCGTAATAGGAAAGGTCCTGTGCTTAATTTTCCAGCAACATTCTCAATATGAGTGCGCTAACCCAAACAAGATTCAAGACTAATGCCCAAAAACTTCACAGATTCAAGAGAGCCAGGATCGGCTGAATTAATTTTGAAAGCAACATCAGCAGTTTTGTTATTATTAACTAATAGGCTATTAAGCTTACACCAATTTTCAATCCTGTTAGACAAAATTAGTTATTTTAGAACACACCAGATTTCTGTCATTTAAAGCAATATTAATTGCCAAATCATCTGCATAGAGGTATGTCCTTAGGCAGTTTTCTTGAATATTGTATGGTAGATCATTTATATATATGATAAAAAACAAGGGTCCAAGTATGGAACCCTGTGGGACACCATGTTTCACCATCACAAAATTAGAAAATATTCCGTTAACATATACAGATTAGTATCTGTGTGACAAATACGATCTGATCAATTTCAGACTATCATTATTAAAAGCATAGTATTTTAGTTTCTTGAGCAAAGTATCATGTAAAATATCTTATATGTTATATGTTATATATGTTATAAATTCGGTATTATGATTTTTATATGATTGAGTATGCGAATATACCGTAAAAATAATATTAATGAGGAGCAAAATAAGCGTGTCACACCAGAAAGAAAACATACGGATTATTTAATCTCATCTATTCATAAGATTAAGCAAATTGGAGAGAATATTACATATGTTAAGTTTCAGAAGTGTTCGATTTGACGTGAAGTGACCCATTTCAGTGTTTATGCTAACAGTTTGACCTTGAGGGAAGTGAAAACATTTGAGAAGCAATCAGCTGCACGCGGTTTGTGTACCTTCTGGTCGTGAATGCGTGTTACTCCAGTCTGCACGGCTTGGTATGTTATTTAATTTCTCTGCATGTATTTAGAATCCCATTCTTAACTTTTTCTAGGATTACATGGCATCATCAAGCTACGTTTTACAAATTTTCCCGGAAATTTTTAGTTAAGAGTAAGTATTGTTAATGATGTTTGTAATGTTAATGGCCTTGTAAATATAGGAAATATCAAACTAATTGTTTTTTGTTTAACGTATAAATAAAGTACACATTTCAATGTTCCAAAAGAGCTACAGATCATATGTATCTGAAAAATAATACCAGAGATATTTATGTTTATTTAGAACGGTGTGTGCAAAATGTCCGAAAATTTAATGCTTTATATTTACCAAAATAATTAATTTACAGAACAACAAAAGAATAGGGGTATCATTTTTTTCATTCACAGAGCACGTAAATTTAATATTAATGAAATCGGAGACATGAAGGCCAAATTTTGTGCGATTTGACATGGAATGATTCTTTGGTATCTTAATACGGAAGGTATGCAACCCTTTAGGCGTCTGTGTACTGCGGAAGAACAATCTGAGCCTAATAACATTCCTGGGCAAGCGCTGCATTCCTCCATAGAGATCTTGGTGCGTATCCCACTGCGTTATTTGTGTAGTTTCCAGAACAGTAACGTTTTAATAACAGTCTGACACGTACCAGTACACATCTGCTGAAATGACTGATATAATCTCCAGCGCACTTTGATGCAAATATGCGGAATCAGTTTAACGTCGCATATCCAAATCAGTGGTTTGGTAGAGGTGAACCAGTTCCATGTCCAGCACAGTCGCCAGATTTGACACCTCTCGACTACTTTCTGTGGAGTTGTATGAAGAGTATGGTGTATGGCACTCCTGTAACGTCAGCGGAGGACCTTATGACTCGAGTCCCCGGAGCTAATGAAAATCTTTAAAGGCAACCACACGTATTGGGCCATGTGTGTGAGACTCAGCACAAACGATATAGGCTCTGCAATCACGTAGGAGGTACGCAGTTCGAAGCCCGTTTGTAATGTAGAAACCTCAACGCTCTTTAGTGTCCAAACCGTGAGTTGCCGGACAGATGTCTCTTCTTGAAAACTGATCAGTTTGCCATCCCGCACAACATGCTAAGCGTTGTGTTTATTTTTTAGGCAGCCTGTATATCCATAATTTCTTTGTCAGTCAAATGACGTCCAGACTCTTTGAAATTTGTGAATCCCATGTGCAAGTTACAATGACTGCAGAACAAGCAGACTGAATATTGAATAATGAACAAAATAGAGGAGAACAGTCAGTAAAGATCTGACAATCTATCAAGAATGAAAAAAATAAAAAACTTATATAAACGGACTCAATTGTTGGTACAAAAAGAGTAAAACCAGCAATCCAAGAATAGAAAGTCCACACATCTTATGCATCACGTGAGCCACCACTACTTCATGACTAATTCCACAGATCCTTGTTTCATAAGAAAACGAACAATGAAAACTTTGAAACAATTGCGTACTTCAATAATAGATGCAATGATTGACTAGAACTATTAACCGCATGGGTTAATAAAACAATTAAAAGACAGAATTTTAAAAATTACGGAAGATGGATATAAGTACACTAAACGAATTAAGTAGTGTGCACTGTTTGGGACCATCTCTCAGTTTCTTATCCTCTTATGGGGTCTTGCAAGGAGTGAGGATAACTAGTGACCAATGACAATAGGAATACGAGGAAAGAGGCGTGCCACTCTGATGAGGACAAGGAAAGGTGATGGTGAGGGGTGGGCGAGGGTAAGATACACCTACCTCGTAAGAAAGTCACATTTTAATTTTCTTTAGATTTATCTCCATATCCTTAATGCCTATTATAGAAAAGTTGACAAACGTCGCTTGAAACAAGCAGCATTTATTGGGTTAAACGATTCTGTGTTACAAGAAAAGCTTTAACTTTGTTCTAAGAATCACAAAAAGTGTAAAACTTTGCAGTAGACATAATGCAATATTATATTGAAAAATATAAAATGTTTAATCCTTCTACAAATTCTCCCTCTATTTATACTGGAATTAAAATTCGTATTGAAATAACTTTAAACATGTTCTTCTGTTACATTATTATAATACAGTTTCTGCATTCGAATGAAAGGTTTTCTTATAATAACTACGTATACAATAAACCGCCTTTCTTGGGTGGCATTAAATTTTAATTTAATTTCTGTGAATTTGCACAGTTTCTGAAACTTGTCAAACTGTGTTACCAGCTTGCCGGCTAAGACCAATAATAGTCTGGCCACGTGTAGTTTTCCGATGTATACGACATGGTGTGGAACAAGCAACAGTTGAGTAACGCTCTGAGCCGTCAGAAATAATCAATACTTTCCTTTCATGTCATTGGTTATAACTAAAGACGAGACTTTCATGTACTATAAAAACCCGAAATATGCACGCATTCGTGCACAGGTTGCGTTCCAACCTTCGTGAGAAGCGGACGTAACTTTGCTAGTGCTCTTGCAACGCTGATTGGCGCTTGCAACCAATTGTGCAGATTACTGGACGAATCAGAGTGAAGCTCTACACTGGATTGTGCAACACGCCGTAGATGTTTCATGATCCACAGCTGAAGAAACGTCTTTTATTCCTTCATCCCGGCGTTGTAATTGGTTGATAAATTCCACCGATCGATTGGTGCAAACTTTTCTGCATCAATTTTGCTCTCAACACACAACTTTTGTGCTTTTAAAGCACACTAAAAAAACTCCAAAGACCGGTAGGTAGGGTAACAAGACTTTAGCCTAGGGTCCCGAACCCTCGCGGTCTTCCTAAGGAGGCCTTTTACGGAACTAGGCATCCCGGCTTACCATCTCGCCAGCCCCTAAGTTTCCCATCTTATGCTGCTGCAGTTACTATCCCTTCAAACCAGCAGATCACCGAAAACCAGATCAAGGAGTCTCAGAAAACGCCACTTCCTCAGAGACAAGCCCAACATCCGAGGCACTCCTCCAACATCTCCTCATTGGCCGTTCAGCGACAAGCTAAAACAATAGGAGAAAACCGCCAGTATACGACTGCACCACCAGCCAGGACAGCAAATGCAAAACAAGTGACATCTGCCACCTCTCCTGCAGATCACTCAAACTACGAGGAAATGGATTCGGCCATTTACGAAGTAATTGACCGTATTCCAAGCCACCTCCGCATCCAGTTTGCTGCCGCACTGGCAGAAGCACTTCTGTCGCGCCCACCAACACTTTCGCCGGACACAGTGCTAATCCGCACCGTCTTCACCTTCTGTAATCGTCATGGCTAGTACGCCCATTACAAAACCAGACATCTCCAAGCTTACAATATGCTACTGGAACGCAAATGGGCTGCGATCCAGGCGAGAAGAACTGACAGACTTTCTGGCAATGCACAAAGTCCAGGTACTATTAGTACAGGAAACACACCTACAATCGCACATAAAGATGAAAATCCCTGGAATGAAGTGCTATAGAAAGGACCGTGAAGATGGCTTTGGAGGAACAGCAATATACATAAATGACTCCATCTGTCACCATCAACTTGACATCCCAAATACCAGAAACATGGAAGCTACTGGTATCCAGCTAAGCACGGCTCGAGGACCCCTAAACCTGTTCTCGGTGTATATTGCACCAACAAGGCCGTTGCTAGACAGGGAACTGAATTTACTGTTCTCCTCTCCAGTACCAACTATAGCTGCAGGCGACTATAACAGCAAACACCAAAACTGGAACTCCACCTGTATATCACACCGAGGCCGAAAGTTAAATGCCTATGTGACCTCGAGAGCCATCTCAGTACAGGTCCCTAACTCACCTACCATACATTACGGTGATCGCAGACCTCCAGATTGGCTTGATATCGCACTGGTCAAAAATGTCAGCCCTCACATAATTCTGTATACATTGCCAGTTTTATCTTCTGACCACTATCCAGTGCTCATCACTTTTCCATCTAAACCTACATACAAACTAGCACGGCCAGTCCCCTCACCTCGAACTACAAACTGGAACAAGTTCACCAATATATTGGAACAAGTTCAATCACGCCTTGAACCCTGCACAACTTCCCAGGAAGTTGAACTATTAGTGAAAAACACGACAGAGGCTATAGTGTCTGCGATCAAAAGCGCATCGCCAAAGTCAACACTACACCAATTTAATAGCGAGACTCTATCTAGGAGGATAAGGGCCCTAATACAGAACAAAAACAGAGCCCGGAGACGTTATATGTGCTCCAGGGCCCCGGAGGACAAGACATTATATAGACGTCTACAGGAGGAACTTAAGGTTGAACTCCGCCAACATTCAAACAATAAATGGGAGTCCCACTTTTGTCATCTAAAACCAGAAGATGGCTCTCTTTGGCGGACAACCAAAGCACTAATGGGTATTCCACAACAAAACCCACCTCTTCGACACGGACAGGTGACAGCTCAGCCGGGAAAAGAAAAAGCTGAATTGCAAGCTAGAAATTTAGAAACATCTTTTATGACAGCGGATTCAGCTGACCAGGACCACATTACCCAAGTCCAATCGGAGATTACCAACTTTCTCCAGGTTCCTGCTGATTATTCTGACCTTGAGGAAACGTCGGTGCAGGAAATCACAAGATACATCCGCAAGCTTGCTCCCTACAAAGCCCCAGGATTTGACGGAATCACAAACGCCGCTCTCAAAGCCTTACCACCTGATTGGCTAAAACTATTGGCTCACATTTTCAATGCCATATTAAGAACTTCGCATTTTCCACAAGCATGAAGAATGCGAAAGTTATTTCCATCTGTAAGCCAGGAAAAGATCCGTCATCTCCAGAGAGTTATAGACCCATCTGCTTACTTCCCGTTCTGAGCAAGCTCTTTGAGAACGTGGTACAGACACGGCTAAGGAGTACCTTAGACAGGTACAACATAATTAGGCCCGAACAGTTCGGCTTCAGAACATCACACTCAACTGTTCACCAACTTCTCCGGCTGGTGGATGTGATATACACAGCTTTTAACAGACGTCATTACGTCTCAGCCCTATTGCTGGACGTAACTAGGGCTTTCGACAGCGTGTGGCATGAGGGACTTATTTCTCGCCTTCTCACATATCAAGTTCCATCATATCTCATCCATCTACTGCACTCTTTTATCTTCAAAACAGAGTTTTCTCTGTTGCTTATGAAGATGCTACTTCCACTTCTCATCCTATACGTGCCGGCGTACCCCAAGGCAGTGTACTGGGATCCACACTGTTTCTTCTGTATATAAACACTCTACCCACATTACCACGGTGCTCACTCTAACTTTTTGCAGATGATACCGCCGTTACATCAACATCTTCAAAAAATTATATGTCAGCTAGTCGCATTCAACAATATGCTGACCTACTGACCACCTGGTTCAATCGATGGCGGTTACGTATCCACCCTCAGAAAAGCCAAGCTATAACCTTTGGCCGTCGCCCAATGGTTGACGTGGCACCCATCCGCCTGGCGGGGGAAGATGTGCGGTGGCCTAATTCTGTCAAGTACCTGGGAGTTACCCTAGACGTCAAACTTACCTGGAAGACGCACCTGGAAGACGTCAGCAATAGGGTTAATAAACGAATGGCAATGCTGTACCCGCTTTACAACAGGAGATCTCACCTGTCCTTGGACAACAAACTGCTATTGTATAACCAAGTTCTTCGACCAGCTTTTACATATGCCTGCCAGATCTGGGCAGTAGCAGCTCAAACACACCTGAGACAGCTAGAAGTTCTTCAGTCACGATATTTAAGAACGGCTACAAACTCTCCATGGTATATACCAAATGCTACCATTCAGATGGACCTCCACTTTTCCTCAGTAAAGCAATACATCAGCATCCTTTCACAACCCTTCTTTGACAAGCTCCCTACCAGTTTCAACCAATTAATACGGGGACTAGGCGAATATGACTTAGACCCTGGAGAGTGCTATAAACGCCCACGACTTGTCCTTGGCAACGTATATAAAAAAAATTATAAAAAAAAAAAACAACTAATCCATGACATAACTTCCTAACGTGACATAACATCCTAACAGCCTTTTCACATCCTAAAGGATACACAGACATACATTAAAAAAAAAAAAAAAAAAAAAAAAATACACCAACAAACCAACCTTATTACCGTCTCTTATGCAAGACATCTTACACGGCCAGTAGAGGGTTGATATCCTGACCTGGCAATAACCGGAGGGCGGTCTGCAAGATCTTCTGCAACCACAACCCTCCAGTGTTTTTCGCAGTCGTCGTCATTCGTGCACTATCAAACTTTGGAACATGTACAATCAAAGGAAAATCATTAAAACATGCCCTATCATTCTTGTACCAATTTCCTTACAGCACTTCACTCTCTTTTAGTACAGTTAAAATGTCTACATTGTTTCTGTGAGGTTTCTGTGTTTTCAGTCGATACGTTTTTGTAGGTACCTTTCTACATCGCAAGACATTATGGGTGTAAACTTAAATGAACATATTTGTGACAATGTCAGGTCGAATTGTTCATTTGAGTGTTCGCCACAAAGAACCTTTTTCACTGAACACAAGAATGCATGGTCGGGGTTCGCATTTATGACCCTCTCCATCTTCTTGTTTGCCACTACACCCACTTTTCCAGGCCAGAATTGTGGGATCCTGAAATTCCTCAACAATTGACATTGAGTCTACCAGTGGCAGACATGTGGCTTCTAATTTTTTTAATTCAAGAGGGTAGATTACAGAAGTTGGTTTTAATGTAAATCAAATCACGTTCAAACACTGCTTGTGCATCTCTGATACCCAGTGCATCATCTGGAGTGACATTGTTTACTACCTAAAACAAATATTTATTTTAGAATTCAATAATAGAAACATTAGTTTCCGAATTAAGTAACTAAGCATCAATTTCAATTCATACCGATTTAATTCACAAGAGAGTCAGGAAATGGAAATCTAATTCGGAGAATGGGATATTATGCAGGGATTCAAAGTGAGGAACACGAGTAAAATAATTGCCACAAACATCGAGAGGTTGAGGTGTTCACTCAAGCATTAAAACATGCATTTAAACTGAATATAGTGTATATTATATGCACGATAAAGCCAACAATTCCTTATATATGCATTTTTGAATGTTTTTATCCCCAAAAATGCCAAAACATGCAAATGTGCACCCATATTTGGCGTCGGAAAGTAATGAAATAGGTAAGGCATATGTTCCTATAAAAACATGCATTTGCATGAAAGTCTCGGCTTTAGTTATAACTATGTCCAGCCAATACCATGAATACTGCTGTCATTGGAGAGGAGTAAAGAAAGGGAAAGAAGGGGAATCTACGTAGGCATCGGTAAATAACCTAATAGCCTTGCGTTCTACTGAATTAGTTTTCTGTACCACCCGTTGGCATTCTAGAGTTAAGGGTTGAGAGAATTAGCACCGTTAGCAGAGCACCACAATAGGCCATTGTGGGCTCTATGTGCTTCCAATGTAACAAACGTTTTTGATGATTATGACAGGAATGAATGTTTCTCGCACGAACGGCAGTGAGTTGGACGCAACATTTCATGCAATCTTAGCATTATAAATTCTGTGAAATAAATTATGAAATAACTCGGTATCCAAGAGTGAGAGGGTCCTCGTCGTTTAGCTTCTTTCTTCGCATTTCATTCTTTTTCTACTTGGCGTCTTCAACTGATAACGAAAACAGCCACTTGCATGCATTGCCTTCCTGGGAAAGAAGTGAGCAGTTCTTATGGGCTTTAGCTTAGTTTATTATGAGTATAGCATGATAAGTAACTGTAAAGTCAGCTTTCTATTGTTTTATATTGAATCATTATTAAATGCAGAAGCATTTCATCTTCGTCACCCAGAGAGAGGAATATCACAACATAACTTAGGCTTCTTTCAATAAACTACGGCAACTTGGAATAGCAGCATTACGCCAGTGCTGTAGGAAATATGTTCACTCACTTCTCATCAAGG
Organism: Tenodera sinensis; assembly: GCA_030765045.1. Classification (NCBI taxonomy): domain Eukaryota; kingdom Metazoa; phylum Arthropoda; class Insecta; order Mantodea; family Mantidae; genus Tenodera; species Tenodera sinensis. The sequence continues at coordinate 218,798,902 of CM060962.1, read as the reverse complement.
CGTCCCGGGTTCGGCCCCAGGCAATAGCATGTGGGATTGGTGGTGGAAGAAACGGCGTCTGGGCGGGTTTCCGCTAGACTCTTCGGTTTCTCCGTCATTCTGTCCATCAGCTACTCCATCATCAGCTTAACCTTCATTTCATATCATCTTCTTCTGCACTTTCATACCAGGCAGGCCTTGCGCAGTGCCCTCCCCCGTTTCTGATCATCTGCTCATCACTCGGCTTTCAGCTTGTGAAGACCGTATTCTCCGGTTGTTAGGGATTCAGGGCGCTAACCACGTCCCATTCTCCACTGCTGCTCCCAAAATCATGACGCCCGTTGTGGGACGAGGTGGGAGTTGCGGCGTTGGGGATTTGCCTTGGTCCTCCAAGGGCTGTGGTACCACCGAGTTTAGTTTTGGTTAAATACACTTCTATCAGCACACGTGCCGTAACAGCGACCTCTGTTTATAATGCTAGTAACGCGTAACATTAATTTTCCAATCTATTGCAATATACTATTAGAATGACAGTTTCTGTTGCAAGACATCTGAACGACACTATGCGCTCATGGGAAGCTTGTAGGTATCTCTTGATTTGGGTGGTTGCAACGTTCTGTTTTCTCTCTCAATACAGTCCCAACAAATGATATGCTTTTAAGTATGTGGAAGCCAATAAAGTAGGGAAGGAATCTATCTTGAAACTGCTTAAGCAAATGGTGAGTGAAGCTGCGCGAAGACTTCCCATAACGCCAAAAAGAAGGAGAACAGAAAACCAAAGTTGGGAAAGGTTGATACTTTCACCTGTGACATACTTCATAGTGCTAGAATTGCTAAGTGAACTTCAAGCGGCGTGCGAATTTGCTTACAAAAGGGATTAGTTGTAAGGAGTTGGGGTTCCGTTTTCGATCGTTGCGTGCTTATGGAATCAGCAAGTATTGCGGCATGGAGATATCAGTACTTAAGTAGACTAAACTATTTCAGGCAGGAAGGGTATCATACAGTTTATTTAGATGAGTCTTGGTACAATACTCATGATACAGGAAAACGTTGGGATAACGGTGGTGCTGCCCTCCGGTCCTGTGTCACATGGAAAAAGAATCATTATATTGCATGCAAGTGGTAGGCAGGGTTGGATTGAAGGCTGCCTATATGTATCCTCTCAAAATATTTAGGAATCCTTGGCTCATTCATATTGTGAGATGAATGCCGAACTATTTGAAACTGGGATCAAGAACACACTTTTGAAAAATATTTCTCGAAGTGTACTAGTTATCATTCCCGGCTAAAGTTCAAAACTCCCACCATGTCCTGCAGAAAGGACGAAATGATCAGACCCATGGAAGAGCATAATTTTCAATACAGTCCAGTTCCTATAAAAGCCCTGCTTTCGGAGAAAATTTGGGAAGCCAATATAAAGAAAGTGTATGTAATAGGCGAAATGGAAAAGACCAGGGATAGCTTCATAGGAAGCTCTTAGATTACTACTATATCACTGTCTCAATCCTATTGAGCTGATATGGGCACGCCTTAAACACGCCTTAAGAAAGCGAAATGTGACTCCCTCTATAAGTGACAGTGTATGCAAAGTATTGAGAGAATGTGTACCGAATATAGATTCGAGAGTTTGGGAAAGATGTTTTCAGCACACCAAGCAACAAGATGAAAATTTCAACTGCGGGATGATACACACGTTTGTTATGCACGTAAGTCAAAATGACAACGACAGCGAAGAAACAGCCTAAAGTATATAGAAAATGTGGTTTGATGTTATTAGTATTGTGTAGCATCTTCATTGCACTTGATAATTTTATTATTCTCTTGCAACACTAAGCAATAAATGTCTACGCCCTTATATGGGTGCTTATTTGGAGAAAAGGTGACAACGTTGCTTTCTGCGACACTGCAGCCTTATTGCACCTTTTGGTGCCATGATGTTAATCACTTGAGTAGCACGATAACACCTATCATAAATAGTGCATTTTACCTATGTGTACGCTTTCCATGTTGCAAGTTTAAATCTATCTCTTATGGCTTACTGGTTATAATTACTGAGTTGTAAAAAATCCTTCCGAAAAAGAGAACTTCTGACACAATTTCCACAAAACATAATATGCACGTTTCAATAATAACAATAAAAATAAATAAATAAATAAATAAATAAATAAATAAATAAATAAATAAATAAATAAATAAATAAATAAATAAATAAATAAATAAATAAATAAATAAATAAATAAATAAATAAATAAATAAATAAATAAATAAATAAATAAATAAATAAATAAATAAATAAATAAATAAATAAATAAATAAATAAATAATAATAATAATAATAATAATAATAATAATAATAATAATAATAATAATAATAATAATAATAATAATAATAATAATAATAATAATAATAATAATAATAATAATAATAATAATAATAATAATAATAATAATAATAATAATAATAATAATAATAATAATAATAATAATGTAGACATAAGTTATTTTAATATATTTTAAGAGAATAACAAAAAGATCAAAAACTCAAATCATCCTCGTTTACTGCGACAAAATGTTGATTCTAAGCATATGTATAACGTATCGCCTTAGTTTACAAATTACATTTGTACAGTCGGTTAAAAATGAAAGTTGTTATTTATGTTTAATATCTTTCAAGAATGCATGAATATTTTGAGGAAATGTTTAATGTTAATAACATTTTAAGTTGTATTTATTTGCTTAAAGCCGAAATCTCATTTTAAAAGTTCAATGCTGCCGTTGAGACTCGAAACATAGATCTGCGGTTTTCATTATCGATGCTAGCCTCACAGGTGTGAACACCGTGTTCCCAAACGCTGATGCGCTTCCCCAAAATGTATTTCTTTACTTTAAGTGCGAAGTTTCTTACTAAAATTGTCTTCTACTTACATCTCTCTCGAAAGGCTTCAGCGATTTTTACATATACCTACTTCTATGTAAATCATTGGGCGGTTTCCTGAATATTTTTGTGGCTTCGATTTTTTCTTTATTTCTGTAATATGGGTATTTAGATATTCAATAAAATGTACAAATATAATTTGTAAACGAAGACGATACGTCTATATAATACCTATAGAATTTATAGAGTCCATTTGGATAAATAATATCTAATATGAACGGTAAGCTTTTAAAATAGTCGGTAGACATTAGTAATTTAACAAATCTGATGTGTTGCACTATTAAAAGTTGATATACCTCTTGGTTGGCCCCGTAGCGCAGTTGGTACAGCACCTGCCTGCTGTGCAAGGGATTCCCGGCAGGTGGGGGGGGGGGGTGTAGGAATTTTTCTCCAGCCAGGATTATTCCTCATCCTTACCTAAGTCTGGAAGTATAATGGCGGTGTCGTGGCTGAGTGCTTAGACCGCTCGCTTACCACCTAGGAGGGACCTGCATGTAATATTCGTGGTGAACGAAACGGCGCCTGGGCGGGTTTTCTCTGGGTTCTCCGGTTTCCCCCACCATTTATGCCACCAATTGCTCCATTATCACCCTTCCAATCATCCGTTTCGCCTGCATTTAATATCATCCTCTTCCTCACTATCATACCTGGTGCTTGGCTGACCACCTGCTTCCAGATCTTCACTCTGTGTGGTCCAGAGGTCCCTCTGCTCCCCGACAGGCGTTTGACCCTAAGCACTGGGTGTGTAAGTCCTATATAAGGGGAGGGTAATCAGGGAAAGAAGAAGAAGATACACCTCTTGTTCGAAAAAATGTGACACGATAGGAGAAAACTCACATCATCTATGTGAGGAAAATTCCTCCACCATAAACTACCTTTTAAATGAAAATTTTTTCGAAATTTAAATGAAAATTTTGACTTTCTCAAAAATGACTCAGACGATTTTGATTGAAATGCCATATGTTTAAGATATTTTCATGTCAAATGAACGACCTTCCGTATGAGGAGAGTATTGCAAAACTGACACAAATAACTTATATTTTGAATTTTATGGTTATAGCCTATCGAGTCCTGTTTACTCGTGATGATTTTTGCATAACTGGTAAACCGTAAGACATAGACTAAATCGTACTATACAAAACATGTAGATCTCGTTAGAATACACAAATTATGTCCAAATGCAGTTTTTATGGAGTGAACCATTTCAGAGACACTGAGTGTTGCAGTGTTCTTAGTTGGGATGCCAGGAATTTTAAAATGTATCTGCCGTCAGTGACCTGTGGCCGCTGTTGTTTAATTGAAGCTACCTGCTTTGGGCTTTCTGTGCCTGGTGACAATTATTTCTTTTTAACCTGAAAGTGGTAACATGTGAGGTTCGTATTCGTGAGGTCCCTTTGTTATTTTTGTGTGCAATAACTGGCATAAATTTTAACAAAATATCTTACCTATTGTGGATTTTACAAACGTTACAGTCCATCATTACCTTGAACCAGGGATCAGCAAAACTGTACCGGCTGATGATATAACGCAGTGCCAGCGTCAGTGGCAAAGCAACACGTAGCTGTTCGTCAGCCCTTACTCCTTCAATCACACGCGTTCAAACGTAAACAAGCAGTACTGTATACCTCATCGATACAACATGGCTATTTCGAAACAACGAAAGCGCCAGATAATCTTCCCATTCCAAGTGGAGTGGGAAGAACAATATTTTGTATGAGTCAGAATATGAAATGTCTGTTGTATTTGAAAGTTCTGCTTTGTGTTTACAAGTCAAACATAAAAGATCATTACGAACGTTGTCACGAAGGTCCCAAGAAAGTCACAGATAGGAAATGTTAAGGCATTTTGAAAGAATAATATAAAACAAACATTTGTCCGTAAATGTGATTATACCGCTTAAATATTCACTGAGGCTTCGTGGTCTATTGAAGAAGTGAATTAAATAGCACGCTAATTTAAAAAAAAAAAAACACATAAAATCTTAAAGGTCATTATGTAAAATCACAATTAGAAAATAAAACTGATTTCTTTCGGCAACTTTATATGGCAAGATTTCCGTCTCCCCGTTCATTTGCTGCATAAATTAGTACTATGGTTGGCTCAAAGATGTGTGAGCAATTGTTTTCTAAACTGAAGATGGTAAAATCTAAAAGCAGATCGCGATTGACAGATGAAAACTTACTGCTCTGTTGTAGGTCAGTACTTGTGAATTAATGTTAGATGTATGCCAAATTGTAATGCTCCAGAGGAAGTAAACAAGTTAATGAGAACTGAACATGAAAGCCTATATGTATTGAGCGTATATAAAATCAAACCTGTTTTATAGAAGTTCCTTTACGTCCCCACTGCGACTTTCAAACCTCTCCTTCAAACCATGCGTTGTTTGTGTTCCGTGACGCCACCTTTCGTGTGATCGCGATGACCAATTTGCCGTCTCCTGTCTTAAACATTAGATTCACTCGTATTTCACTGAAAATGCCTAGGTAATGAAGCACCACTATTGAAGCTAATATTTGTTCGGATATTGCACTAACTCTTTCGTAGCGACACGGGGACAACAGCGTGCCTGACCAATGTTATCTTACCCGTCAGTTGCGATTTAACCAGTTATGGAACCTCGGAGATTGTCTAAGCATAGAGGCAGATAGAAGTATTCAAATCAATGGATATGGAACTTTAAATTTTGAATTAACAGATACAAAAGGTGGAATTATTTATTATTTCCTTATCCCAGGTATACGTTATAGTATTTTTCAAAAACATACACAGTACACGAATGACAACAACACGTGTGGATTATTAAAAAAAATATGATTTCCCTTAAAACCCTTCCGTTTTCTTACGGCATAAGTATTCAAACGAGCTCTAAGATAAGTAATAAAACATTAAACGATGGTAATGTTGATCTTTTTACCTTCAGAACCACTCACTCGTGTCTGCTGGCATACATTGCACAAGCAACTTCAGTTACGAGTACCCACAGTCAAAATGGGACGGAAAGGAAAGAGACAACTCTAGAAGAGAGGAAATGTGCATGTGCATGAACAAAATAAGACATTGGAGAGGTTGGAGAAACTGTACACAGAAATTCATCCATAGTGTGATGTGTAAAGGCCGGAGGGATGTGCGCTCGTATGCAATACAGGTTAGCTGGACGCAGAATAGGAATGACGTCAGAAGTACAGCACGACCATCAAATGTGCAAACAACTGCTTCTAAAAGCAAGAGTCGAAAAGAACGTAACGCAGTTCTCTGCAAACTAGTGAAGCATTGCCTTGGAAGTGTATGCAGACGTAAGGTCAAGGTGTAGTATAACGGGACTGTTTTGTTTCTTCTCGTAGTGAGCTGCAGATGTGGAATGATAGTGTTCTTTAGTGTTCGTATAATGCTTGTAGGTTGTCTGTAGTGAGGCGGTTTTCATGGTCAGGCTGTACCTATCTGCAATTATTTACAAGCGTGGGTGAGAACAGTAAAGTCCATGTGCAGTACACCTATGGAAAAACGCACATGTCTCCGGCCTTTAGTGGTGTGTCATCCAACGCTATAAAACGAGTAGGTACTACCATTATCAATCAGCCTTGGAAAGGTACTTCACCAAAACGTACTTCTAGAGTTAAGTGCTGAAAATGGTGAAGCAAAATCCCAGAATAACAGCAACAGAAATGAGATCACATATGGAAGAATATCTTGAGAAGCTGGTTCATGAAGGAACAGTTCCTTGGGTTTTGAACAGTGCTGGATAAAATCCAGAACACCAAGAAGAAACCTGTACACAAGTAAAGTAAACAAGGAAAAGCGTTTAGTTTTTGCCAAAGAGTATGTAACGAAGAGCAATGAGTTTTGGAATCGTGAGTTGTGGTCAGATGAAAGCAAGTTCAATGTATACTAAGCTGATGGCTGATTAAAGGTGTGGAGATAGAAGCATACTGAGTGATATTCTAAAAACAGGGAAGCTAAGACCAAACATGAGGGCGGCAGTGCAATTATGCGAGGATGTATGGGGTCTAATGTTGTGGGTGAGCTAGCTTTTATTGACAGCAACATGGACAAATATGAATATGACAACATACTATAAAAGCACCTACAGAGAAGCACACATAAATCTTAGAAATACATTTTATTTCCTGCAAGACAACGATCCTAAGCACACCTCAGAAGCTGTTAGGTTGTGGATAATTTACAACACACCCCACACACTCAAAACAGCACCTCAGTCACCCGACTTGGACCCGATAGAGAACATCTGGCAATAATTGCAAGATAGGAACAGGAAACACCACATCACAAGCAAAACAGGACTGAAAGAGATTATTCTGATGGAATGGAATAAAATTGATTAGCACATAATTAGCAAGCAAGTACATACAATGGCAAAACGTTTGGCACCCGTAATTCACAGGGAAGGCATGATGACCAAGTACTAGACTGCTGTTTTATTTATTTGAATACCTCTCTCCAACTGTTGGGAGAACGTTTTTCAGTTTCCATTACGAAGATATATATTTTATTAAAGCAAATGCGCCTGCCATTAAAATTGAAATAAAGGTGTATTAAAAATATAGAAGATATTTGTTTATTTTAATGTGTATGTTTTAACATGACTGTCTCCATAGCACAGTGGTAGCGCGCTTGCCTCTGGCGTGAAGGACCCGGGATCGATTCCCCGTACCGGCGTGAGGATTTTTCCCCCACTGGAACGTCTGACACGGGGTGTACTCAGCTCGTTAGGTCCCGGAGGGGCCAATTGAGGAGCTACTTGATAAAGAAGTAGCGACCCCAGATCGCAAAGACCACATAACCGGCCGAGAGGCCTCGGGACACTGACCACGTACCACCCTCCACTACTGCACCCCGCTCATGGAGCCTGTAGTGGGCAGAGGTAGGGGACGTAGTGGCCGAGCGGTAAGCATTGGGGTTGTTGCGCTAGGCGTTATTATTATTATTATTATTATTATTATTATTATTATTATTATTATTATTATTATTATTATTATTATTATTATTATTATTATTATTATTATTATTATTATTATTATTATTATTATTATTATTATTATTATTATTATTATTATTATTATTATTATTATTATTATTATTATTATTATTATTATTATTATTATTATTATTATTATTATTATTATTATTATTATTATTATTATTATTATTATTATTATTATTATTATTATTATTATTATTATTATTATTATTATTATTATTATTATTATTATTATTATTATTATTATTATTATTATTATTATTATTATTATTATTATTATTATTATTATTATTATTATTATTATTATTATTATTATTATTATTATTATTATTATTATTATTATTATTATTATTATTATTATTATTATTATTATTATTATTATTATTATTATTATTATTATTATTATTATTATTATTATTATTATTATTATTATTATTATTATTATTATTATTATTATTATTATTATTATTATTATTATTATTATTATTATTATTATTATTATTATTATTATTATTATTATTATTATTATTATTATTATTATTATTATTATTATTATTATTATTATTATTATTATAGTTTGAAAGTTAAATGTCCTTTAGTAGCATAGTGATGACATTTGAATACTTCTGTCCGCCTCTGTATATGTGCTGGAAGAAGTAATAACTCACTGTATGAATATCTCCAAAATATTTTGCGAGAAAGTAGCACTGCTGTTGTACTTTCTCTACTTTCCATGCATTTATATAGGGCGATAGGGTAGGAGTAGGAGCGGAGGGCGACTTCGGCGCTTCGGCGTAGACATTTTGTATCTGTGTCCCTTGCGGGCGTCCTCGGGAGGAAGGAGCGAGATAAAAGGAGACAGAGCGGCTGATCCAGGAGTTACAATATAGCAGAGGACAGGGTCCCTACCTGTTCCAGATTGAAGCTCCCCGACGCCGGCTAGTACAAACGACTCCCCGGGCTTACACAAGAAATCGCAGGTGGTTAGGCCGGGGACCAAGGTTCCACAAATCTCTGCTAATAATTCTTCCACTTTCAATTGTTCTCATCGAAAGATTGGCCGTATGAGCTGTTGCAGTCTTATTGAAAAAGACAAAACCATGGTCCTTGTCTGTTAACCTTCTAAAAAAATGGGCCAAATTGTATTCACGTATGTACGGGCATAAACTGTTGACTCGAAAAAAATTGGTCCTATAACTCAGAACCTAATATTGTTCATGAAGTACCTTCATGACGGAAAAATTGGTGTATGGTGCGCCATTAGTGGAGAAAGGTTTCTCAGAGCTTCAATAAGCCATTTCTATGTACGGGGTAACTTCAAAATAAAGTGTAAAAGATAAACCCATACACCCTGGAAGAATTAAAACAAAACATCCGCCCGGAAGCGCCAGTATTTCTCAATGTGAAGCATGGCGAGTGATGGATAGTTTCCTAAAGAGGTGCCAAAATGTGTGGACATCAAGGGTGGCCAGTTTCAGCATCTCCTTTCATGAAGATGGTATGTAAAGCATTTAAAAAAGTTTTAAAAATGTTGTATGGTTTCATCCGCGCTTTTCTATGATAGGAGTGCCGAGGAGTGGACAGGCAAAACACCGCGCAGCGGTTCGTAAGCATTTTAATCTCTCGGTACTTTATCCCTTGACCTTTAAATTCTTCCTTATGTCATTTTAATCCTGTCCGTGCATTCAACACATACATTTTTGTGGTTGCTCAGTTAATTTAGTATTTTCTTTACAAATCACTTTGAAGAGCGCGGTGCATTAACGTTACATAAACAAATGACGAAGCAGTGTGTTAGCTCGTGTAATGGGAAATGCCTTCACCATTTTCTTCTGCGTATCAATGAATAGAAATCAGGCGGCCGGGGGAGAAGCTTGATAACCTCTGCAGCTCTTGTGGAAAAATCCCCAAGTAGAGGTAGAAAACTCTGAATAATGCAGGTACGGGAGGTGGAATTTCCGCAGGAATAAAGGGGGTGAATTGACTGGAACGATATGGGAAATGGAGAAGGTAGTGGAGAGCGCAAAAAAAAAAAAAAAAAAAAAATCCACTGCAAAGTAGATTCAGCGCATTCAATTCCAAGGTTTTCTCCCCTATAGTTTTTAACCGTGCCTTCCTGCTGGTGCTAACTGCATATTTTACCTGGAGGATGTCGTACCCTCTCCACTCGGCAGATTGGAATACATTGGCAGAGGCAGAAAAGTCCCCAAGGTGCCATCTCATTCGATGCTACCAGCGCCACTTGCCCGCCACAGACAGATTAAAATACGTTACACCGCCCGCCAAGAGCTCTAAAGTAATGTAAACTCAACCCACACTCTTCTGCTGGCGCCACGGTTAATTCGGGAATAAATGTTAAATAAGGAAACGGAGAGAAAGCAGTGGAAGAGAAAACGGCCAGTAAAGCTACGTTCGGCCCAGAACAAGAGATCGAGAGAGACAGAAAAGAAACGTAGTAGAGGGAGGATTTATATGGCGAATACTTTAAGATAAACGAAATTAGCATTAAGAATGTTTAGGAATTAATATTAAGAAATAGAGAGAAAATGTGATCCTGGGATGAGGAAACAAGACAAAGAGTTGCAGAAGCTTCGTTTCTGAGCTATTAAAATCAAGTGTGATGTATAGAGGCACAGGAAGTAGATATTGAATTGTTATGAATAGTCACCAAAAAGGAACGAGAAAAGAATTTTTTGGGGCAGACAAACTGTTGACCATTTAATTTACTGGAAGAGCGAGAGTTAAAAGGTCTGATGTGTTGCATCCACATGACTTTCTCTACTAGACTAACTATTCTTACAAACTCTTATTTCTCAATCTTCTTCATGTTAGTCCAGATAAGCATTTGCAGATTTATGGAATTATGGAATATGGAAATACTGTAGGCTTTAAGCTGTAGTCAAATCTTTTAAAGCTGGTTGCTATGTGAAAACCTTGAAATTCCGTTCTCTTTGCATGGCAAAAAGATAAAAAGTGAATAACTACCTTCCATTCCAGAAAAGTGTAAGTATTGCAAAACACACAAATAACAAGGTATATCTTCGAAATGGTTCACTCCACAAAAAATTCATTCTGACATAACTTGTGTGTTTTAACGAGGTTTACATTTTCGTATAGTAAGATTTGGTGTATTTCTTATGGTTTACCACTTATGCAAAAATCATAAAAAGTAAACAGGACTACCTAGGCTATAGCCAGAAAATTCAAAATATCCATTTCATTTGCTATAAAGATATCTTAAACATTTAGCATTTTAATAAAAATCGCGTAAGAGACATATTTGAGAAAATCAAAATTTTCGAAAATATTCCCATATAAAGGGTACTTTAGGGTGGAGAAACTTTCTTTAAAATCGTTGTATCGCATCTTTGCAAGATATTAAACTGAAACACCAACTTGGGTTCTTAACCGACTTTTCGTTTTTGAATTATGCTGTTCGCAGGCACATAGACACACAGACACAGACACACACACACACGCGCGCGCGCGCGCGCGCGCGCACGCACGAACTTTTTTCTAAAAATTTGTTTTTGGATTCAGGGGGCCTCAAAACATATATTTTCGGTGAAGTCTCGATATCGAAATTTTCGGTGGAGTACAATACTTCCTCTACTTGTATACGTAATAGAGTAAGAAAAAGGACTGAGGGAACTTTAGTTATCTTTAGCTGAAGTATTACAGCTGTTTGTTTAAAGAAAATACAAAGGAAGGGCAGAGGTATGGGGCATTCCAAGAGGTAACAGATTTTTGCTGATACTACAATTTGCCGATGACCAACTGGGTTTAGCGAGAGAAAAATTTGATATGGAATCTATGATAAAAATTTAAAAAAACACATGAATCATGGGGTGTTTAATTTACAAAAAACAGAATATTGGCAATAATACTACAATTTGCCGATGACCAACTGGTTTTAGCGAGAGAAAAATTTGATATGGAATCTATGATAAAAATTTAAAAAACACATGAGTAAAAACACTGTTAGAGTAATTTACAAAAAACAGAATATTGGCAATAAATAGCAATGAAAGAGAGAATTTAATGTTGGAAGAAGGAATACAATTAAATTATGTGAAACAAATGAAATATTTGGGAATAATAGTAGATAACATCGAAGGTATAGGCAAAAAACATGAAGCATAGAAATGAACTGAGGCTGAAAATATCATCGTTAAATGCTTTATGGTGGGATAAGCACACCTGTAGACACCAAAACATATATTGGTAAAACATTGGTGAATCTGTTGCAATATAACGAAATCAGGTATGGACAATCAACCATTAGTACAGTAATAGAGTAATAGCTCTAGAGGTGGAGTATTTATGCAGAAGTGTCAAAAGGTGAAAATTAGAACATATTACAAATAAGGAAATTAGAAAAATAATCGAGGCAAAATAAAGCGTAATTGAAAGAATTGAGAAGAAGGAATTAAAACGTTTAGGGCACATATTAAGAATGGAAGATGAGCAGTGGCCGAAACAAATATATCAATGGCATCCAACCAGAAAGAGGAAAAGAGGGCGACCAAAGTGAACATGGAAAAGAAGCATAATGACAACAATGCAAGCAAGACATTAAATGCACTGAAGATCTCCAAGATCGTAGACTGGAAATTTGGTACGGGAAGACGGCAGCAGCTGTAAAGAAAACCGATGATAGATAAAGGAGGTGCTTAAAAGCATGGAATTTTATTATTTAAAATACAGTGTGTCATTCCGTCTGTTGATTCCTCTACACTTATACGCCAGAATAAAATAAAGACGGGCTGGCTGGCTGAGCAACCAGATAGCGAGGGGCGAGAAATAGAACTCGCTACAGAGTACAAGAGACAATAATCAACACCTTAGAAAACAATTGAGTAAAGAAGAAGGGAATAATATAGGCAAAATAACTTTAGAGCTGATGAACGCATTGAAAGGTCCTATTAAAGTGATGATTATATAATATTTTAATCAATAATAAGTGTTGACAAAAACCCAAGTTAGAGATAAATTATTATAAAACGAGGTATGAGAAGGTTCGGGATAGGCACATAGCACCTCGACCCAATGAACATCCTTTGTACAGTGAGGCGGAAACCCGCGCCCGGCGATTAAAACCCGCGTACCAATGTAATAATGTGTATATCATTGAAAATGGAATATAGGCTTTACCTGACAACTCGACTGGTGGGCCGAGGGTACAGGCAGGGAAAGTAACGGTGCCTCGAGAAGGCAACAACCTCTGAAAGAAAGGGAACAATAGGGTTGAAAACCCCAACGCGTGAATACGTACGTGCCTAATTGCAAGGTGAAGCTGGCCAAGCGGAAGGGCCGAGTTGAGAAATACAGTTCTTCGGGAGAGAAAGACACTTGCTTGGCAGATCTTCAGGGGGATAGACAGACGTGTGCGTTACGCGGATCACAATACTTCATGGTCTTGTGTGTCGGAAGGGGGCATGAGTAAAGTGAAGTAAACACTAAAAGAAATAGAAGACTTCAATTTATTACCTGGACATTCCTCAGCTGGACAACCCTGAGATAAAGGTCTCGTGCTCAAAAACCACACTGTAAAAAGCCGGAGCAATCAAGAGCACCCACGCTTTCCCGACCTACCCCTTCCCAAGTAGACCAGAAACATACACCCATCCAAAGATCCCGCACCAAAATGGGGGGTCTTTCTCGGGGTTTTTGGATGGGTGTGGGTGATGCTATTTTTCTGGTCTACTTGGGAAGGTGTAGGTCAGAAGGGTGTGGGTGCTCTTGATTGATCCAGCTTTTTACAGTGTGACTTTTGTTTGAGCACGAGGTCGTTATCTCAGGGTTGTCCAGCTGAGGAATGTCCAGGTAATAAATTGAAGTCTTCTATTTCTTTTAGTGTTTACTTCACTTTACTCATGCCCCCTTCCGACACACAAGACCATGAAGTATTGTGATCCGCGTAACGCACACGTCTGTCTATCCCCCTGAAGATCTGCCAAGCAAGTGTCTTTCTCTCCCGAAGAACTGTATTTCTCAACTCGGCCCTTCCGCTTGGCCAGCTTCACCTTGCAATTAGGCACGTACGTATTCACGCGTTGGGGTTTTCAACCCTATTGTTCCCTTTCTTTCAGGGGTTGTTGCCTTCTCGAGGCACCGTTACTTTCCCTGCCTGTACCCTCGGCCCACCAGTCGAGTTGTCAGGTAAAGCCTATATTCCATTTTCAATGATATACACATTATTACATGGGTACGCGGGTTTTAATCGGCGGGCGCGGGTTTCCGCCTCAACAGCCATGGAAAAATCGTTGAGTGAATTAGGAGAGCAGAATATTTCTAAGCCCACGTCGTGTTGCAGCGCGGGTTACACAAGTGATATTTCCAACATGCAGCTGAGTTTATGGATAGTACCTGTTCCATATGTTATCTCTGTCGGACACAAATAGGCTGTGTCCTCGAATCACCACTCGCATTTGTATACCTACTCGCAAATACAAATGCGGGTGATGATTCAAGACAGCTTATTTGGCAGGAGGAAGCCTAACATTGTGTGGTCACTGGCCAGCCTGCTCAACCAGATTATTCACAATAAACTTCGGGTCTCTCTTGTTCGCGTTGCCCTCTCTTATCTCGCAGATGAGTTCATCTATCACCATGTCACGTGTATTTGCATACATTTTCCATCCATCCACCGAATGAGGTCATTCTTTAACAACCGCCTGGCAGATACGCGATCCAGTTGTACACTATGATACGGGTCATCATGCGTTACAATGACATTGTTGGGAGAAAACATAGCTTAAATATTCTTGAACCACTTTATAAATACTTCTCCAGTCATTTCTTCGCCATAATCTAGTCTTTTTTTTATTCCATCGTGAATTCTCCACCCTCCAAAAAATCCATCATCACTGCCAATGTGGAGTACAATAATAGGCACTTACCCTTTCCAATTATACTTTTTTAGCTCCATCCTGATAGGAATGGCTGGTTTTTTACTTTCTGTACTACGTATAGTAAGTAGAGGAAGTATTGCATTCGACTCAAAATTTCGATGTCGAGATTTCACTGAGATTACCACAGATATATGTTTTGAGCCCCCTGAATCCTTATTTAAAAAAAAGCATTTTTAGAAAATGGTCCGTGTGTGAGTCTGTGAACAGCGTAGCCCCAAAACGAAAAGTCATTTAAAAACTAAAGTTTGTACTTCAATTTAATATCTTTCAAGGATGCGACACGAAGATTTTGAAGAAAATTCCTCCATCATAAACTATCCATTAAATGGAAAATTTTTGGTTAAAATGCCATATATTTAACATATTTTTGTGGCTAATAAAATGTATATTTTGAATATTGTGGCTATAGCGTATGTAGTCCTGTTTACTCTTGATGTATTTTGCATAACTAGTAAACCGTAAGAGATAGATCAAATGTTACTGTACAAAAAATGTAGGTCTCGTTAAAACACACAAGTTATGTTCAAAAGCATTTTTTGTGAAGTGGACTATTTAGGAGGGTGAGTGAATGAGTGAGGTTTAAGGGCCCGTCGACAGCTAGGTCATTTGGACCCTCCATTTCGGACATATTCCTTGTTATTTGTGTGAGTTTTGCAACACTTATACTTTTCTGAAATCGAAGGTCGTTACTCACTCACTCACTCACTCACTCACTCACTCACTCATTCATTCACTCACGCATTCACACACGCACTCACTCACTCGCTTATTCATTCATTTGCTCACTCGTCCACTCACCCACTTACTCCTGACGTCACTAGAAATACGTCGGACTGAACATTCGAGTTCCTCCCTCAAGGGATTTGTACGGATTGGGTTGGGCTTGGCGGAGTAGTCGTTCCCGATAGGCATGGGAGATTGGGTGCGTCTGAGCGATGCCCAGGTTGGGTTAAGAGACTTCTTAATTGTCTCAGGCACTAACCTAGCGGGGTAGTAGACAGAGCTAGGTAGCGTACTATACGGGTACTATGCGGGTACTATACCCATACATCTACTGGCTATAGAATTTACATGCGGCACAGAAAACAGAAAAACTGAAAAGAAATTAGCAAGAAAAAATACCATGAACAAGTGGCAACAAGAGTGGGAAATAGAAACTGAAGTGGCACAATGGACAAAGAGGCTGATACCACAGATAAAACCATGGATTAACAGAAAACACGGAACACTTGACTTCTATCTAACCCAGTTCTTGTCAGGACACGGGAGGTTTAAAACCTACTTGCACAAAATGGATATTGTGAACAATAATGATTGCTCATATTGTGGAGAAATAGATACTCCAGAGCACACTGTACTTAGCTGCTGTAAATGGGATGACATCAGAAATGAATGCACTAGAAAGGTAGGAGAAACCTGATAGCTCAAAATATAATTGAAAAAATGCTAGAGAGCAAAACTAACTGGGAAATAATTCAAAAAATGATTGTAACTATTATGAAAGGAAAGGAAACAGATGAAAATAGAACAAAAGATAGATAAATAAACGGTTGCAGCCTGTGAAGTAATGACGAGAGGTAGTTCCACAGAGCTGCAATGATATGCTGGAGGGGTTTTAGTGGGCGGGAGTCTCACAGTTGCCAGTGAGATTGGCCTGCATAATTCATTTCCCCTCCAAGCGGGGGGGGGGGGGGGGGAGAAAAAAACCGAGTTCTCGGTATCTTCCTTGAAAGGATTAACGCGCATAAATGACATCCACTTCCGTCCTGGTGTAAGCTGGCGTAAGCTGGTCTAAGGATACTATCCTTAGTGGAAAATCCTCAAGGAGTTTCGGCTTCCTGGTTCCACAAGCGGGATGGAGCAGGTTGCTTTCTCGTCTATGTATTTATGCCCAACTAACTACGAACAAAAGACCAGGAATATGTTTCCGAATAAGCTTTTATTTATAGAAGTACACTTTTGAAATTGTCACTCGGTGAGAGTAATTACACCTCTAGGTGTATTAGAAGCCGAGGAAATTGTCCAAGTGTCAGAGTTACCATTATTTCTCAATTGGTTGATTATAAGGCTATGTTTCTCCTCATTCATTTATAAATGAGCCAACTTTAAGTTGTGTTGTTTGCGAGCCAATGCTTTCAACTTCTACAAGATTATACCGACAATACTGGACAGATCGATGCTGTGACTGGGTGAAACGTATACGTTAAATCAGGGATGTCCAACCTTGTCTCTTTAGACGCTTATGTAATGAGCCGCTATCCCACTGCACTCCTTCAGTTGGATGGATAGACAGTCAGTATCCAGTGACGGACACAAGCAGGCGATTCCATGGCCATTTCTAAGTCATACCTTGCATTTTCTGAGTATGTCCTCAGAAGACCTCTTCATTCTATATGATTTTTGCATAAATGGTGAACAGTAAGAGACAGACAAAAGTTTACTAAATAATGCCATAGGTTTAAGATATTTTTACGGCAAATGAAATTTATATTTCTAATTTTCTGGCTATACCCATGTTTACTCATGATGACTTTGCATAACTGGTAAACCGTAAGAGATAGACAAAATCTTACTGTAAAAAGAATGTACATCTTGTTAAAACACACAGGCTGTGTCCAAATGCATTTTTCGTTTAGAGTGAACCATTTCGGAGATATTAATTGTTATTAGTGTGAGTTTTGCATTACTTAAACTTTTCTCAAATGGAAGATCGTTATTCACCTTTCTATCTGTTGGCCTTACAAAGAGGGCGGAATTTCAAAGCCTTCATATAACGACCAGCTTTAAAATATTTGGCTATCGCTCAAAGCCTACTGTATTCCCATATTCCCCTTGCACCTACAAGGAAATTAGCAATATGGCAAGTTCCACAAATGTTTATCTCGACTAACATGAAGAAGATACACGAATAAGAGTTTGTAAGAAGGGTTAGTAAAGGAGTACATCTCATTTTTTAAATACAGGGAAACAGAATTTAAAAGCCTCTTTATAGGTAAAGGAATGATATTTGTTTCAATAAAACACTTCGAAACTCGTGGAATTTTTAGTATTTTCAGTAAAGGGTTCGCTAAAATAAAATTGAAGGAACGTTTTGCGTGAGCAACTGACTTAGCTACCTTAGAAATACAGTGTTGGTAGTCTTAAGCAGACGCATATAGAGATATCTTGGTGACATTTAGCAAATAAGTATTAACAGTGACGATGGTTAGGTTGCGTGTGTCGCCATCATCACATCGTTAGTCCTTTCCTAACAACGCCCTTCAAAAATGACAGTAGCTAATTACAACAATCATTCCACTGCCTGTTTTTCTGATAATGAAGATTAATATGGCTTTTAGCTTGCTTGTCACCCACGGCTATAGGTGTGTAACTCTGGGGATAATCACCCCTAAATGGTGAAAAGCATTAACACATTTTCTTAATACAACTGAGCTGGACGAAATCGTTGTTTGCAACTTTGAAGAAGTAGAAACATTCATGTCTGTTCTATCAACACTCCTATATTTACACTCATAAACCCTTCTTCATTTCCAGCATATTGTCCGTATGGTAGTTTAGGGAGGAAATGTTTACTTGCGCTGTAACTTATCTACTGTATTTAACTCGGAGTTTAGCTGTGACCACAGATTATATCCTGTGACCCTGTGGTTCTTTATTCCTCTCGCTCTGACGTTTTATACCCTGCTTTAAAAGTTACTTATCCTTTCTTTCCCCGGACAATAAATATTACGCGAAAGAGCATCACTGCTGTGTTTTTAAAATGGGAAGCGTTCTGATGTGCAGCCAATGAGATACATGCACAGCGTTGCAAACTCATTAGTCCCACTCTTTTCTTATATAATAATAATAATAATAATAATAATAATAATAATAATAATAATAATAATAATAATAATAATAATAATAATAATAATAATAATAATAATAATAATAATAATAATAATAATAATAATAATAATAATAATAATAATAATAATAATAATAATAATAATAATAATAATAATAATAATAATAATAATAATAATAATAATAATAATAATAATAATAATAATAATAATAATAATAATAATAATAATAATAATAATAATAATAATAATAATAATAATAATAATAATAATAATAATAATAATAATAATAATAATAATAATAATAATAATAATAATAATAATAATAATAATAATAATAATAATAATAATAATAATAATAATAATAATAATAATAATAATAATAATAATAATAATAATAATAATAATAATAATAATAATAATAATAATAATAATAATAATAATAATAATAATGATACTGATAATGATGATAATGATGATGATCATGATGATGATATTAGAAGGAAACGACTGAACACCTTTGAAACATGGAAGTGGAGAAGACTGGAGCATTTGAACAAACAAAATTAGAAGAAACACGTTGTTGAAACTCGATAAGAAGAGAAAATGAAAATGTTTGGGACAGTGCTGAAAGATGCACTGGAAGGAATTGTAAATAAGATAAGGATTACCGAGCGAGGTGGAGCCGCAGCAACGTGTGCGACTCGCATTCTGGACGTCCCGGGTTCGATCCCGGTCTACCGACCACTCTGACCTGGATTATTCCCTGGTTTCCCCCTGTCACCAGGCGAATATTGAGTTGGTTTCTCTTCTCCACGCATTCCTTTCCCTTGCTGGAAGCCCTCCTTCCCTAGCGCCCCCTGCTACATGGGTCGCAAAGGTCGCTTCGTCGTCCTCTTCCTGGGCACAGGAAATACTTCGTTCGTGCGCCAGGTGTCAATATCGGTAGGTATTAGGGACTTCTGTGCGTCTCTGGGCTTCACTGTCTCCGCTCTCTGACAAGCCTCCGATCTCACTTCGCTTCATCCCTTTCCCCTGGAATGGTGGTAATCCGTAATAGATCCATGTTGGGGTCTCGGTGGGTCAAGGTTTCCCCCCCCCCCTACGTTTCTACACAGATCACATGACACCAAGATAAGGGTTAGGGGAAGAAGAGTATATTAAAGTATGTGCAGTGTTAAGACAAACGTTTCATATGCTCTGATGTAGAGGAAGCTGAAATGTAATAATCATAGTTTCCTGTCCAGACTAGATTTTATTCAAGATTATTCATGGTATACCATCAGACAATTGACTTAAAACCTCATAAGTTATGGTATCCCATCGTATTAGATAATAGCTTGAATCGATAGTCTTCCGTTTCCGGAAACCCAAGGTGAGGATGAGTAAGCTCATTGCAATTTGTCTTCACTAAAAATTCATTTTAAACTATAACAAATCTTATGTGTTACACTCACATTATTTTCTCTGCTCTTCTACTAACTATTCTTACAAACACATATTCCCCATATCTTCATGTTATTTGAGATAAACAGTCGTAGAAATTATCTTGTTGGTGATTTTGTTGTAGATGCAAGGGGATTATGGGAATACGGTAGGTTTTGAGTGGTAGTCAAATATTTTAAACCTGGTCGATATGTGATGGCTTTGAAATGCCATTGTTTCATTGGCCAAGAGTTAAAAAAGATGTAAAACTGCTTCCCATTTGATAAAATTATCACTATCAAACTTCAGACATATAATAAGGAATGTCTCCGAAATGGTTCATCCCATAACAAAGTATTGGATATAAATTCTATGTTTTAACAAGATCTACAGTTTTTGTGTAATACGATTTTGTCTATCTCTTACCGAGCGGGATGGCTCAGGCGGCAACGCCTGTGGCCCGCATTCGGGAGGTCGTTGATTCGATCCCCGTGGCCAACCTTCCTGACCGATAGGTGTTTTCGGAGGTTTCCCCGGGTCGTTAGGCGAATGCTGGGAAGGAGTTCCATATCCTCCGAATTTCCTGTCCCTCCATTTCCTAAAATAGCTAATTTCATTTCATCTTCATCCCGTTACGTTTCTTTCTGTGTTGAAGCGTCGGCGAGCGTCGCGGCAACAGCACGGCAGGGGGAACAAATGCGCTTTTGAAGTCTCGTCCGCCTGGTTGTAAGGTGAGTCGCTGGTTTCCGAGTCCCCTAAGGTACAAACCTGAGGGGGAGCTAAGCCAGCCTCCGTCGGGGCGCTTCTAACTGGAAAAATGTAGGCACCGTGCCACCTGTTCTGTCGTGGTAACTTTCCGGACATTCGACTCATCCATCCTCCCGGGGGTGCCCCGTCAGGGGCAAAGACACAAAAATATCGCCTATTGGTCGAGTTGCTAAGTCCCCGCCACAAGTTGTCATGCTGCCATTGAGTCACTATCTCTTACGATTTATCAGGTAGGTTTACAAAAGTCACCCAGACTGTAGAGGACTTCTGAGGACATTCTCAGGAAATTCAAGACATTTCACTTGTTATAAAAATACCTCAAACATAAGGTATTTTAATTAAGATCGTTAGAGCTATTTTTGTTAATACAAACATTTCCTAAAAATGTACCGTGTAAAGGGTAGTCTGGGGTGTGTGTGGTTGTAGTGTTCAACGCCCGCTTTTACTACTACGGCACAGCAGGCGGTGACACTGATACATGAAATGAAGACGGAGCACCGGTGGAATGAGATGGCGGGGAAACCGGAGAACCGGAGGAAACCCGCCCCAGCGGCGCTTCGTCCACACAAAAAATCCCACACGCGGTCGGCTAGGATCGAACCCGAACCGTTTTGGTGAGAAGCGAATGGTCTAACCACTTGGCTACGGCGCGGAGTAGTCTGGGGTGGGGCCATTGTCTAGAAAATCCTTGTTTTGCCTCCTTGGAAGATATTAAACTTAAATATCAAATTTGGTATTTAACCGACTTTTCTTTTGAGATATGCTGTTCTCTCTCTCTCTCTCTCTCTCTCTCTCTCTCTCTCTCTCTCTCTCTCTCTCTCTCTCTCTCTCTCTCATACACACACATGGGCCATTTTTTTAAATATGCCTTTTTTTAGATTCAGGCGTCCCAAAACCTGTATTTCCTGTGAAATCTCGATATTGACTTTTTGGGTAAAATGCAATACTTCCCCTACCTGGTATACTTATATAGAAAAGAAAATGATCGTGTCAAAAATAGTATACAATGCATGTGTGAGAATTTCAAAAATACGTAGAAATGACTAGATTTTGTTTCACCTTTTCAGAGCATTCCCCAACTCTGTAACAATGTGCTTGTCACACTCATCGCGAATAGTAGGTACTATTTCACAATGTGATGAGGTGTATGAGGATAAAGGTCAAATTGGACCTATATTGAAACTATTGAAAATTGAGTTGAATTGCACCTTTTGGTGAGAAGCGAACGGTCTCTTCTGCTATGGCTTCCGATTGAGGATCTTAATTGCCAAAGTTATTGAAATTCCTTCATTACAGAACATAGGTGCACATATTAAAAATGGCAAACTTGATGTTTTGTATATTTTAGCTGTATTGTAAATTAGATATAAATTGTGAATTAAAACTTGCTGGCACTCCGCTCTTATTTTGTGGTGCTAATTGGAAATATGTCAGGAAGCATTTTTTCGTTTGATGGATGAAGTCTGTGAGCGTGTCCGACAGAGGAGCTTAGCGCTTGTCGCTTTCCTGGCAAATATTTTTATTTGTTATTTGCACAAGGTTTACCCATCACGTCAACCGCAAAACTTTACTTGGTGACAGAAAGCAATTAACGTGTACCTACTTGAAACTTCACTCCTAGAAATGAGATGCAATATATCTGTAATGGAGGACAAAGTCGATATTTATTACGATGCTGTTGCTATTTCTGAACAAGATTAGATATATAATATTTAGTGAATGAGAGAAAATCTTTCAGTGTATGTTCAGATTTACAATATACTCCACCATGGTATTTACATTTAAGGGGAGTCCAAATGATGCATTTTGTGATTGTTTTCCAAATTCAGGTTTTACTTCCACGTAAATATTTCAGATCTTCCACTAATTTTGGTATAAGTTTAATGGAGGTACGTTGATCGTAAGTAGATTAAAATTATTGTTGTAAATAAAGCTGCATATAGGTGTTAGGCTATCCATGTATAATGTGCTGAAATATTTATGACACACTTGCAACTAAATAAGCTTTACTTTAATGAAAAGGGTTTTATGTTCCAGGTATACTAGATAGCTTCTTAATTTAAAACCCCTTTTATTTCAATAAAAATCTAGACGTTGTATTACAAAATCACAGCTTCGCTTCTTATGAAGAAAATGTACTTTTGTTTCATCAGTCAACTGTAAACATACTATTGAATATGCCTTAAAAATTCAGCTAATTATCTTAAATATCTATTAGTATTTAAGTGATACGCCATTTCGACTCCTCTTAAGCGGAATCTAGTGCTACTATTCACTGTAAGATTTCTCTCCAAAACACTCAACAATAATTATCTATTTTTTCCGCCGTTGGATAATATCTTCCTCTACTTCTTACCAACAGTAGGTGAAGAAAGTATTGCATTCCACCCGAAAACTTGATGTCGTGATTTTAGGAAATACATGTT
The DNA here is from genome assembly GCA_030765045.1 of Tenodera sinensis. Classification (NCBI taxonomy): domain Eukaryota; kingdom Metazoa; phylum Arthropoda; class Insecta; order Mantodea; family Mantidae; genus Tenodera; species Tenodera sinensis. The sequence goes on along the minus strand of CM060962.1, from coordinate 218,775,614 downwards.
TTGTGACTCCCTGAATCCTCCGCCCCCCCTAAAAAAAAAAAGAAAGCGTTTGTGGAAACAGGTCCTTGCACACGTGTATATGTGTGAATAGCGCAAGTCAAAAACCAAAAGTGAGTTAAATAAATGTAACTCCGTGGCACAACAGCCCATCCGGCTCAAGGCCTGCTGGCCAACCACTGCGTCCCCCACCTCTGCCCACCACAGGCGTCATGAGTGGGGTGCAGTACTGCAGGGTGGGACGTGGTCAGCTTCCCAGTCCCTCCCAGCCGGTTATGCGGTCTTCTCGAACAGAGGCCGCTTCTTTTCAATAAAATAGCTCCTCAATTGGTCCATCACGGACCTAACGAGGCTGAGTGCACCATGGACCAGGTGTCCCAGCGGGAGACAATTCCCCGCCGGTACCAAGAATCGAACTCGGGTGGGGCACCCGAGTAAGCAGCAACGCTGCCACTGTGCTAAAGAGACGACCAATTGAGTTAGATACGAAACATAATATTTGACTTTCAAGGATACAACACGAAGAAGTTCTCAGAACTGGTCCTAACGATTTCGATTAAAATAACATATTTTAGGATATTTGCATGATACATTATATCTTGAATTTTCTAGGAATAATCTGTGAAATCCTCTTCACTCTGAATGCGTATTGTATAATTGGTAAACAGTAAGAGAAAGAAAAGTGTTGTTATACAAAACATGCAGATCACCTTAAACCACTCGATTTGTGTCAAATGAATATTTTTCTCACGTTACCCTTTCCGAGATTTTCTTTGTTATTTGTTTGAATGTTCAGATACTTGCACCATTAGTTTCACTATTAATTGTACTTGCATGGATTAGTTAAAGTGTTGTGTTCGACCCAAAAGTGCAATGCCTGAATTTCACCAGAAATATTTTGAGGCCACCTTAAATAATTTTTTCTAGAAAAATGTCCACTTGAGTCTTGTGGTTGTGTATGTGAACATCATAACTCAAAAACGAAATGTCTAATAAATACCAACCTTGTTATTTAAGTTCAGCATCTTCCAAAGATACGACGCATGTATTTTCAAGAATATCTCTTAGTGCCAAATGCTGCGTCTAATAAGTTTTACCAAAATTCCATATATTTAAGCAACGTACATGGCAAACAAAATCTGTATCTTCAACTATATTGGAATAGTGCTCTTCATTCGGAATGGATGTGTACTTTTTTACTGCTTTGAATTTAAAAAACCTATACTTTTTCAAGTGATAAGTCGCTATTCGTTTTTTCTCTTTGTCATGTAAAGAGCATATAGTTTTAAAACCATCATATAGCGATCCGCTTTTAAAAATCTATTTCTTCATCTTCGGTATTCTTATACCTACAGCGAAATGTGTAAATCTGTAATGAAAGTTTATCTCGACCCAAAGAAGAAGTAGGTAGAAGAATCATTTTTGTAAGGAAATTTTTTTAGAAATGCGAATAGGAAAAGTCATGTGAATCCAATGCATCACCGCTTTTGGAGTATTTTGCTGGAAAATGGGTTCCAAGTAAAGGAGTGGCATCACGAAGGACCCCCCCCCCCCCCTCCTTTTTATCAGAAAAATACTTCTCATTCTACAATAGGTATCTTATTTTGTAAACGCCTTAGGCGTTTGTTCCTGCAGTTTAAATATAAGGAAGGTCAATTTACGTGATTTTAATAGCTGTTTGGCCTCTGAACACAGTGTGCATCAGCAGTGTGTAGGGATGGGGAAAAAACTAACGTAACGTTACATTGTCATAGTTACCTTAATGTAACGGTTACAGAAGTAATGGAAACAAACAGTAAGTAGTTCCCCATTAACGGTCACAAAAGTAACGAATTCAGTAACTAGTTGCCCAATAGCATTTACCAAAGCAAAAACTTAGTCGTGATACATCTACTTGAGATATAGAAATGTTTGGAATTCCCCGATACAACATACTATATTTTCGGTAACCCACCTATAGATTGTCTACCATCTACTGGAAGTAAGATAAATTATTTTATATGTATCTAGAGTGATGGACTGTTTACCATCTACTGGAAGTAGCCCTGGTGTGTTGAAATAAAGACACCGTGTTTGAAGTTCCCGGGTGCAACATGCTATACTTTGGTAAACCGCCGATGGATGACTTTTGCGTTTTCTGTCACCTACTGGAAGTAAGACAAGTTTGATGATGTATGCACCATTCAAGAAGAAACATTTAAGGACGTAGTCCTGGTAGGTGTACTTGAGATAAAGGTACCGTGTACAACATGCTATACTTTCCGTAATCCGATAATAGATAGGTACGAGGGACATTCAAAAAGTAAGTTAGACATGATTATGACAGACCAAGTACCTTTTATTGGATGGCACACTATAATACAAAGTGACAGATATACCACATTATTTTTCTACATAGTTGCCAATTCTCTGTAAACAACGGTCTAAACGTTCTGCTGATGGTTCAATCGTTCGATGTCTTGCCGATACGAATCCCTCCCTTGGTCATGAATCCATCGGAGAACCGCTGTTTGGAGTTGTTTATCACTGGCACATCTCTGTCCACCCAGATGTTGTTCCAAATTGCCAAACAGATGGAAATCGCTTGGTGCCAGATCTTGAGTGTATGTCGTACGCTTCCATACCTCCCATCGAAACGTTGAAGCAAAGTATGTGCTTAGCGCCCTGCACCCCACTGCACCACTGCCTGTGGTGGGCAGAGGTGGGAGACGCAGCGGCCGGGCGGTAGGCCTTGACCCGGGAAAGGCTGTTGTGCCACGGGGTTAGTTATATCTGTATCATGTGATATTTATATTTAGGGTCCCATATAGCTTAATTCACCCGTACAGTCTGTGTGCAGGTGCAGGGATCTAAGAGCAAGTGCGATTACAATCCACCGTAGGAGGTAATTGACACAGAAAGAGAAACTTCTGTTTAGATTGTATCGTAGTTACTGCTAATTGCTACTGGTAACGCCAATATAAGGTAACGAACGCCATAACCATGAAAATAAACAGGTCAATGGTTTCTGGTGACCACTATAACTGCAACATTTATAACGTTGCCCGAAAGTAACTGTCACATCCCTGGTAGTGTACATTAAGAAGCTATACAGCAGAATAGATGCCTCAGGTAAATCCTGTTGTTTCGGTTTATGATCTTACAGGTATAAACTGCAGGGTTGGATTCCTAAGCTAACAAGTCAACAGCTACCAAGTTTCAGGGAAAATGAAGACGAGGGTTGTGTGTGTGTATGTGTGTGTGTGTGTGTGTGTGTGTGTGTGTGTGTGTGTGTGTGTGTGTGTGTGTGTGTGTGTGTTCTGGATTGATGATCCAATTTTGTGACCGATAAAATGGTTTTATAGAAACCTTGTCTTGAATGGATCCCCTCACTCTTATAAAGACCTAAGACTGCTTGCTACCTTTTCTTCTCGTTCTTGTAGATATTTGCATAGTCCTGGTTTCTTGGATACATAGTCGCAGTTAATAAACCTCGTTGGAAACAAATTCTGTTCTCCGGTTCTTGAATAATGGTGTTCCCACCCTAATCCTGGTTTCATTTAAAAGTGATAGGTTTCCCACTCGTCAAGGGGCAGAGAGAGAGAGAGAGAGAGAGAGAGAGAGAGAGAGAGAGAGAGAGAGAGAGAGAGACAGAAAGGAAAAAAAGGGTAGATTTCACGTTAACCCTCTTCCCATCACGACCGCTGCCACTTATTCAAACGCCAATTCATCTCCTCTCTGCCTTTGCTTCCTTTGCATTCGTTTTCTAGCCTACTTTCTTTCAAAGGAAGGTTTCGGCAGCATTTATGGCTGATATTCCGGTTTGAAATGTATAGGGAAAAAATAAATAAATAAACAAACGAAGGAAGGAATGAAGGAAGGAAGGAAGCAAGGGGGGAGAGAGGAAAGAAGGAAGGGAGGGAGGGAGGGAGGGAAGGAGGGAGGAAGGAAGGAAGGAAGAATAAAACAAAAAGATGAGTTTCACAATAACTACTTCTCAAATGCTAGCAACTTTCTGTATATCTATAAGCGAGTTTTCCATTGTTCAAGTCTTCTTAAAATATTCTTGGATATTTTTACTTTCCCTGCTATATATAGTAAGTTAGGGAAGTATTGTATTCCACCCAAACGTTCGATTCCAAGATTTTACCGGGAATATATGTTTTGAGACTCTGAATGATAAAGTTCATGTGTGTGTGTGTGTGTGTGTGTGTGTGTGTGTGTGTGTCGAATAAATAACAAATTTGGTACTTTAGTTCTCCATCTTCCAAGGATACGATACAGAGATTTTCAAGAAAAGTCCTCTCAAGCCTAACTATTCTTTACATGGTACATTTCTCGAAAATATTGATTTTCTAAGAAATGCCTTCAACGATTTTTATTAAAATACGAGTACCACATGTTTAAGATATTGAAAGAAACTTAAAAGCAGAAAGACAGTAGGCAATAATTCGCGAAATTACAGAAACAGGAGCCAAGTTGGTGCAACTTTAAAAATAAAACTTTTTTTTTTTTTTTTTTTTTTTTTTTAGATTTGTAACAAATTGGGCCAAATCTTGTTCAATATTAATATTTACCTTCTAAAGGTTTTATATGTGAGCTAAGATTTAGCTCCACAAATTCTCCAGATTTTAAACACAATAAGAAAAATGCCTAAACGTATTCGAGATTGAACCAAGCTCCCACGGGGTTGGAAACCAGCTGTTGAGTAATAGACAAGAGAGCTCCACACTTCTTCTAAGAATCTCTGACAACAGCATGCAATACGAACTTAGTAGTTACGGACATTTCCCTTCTATCACAAACATAGTCAACATATGTGGTATTTGGATTCCGAGTACTTGTCCACTTGATATAAAAAATTATGGTTTGATATTAGTCGGACTTGAATCTTATAACAGCAAGAAGTTTCAAATAAGTTATAACTGTTTAAATCTTGACACTGTATTTATTTCTCGATTTCTAGTGACAATAAAAGGTGGTAGTGTAAGCAAAAGTGTCGTTTCACGTTCTTATCAATATAAATTGCAGACCCTTAAAACATAACTACTCAAACCTTTTTGTTTAGAGTATACCTTAGAAAGATACACATGAAAGTGAGTAAATCCATATCTAGATGAAAATTGAATAGATATGTAATAAGCAATTATTAAGAAAGAGTGTCAAGAATAAAATAAAGGGTTAAGCTTCTGGACTAAACAGGATGGCACCAAGAAAACATGTGGAGCTCGCATTCGGGTGGTCCCGGTTCGACTCCCGGCTGTCATCCACTCGTACCGTGAGCTTTTCGTGATTTCCCTGGATGCCTCTTCTGTCAATCATTTCCTGTACATATCACTTCCTTTATCATCATCATCATCATCATCATCATCATCATAATCATCATCATCATCATCACCACCATCATCATCATCATCTGTTACAGGGTTTAAGGACCAAGTGATGGTGTTCGGCGTGTTGCGGCTGGGCGGTGGTGGTGTGCTTTGTGAACATTTCTTAATGGAGTAGGTCGGTTTGTTTATGGATCCGCCTTCTGTGAACGGCTTCCCTTAAGGGACCTCCGGAGTTGAACAATGTCGTAGGGGTTCAATCAAGATTCGTTAGGGATCCTGTCCACGGGGGTCAAGTTTGAAGTAGAAAGGGACACATTGGCCTAGATGTGGTGCTGTGTATCGGTTAAAGGGCCACCAATGTGCACCTTTACCGTTACATTTTAGATGATTCCAGTTTCATAGAACACGTGGAAAACACTGAAGACACCCGGCTTTTGTTTCTTAAAAGTCTCGCTATCAAGAGTGACAATTTTATAACATCCCAGTATACGAGTAGACGTACCTTGGTAGTGAATATTAGCATTATAGTTTTCAGGCCGTGATTCCGATGTTGGGGTAGGATAATACAGACGAGCTCACATGTACATACCTTATGGTGAAAGGTCACGTGTTTTAGGAGAAATAAGTGCATGCCACTGGTTAAAATGCGCAAGCACACAAATTACGAAATATTTTTGGTGCCAGGAAGTTTCAGTGGAAACTGAGTCCGGATGATGAGATCCGGTAACCGGGTCGCTTGTCAAAGCAGTGTCGGAACCGGGAACAGGGCGTAAAGCAATTATACAAATACTGGTTAGTCGGGACGGCATTGGGAAAATATACATATGACATTGAGGAAAATAATTGCGTCGAGCGGGAAATAGCAACTGGGATACAACAAAATCATCCTTCAGCATTAAGGCCATCATTCACACATGATAAGGAAGATCACGGGATCTTATCCGAGACTCTCATGTGTGAGACATGATGCTATAGAGAGCAGAAGGACGAAGATTTCCGTAATCCACCTTATCCTTTCACTACCCCAAACATCACTCCGAAAAACATACACAAAGATTACTAGGCTTCGAACCTGTGACGCAGTAATTTGGTTGGCAGAATGAAGGGTCGTTGGAAGAGCCAGAAGACGGGGGTGGCCGGCTCAAAGATGGAACAGCCGTGTGTGTTACGTCAGAGACAAAGGCTGGTTGACTGTGAGACGTTCTGCGAGCAGTGTGTGATTGAGTCGACTGTCAGTTGTGCCCTGGACTGGGTTGGTCCCGAGCAGCCCGGAGTCGAACGAGGGACCATAGCCAGTTGGTTAGACGGCGAGGAGCCGTTCGTGAACGTAGGCAGGCGTGTAAGCCTGGCTCTGCAAGTAGCAAATTATTCAACATTAGTTATCTGGTTCCTTTGGGAATTGAGCTGCATTTAAGCAAGTTAATTCCTAGTAAGAGTCGCCGCTCGTGTGGAAAGGTGAATTTGCTGAGAGGCCATAGAACCAGAGCGGTCAGCTGTACATCGGCTACGAGTGCGTTGACCTTACAGGCTGGGAGTTTTGCCGTCCGCCATGTGGTTCCGAGTTGCAACATATGGATGAGTACTAAGTTAGAATTAATATTAGTTCTTTGTGGAAGTAGGGAAATTCTAAAGGAACGGTTAACTATCGGGGTTTCACATTATGAGGGACCTTTCACCATTTAACTGGGGAGCAACTTGGTAAAGTGAAGTGTTTGTGTAGAGATTGTAACAGACGTTAAGGAAGATTTGTACATGAGGCAGGGGCTTCTTTGTTTAGTGATAACAGACTAGGGCGAGAACAGAACTGCAGTGCCCGATTATAGAAAGCAATGTATTTCCTGTTAAATTGCATTTTCGTGATCTATTAGTTTTGATGTGAAAGTTATGGTTAAATTTTATTGTGTTCTTTTAATAATTTCATGTTTAAATTTTACAGTGTTCATTCTATAATAAATGTTGTGTTATGTTGTATTCCTTGGTGTTACTCGTCCAATATTATTGTTTACTGAAATTAGGAGATATCAGCATATTAGCGAGCAAACATAGTGGGAATAACATTGGAGGTACGAGTAAGTTGGCAACCTAACCAGCAGCAGCATCGACGATGTTTTCAAAACTCGGGTTACACTATCGTGGAATATCCCTCTCCCATTCAGTCCACTAAGACCTCGAGCTGGTGAACAGACAGTATATTACTTGGGATAAAACGTGCAACCGAGAATAGTTTGTTTTTATGTTGCAGTACAGATACTCTTGTTAAACAAATGTAGATATCGTGCTGGTTTCTTAGTCTAAAGGAAGTATTTGCTTTGATTAGGATTATTCTCTAATTTCTTGAGTTACTACAAGTTACGCAAAGCAACGAGGCGTATTGACCTTGGCTGTCGAGTACTACGATCGCTTCTTATCTTGTTTATTAGAAGAGGGCGTATAGTTGGTGATAAAACAGAAATAGATGATCTTTCGTGGCTACCGATATATCAGACGATGCTGTCCTGAAGATATGATTACATCTGAACAGAGTGTACATACACTGTCTCGGCTTGTTTGTGTGATAAGTTCGTGTAAACAGCTGGCCAGTTTCTTTCCGATACGCCTCATGACTTTGCCAAGTAATACAGTTCAGTGCACGGAAACATAACAGTGTTTTTGTTTCCTAGAGTGTTTTCGTTTATATAATTTTGGCAGAATTTCCTCGTTGTATGCTCCAATTCAGCCCTGGGTGATTCAATCTCGAATTGGTTTGAATTGTTCAACTTTGACACACAGGCATTAGCCTATGAACAAAGATCAGACCCAGGTGAGGAGCGAAGGCTCAGGAGTAAGGAAACATTTCTCCTGAATGGGTGGAAGACAAGCATCTCCACAACTGTCCACATCAGTCTTTGAGGAGTCCTTGTAGTAATCTACTGCCTAAATGTGACACTCAAACATCAGCTCGGTTTCAGCTTCAGAAGCGAAGGAAAAGGTGGGAGCAAGACAAACATAATGTGGAGTGCTTGATTTAGGTAAGGGGCGTGGCAGAAACGATTTCATAATTAGTTTATTTCTTTTACAACATAAACCTCTGGGTATTTTACCGGCACGATTCCATGCATTCAATCGTACAACTGCGTTTCTGCAGATGCAAATTACACTGGACTGCAATGAGAAAACGTTTGGAAAGGTTAGCTCTTGTTTACGCATTTTCATGGGGCTGAAAAAAATAAAAATCCTTTTTTTTATTCATGGGGCCCCAAAACATATTTCCGGTGAATTCTGACATAGAAATTTTGGGTTGAGTACAATACTTCCGCTACTTATACTTTTGCTTTATTTCCTTTGTATTTACGAGTATGGTGTAATCATGTTCGTTACCAGGTCGTGCTGAACAATTATATAACGGTGGAAAACGGCTAACATTACCTTGAAATCACTGAACGGTATTTACTGAGAAAATTATTTTTCTCACAGGCCGCAGACCATGTCTTTTCTAAACTTGGTGGCCTGGATGTGTGGTATCTTAGTTCGCTGTATATGTTAAGGTTTTCTGCATTGTGTTAAGCTTGTGTGGCTTTTGTGTTATTCAACGACCGTGGGACCAACAAGAAGGTAGAAAGTTTTAAAATGCAACCTAGTATAAATATGTAAAACGGGCTAGACCATTCCAACCAAAGAGTCTGCCACCGTTAAAGGGTACTTATAGGCACGAGAGGAGAGGTAGCGATTGAACTTGCCTTACTCACCCCACATTCTGTTGCCGAATGACCAAGGTTGTTCTGATACAAGTGCAGTGGTGACTTTGTATCACATGCACGGTAAGAATAGTTTCCACAGTGCTATTAACTATTTTGTTTATACAAAAACATATTTTGCATAGCCGCCTACTGTGGTTAGGTGAATTATATAATCTTCAAGTTTATAAACTTCCTTTACCTCTCTCTCTCTCTCTCTCTCTGTGTGTGTGTGTGTGTGTGTGTGTGTGTGTGTGTGTGTGTGTGTGTGTGTGTGTGTGTGTGTGTGTGTGTGTGTGTGTGTGCTGTTTCTGAAACCTCAGGAGGAAAAATAGCTTGCACTCTTCACCAAGGGAAAAGGCAGGAAAAAGGGCTACACAAGCAGTTTACCAAAGTTCGATTCAAACTTCCTGCATATGACCTTCAGAGGCTCCACGGCTGTAGGGAATCATGCTACACGCGTTGCCTAGTCAGAGCTAGCTTTGTCTCGCTTAGTAATTACTAGATCAACGCTCGGACATTAATAGTTTATTATAAGCTTAAAATTCATGTCAGATATAAACAGAATGATCATGCAAGCATGTGCGAAAAAGCAAAGTAATTTTAGCCTCAGCCATTCAGTATTTATAGACAATTATATTTACATGTATTTTGTCAGAACTGAAGCAGACCTTGAGCTGTTAACAGAGGGGTGAATGACTTTCGCGAATAAGTGTACCCTTATACTTCCCCCTTTCCTCTAATACACCCCTAATTACTCTGATCAGGGGACAGAAGAGGTGGATAATGTGTAGTCCTCTGAATTTTTAGAAGCTTGTAACATGTCGCTAAGTAAAGCAAGTGATTGTGTTAGTGATAGAAGAGGAAAAATATAGTGTTTAACGTAGTCAAGTACGACAAGTTGTTTATGGGGTGTATGTATTACTTTCTCTACTGGTAAGTAGGGGAAGTATTTTATTCCACCCAAAAATTCGATGTCCAGATTTCACCGGAAATATATGTTTTGTGACCCTCTGAATCCAAAACAAGCATTTTAAAAAAAAAGGTCTGAGTGTGTCTGTGTGTCTGTATGTCAGTCTGTGGACATCATAACTTAAAAACGAAAAGTCGGTTAAAAACCAAAGTTTAATGTCATTAAAGGGTGCGACACGAAGATTTTGAAGAAAATAGCCCCACCCTAAACTACCCTTTACATGGAAAATTTTTCGAAAATTTTGATTTTCTTGAAAATGGCTCTAACGATTTTGATTAAAATGTCAAATGTTTGAGATATTTTTATGACAAATGAAATGTACGTCTTGAATTTTCTGGCTATAGTCGTATTTACCCTTAAACGACTTTTGCATAACTGGTAAACCGTTAGAGATAGACCAAATCATACCACACAAAAAATGTAAATCTTGCTAAAATACACAATTTATGTTTCAATAAATTTTCTTGTAGGGTGAACCATTTCGGAGATATTCCTTGTTATGTATGTGAGTTTCGGAAAACTTAGAACTTTAGCGAAATGTAACAACGTTGTTCATTTTGTATATGTTAATCGTGCAAAGAGAACGAAATCTCAAAACTTAAAAAGATTTGACTATCGCACAAAGCTTACTGTATTCTAACATCCCCCTTGTACCTACAAGGAAATAAGTAATAAGATAATTTGTGCGAATGTTTATCGTAACTAACATGGATATATAGGAATAAGAGTTTGTTAGAATGGTTAGTACAAGAGTAGAGAAAGTCATGTGAGTGCAACACATCAGATTTTTTTTAAAAGGAACTCAGGTGGCCAAGAAAGGTGCAAAGTTGATTTTGAAAAGTGCCAAGAGTTAACTGCTGCATTATGTGGAATAAATCAATCCACTGTTTCTCGGGACTGCTTAGGGGCAAAAACATGTGAGTCAGATTCTGATACAGTTTTTGTTTCGCATAGAAAACACATTAACATGCCGAAAAGAAGGACAAACTTAGACGATTTTGAAAAATGCACAGCGAAACGCCATTCTTACGCTGCGCCCATGCTAGTACTATGTCTATTTCACATAAAAGCACACGATATGGCTACGTTGTAGTGCGCTCCTATTGGCTACTGCCATATGGAGGAGATTTGATGCGAGTAATAAGTAAATGTGAATTATTAGTAGTGATAAGAGTCCGAATTCTGTTGACATGTTCATCTTTTAACTGTTGTTATCCTAATCATTGCTGTACATAGATCCCTACAATGAGTCCAGATTGTGAAAATTCATATTTAGTATATCATTTATGGCTATGTTATCTTATTTTCTTCGTTTAGGGCAGCTTTACGCCATCATTTTGTCATTTTCTTGCTATTGTTTATAGATTCAAAAGAAACAGAGTTTTTAGTTATGAACTTTTGCATAAGAATAATTTTCCAAACATCAATAGTTTCACAATTCAACTGAGAGATACGGGTAACTTTGTATTTCCCTTACTCAAGCTCTTGGAAAAAATGTTATTTCTATTTATTGGTTAATCTGAAAAGGCTTGATCGTTTATGAAAGGATGACTATTGCCAAGGGCATAGGTATAGTTATTGTTGTGAATTCATGTCCCGACTAGGGTTGAGACAGTTTTCCTTTCTTTCGAGTTAATGCATAAACTCAGTTATATGTCACAGTTGTGGAGTCCTCTTCATTGTAATACATTTTGTGTAACCTGACAACTTAATCGTGTTAATGCTAGGGCTGGAACAAACATCTTTTTAAATTCATTTTCTAAATTATCATATCATTAATATTCACTTTTTTCTACTTATACTTGGCAGTTATACCAACGTATAAACTAATTTATAACTTTCTACACTAATAATTTCAATAAATTCAACAAACCGACAAACCTGAGTCTTTGGGCCATATTACAACAAAAATAAGAACAATAACAATAATAATAAAAACAACAACAATAAGAACAACAACAATAATAATAGTAATGATGATGATGATGATGATAATGATAATGATAATGATAATGATAATGATAATGATAATGATAATGATAATGATAATGATAATGATAATGATAATGATATTGATAATGATATTGATAATGATAATGATAATGATAATGATAATGATAATGATAATGATAATGATAATGATAATGATAATGATAATGATAATGATAATGATAATGATAATGATAATGATAATGATAATGATAATGATAATGATAATGATAATGATAATGATAATGATAATGATAATGATAATGATAATGATAATGATAATGATAATGATAATGATAATGATAATGATAATGATAATGATAATGATAATGATAATAATAATAATAATAATAATTAATAATAATAATAATTAATAATAATAATAATAATAATAATAATAATAATAATAATAATAATAATAATAATAATAATAATAATAATAATAATAATAATAATAATAATAATAATAATAATAATAATAATAATAATAATAATAATAATAATAATAATAATAATAATAATAATAATAATAATAATAATAATAATAATAATAATAATAATAATAATAATAATAATAATAATAATAATAATAATAATAATAATAATAATAATAATAATAATAATAATAATAATAATAATAATAATAATAATAATAATAATAATAATAATAATAATAATAATAATAATAATAATAAATAAAATAATACGTATTGTTATCTTTAGCTATAAAATAGTTTTAAAGAGCATTATCAAACATTTTAGGACATCAAAATGCGGGCCCTCGTAACACAATCTGATATGTAGCTTTCACAAAATATGATTTTAATATTAGTCAAAGAACCTCAGTCATTTGATCATTTTCAGTTTAAGTAACACATATACTATATCCTGAAAGTATCAATGGTGTTAAATACAACTTAGCACAGTGTTGAGTTTAGGGAACTACCGATAATTGTTGCAGAAGTATTGAAAACACTTTTAATAACCAGTAATTTTCCAGGCATACAAACAGCTTGGAAATAAAAAAAGGTGTTAATGTGTGTGTGTGTGTGTGTGTGTGTGTGTGTGTGTGCGCGCGCTACGCGCGCGCAGTAGCTTTAATGGTTATGAAGACTATTGAGGATGCTTACATAGGATTTGATTTTCACGAATTGTAGGATAAAAACAATGTAAAACGCTGTTGCCATTAAATTTATATGAGACAGCATAGAGATAGTAAAAGTAACAGTAACAGTTCAGCGAAAATGAGTAAGTAAATGATTATTCCATTGCTTGACGTTACGTCACTTTTTCCTTATCAGATAGTTCTTTACATTTTGTAATTTCTATAGTTATTTTACCATTTTAATGAAAAAGAGGAACCTAAGTTATTGAGTAATATTGTTCTTTTTCATTCCAGTCATTGTGGGTTTCCAAGTACGTCAAACGAGTACCAAAACTCAAGCTGATTGTGAACCCATGTAAGTAGTTTGAGCTTATAACTTTTTAAATTGAGTGATATAAAGTAAATAAAAATAAAGAAAACAAATAAAAGTCACTATAATAACTTAAAATGCTAAGTGTCTTAAGTATATGCGCTACTGTGGCAATATTAATCTTATTTGTAAACATTTTAGCAATTATTGCTTAAAAATGGAAATAAGAATTTCAGAGTATTCTATTCCAAACATTAAGTTCTTAAAAAGTTAACTGTACATTAGGAATGGTCCTTCAGGAAATAATAATCAGTCAAAGTACGGGAATATATTTCGAATTATACCCAAGTTTGTGAAATTTAACAATTTTTATCTAAATGTGCTGTTCTACGAGTTGATGCACAGGTGACCTCAAATCTTATTGTTGGATAAATAAATAATATTTGTATATGTGTATAAACACATGCAATCTTTTGCAATGTGACTATATTCTTTCCAAAATAGATTGTATAAAAAAGTTCTTATGTACAGCTTGAAAACTCACCTTTCAATATGATACGCAGTCTCTTTTGTTTTTAGTGCTTGACATTTTTACACGAGAGAAATGGAAGGTAGGCAATGAGGTTTGCAGATACAAGTTCTTTTGCCGTCTACTTGAGTTACTTTATTGAGCTGCAGATAATTCGGTACCGGGTTAGGAGACAAATTTCCCGAGCAATACATCAACCTCGCTCTACTCGATCTTTTATTCGTTTCAAGAGCTCTTCTCTTCTACGGCAGTCATCTGTACGCAAGAGATCGTGCTTAGAATATTGGAGCAGAAAAGGAGTGGAATTTGTGAGCAAAAGACAAATGCATAACGATGTACTGTCAGTGCAGCGCCTGCGCGTGACAAGAGAGAGTGAAGAACAGCACAACAAGAAAGAAAGTTTTGTCCAATTGGAGAATCAGAATTATTTAACTTGCCTCGGATTGTCTTTATTTGGCATAGGTACCCAAGTTCGCCCAACAGTACTATATGAAGGTGGTTTGTGTCTCAATCTAAGATAAATTTAATGCGTTATATTTAGGGCTGATTCGCATACAAGCGTTAACATTTGTGCACCACCAACACCAAAGCTTGTGCCCAGGTTAATGAATGGAACCATTCACAATTTTCATCAACATGAACGTGAACACTATTGCCAGACGCCAACGCCAAATGTTGCAACGTCTCGCGCTAGTGGGATTCGAGGGGCACCATCACACTGCATAAAAACAAAAACGTGGAGAAACTAAGTAATTTTACGAGAAGTTAATTATTTTATTTGAATATCATCGTGTTCTTTATACAAATAAGCGTAAAACTTAGACACTGCAAATGAACTAATTAGATTTTGATTAATATTATTACTAGGGCTCCTTAGTTGAAGTCCCATAAATTGGCAAAATGACCTTTAAAATACCTATAATATCCAATAAAGGACCAAAGACTGGAAGGAGTGGTCAAAATTAATTAATAATTTCAGTTGCAGTTACATATTTAATGCACATGTTTGAAAATACAACATTCTAATGGCATGCAATATACAGAGAAAAAAACTACATGGACAAATGCTTCTTATCATTCAGGAACCGGTAATGGACATTCTGAAGAAAGAAATTGAAATAGCCATACCTTTGCAAATAGAATATTCGCAGCAAGGTACTACTGATCTATTTTGTTAGACATGGTGGTTGATCTTGCAAGGATATGCGTGAGTGACGTGTTGCAGATTGTTGGTGGGAATAAGGCGCGTAGGTATGCGCGTTAGTCATTTTGGTTCCGGTTCAAGTGATCTCACTACTGCGTACTGTATACTGCTAGCTGTGTTTTCTAGTGCTTTTTTCGACAATGGTGTACTTTTCTTCACCAAATTGTTCAAATAACAGCACTGCAGGATGTCGATTATTCTGATTCCGCTCTGAGGAATCCAGAGGAGCAATTTGGCTGCAAAATTGCAGATGTGGCAAATGGAATACAAACATCTATCTTAAGGTTTCGCGAGGAAATTTGTTTCAAATTCGAGTCTTCTGATGAATGCTTTTATTTTATTTTCCCCCTTTTTAAACACTTCTAGGAATGTTTCTTTATCAATAAATGCACAGTGTAAACTCTCACACAGCTAGTTAATCGATTTCTCTGTGTATGCTTATTTAGACTCCCTTGCACCGATTATATTGGTTCAAAGCTAACAACTTATCTGTAACTTTAGACAGAACAGAACTGGTTAAATTTATAACTCATCGAATACCACACACTGAGATACAAATTGCTATTAGAACAAATAGATAACATTACTTTTCTGAGCCTTCAAGTAGACAGGTATATAGATTGGAAAGCTCACATTTAGTGCATCTTGCTCACACACAGCTACGCCAGTCATGCTATCGACTATTGGTGAATTTGAGTTCCATAGATACACTTACATTTAGTATACTGTCCATACTTTAACTCCATCACGGAATATGAATATTATTTTGTGGGAACACAATAGAAAGTAAACGAATATTGCTAGTGCAAAAGGAGGTTACAAGAATCATTTGCAGACACTCCTGCATCTTTTCAGAAAACTCAAGACATTAACTTTACCTTGCATGTATATATTCTCGCTCTTAAAATTGTTTTGTGCAATCGAGACACATTTATAACAATCAATGAACTTTATGAGATAAACAAGTAACATTCATCATCCCAGTGGAAAACTTTTGTTACTCCAGAAACCATACAAATACTTAATGCTCTTCTTAATGATCTTAAGGGAAAACTTGACAATGTCAATGACTTTAAAATTGCTGCTAAACAGTACCTAGGTCAAAATTATTTTATTTTGGATTATCTAAATGACTGATATTTCTGTAAGTAGTATCTAGCTGTTTTAATGACAAATTATTGTCAATTATATTTAACACCGCACTAAGGAGAGTACCTGTTCATTACATTAGTATCACATAAGTAATGAAAGGAGCTACAGTTATGCTTTTATTTACCCTAAGTATTGAGAAAACAAACCAATTCATGATGACAAAGCTCAAAATGTTATGTCTTCCAATATTTTAGACCACCTCCCTTCTTTCGTGATACCATTCCCACAGTATTGTTACTCTGTTCTAATTATGTATGTGTGTGCCAAGTTTGTTTGAAATAGGAGCAATGGTGCAGGAGCATGCACACATAGATTGTCTTTATACACCAAGTAGATTTATATGAACGACTGAATTAATAATTTATTTGTGCTCATAAACAATGCAATTTAATCTACTAAACACAAAAATAAAATTAAACAAGTATAATTAAATCTAGTAGTATTTCCTAGAATTATCTCAGCTACTGAAAGCCAGCAGCTGTTCCAACTGAAAACCAGCTAGAACTTGCACACACACTTTAGCTACTGGAATCCAGCAGCTATTTCTTTAAACTACCTAAAGGTTATAAAAAAAGAATTAACAAATATACCTTATCTAATATATTCCTACCTCTTGGAGTTGCTTATACCAGGTGAGTCAGCTGCCCCTTATTCTTGAGTTTTATGCAATCCGCATTTTATATTCCAACATGAAAACATCGTTCCCATTACTCAGTTCTACGCGCTATTTAACATGGGTGTTAAACACTCGATGAAATTAGTGCTAATATAGATGTTATCACATCGCCTTTTAATATATTCGTAATTAGACAGCTGATGTTTGCACTTCTGCAAATGTTCACTGGAACGCGAATATTACATCTTAAAGGGATTGTTTGCCTCACACGTTACGAGGTAGCTCAGTTAGAACGATCGCAAGACTCCGAAGTAATTTGTCTGCTGTGAGGGTGGTTCGAATCACCTGCATGTACTAATTTTTTTACGGTGAAATCCTCACAATTTACAAATAATTATTTTGAAAACGGTTATTATATTCATTTTTATTGCTTTATTTATATTTTATGGCATTTTGTAATGTTTCTTTATTGGTGGACTACAATTAGGTAGTTGTTTAAATATACCTATAGGTAGGTGCAATTGAAATAAGGATAATTTATACATAGGGCTGAACAGATCTACAAGCCACTGTAATACGCTGACGAAGGGTTTCTGAATTGTACAGCTCCTCTGCATAAATGCGTTCTTTTAAATAACCTCAGATAAAGAAGTCAAGGGGTGTCAGATCAGGTGATCTGGTAGGCCAGGGGACTGGTCCTTGTCGTCCTATCCAATGACCAGGATGTGCAGCATTCAAATGATTGCAGACGATCCTGGAGCGTCATTGTGTCACATGACCATTGTGTCACATGGTCATTCGCTCCTGCAGTGGCACATTCCCTAATAATAAGGGGTGAGCTACAGAGGAATTCCAGGTAGCGTGCTCCTGTTACATTCCTCTTGAAGAATAATTGTTCAACAAGGTGGTGGTCTCCCAAGATTCCACAACAGCCATTTACACCCCACTGCTCTTGGAATGCTGCCTCCCTTACCCAATGAGGATTATCAGAACTCCAATAGCGCATATTGTGACGATTTTCAGTTCCATTGTTGTGGAATCTTGATTCGTCAGAAAACAATATCCTGGATGCGAATCCCACATCGCTTGCTACTCGCTCCAGCAACCATTCACAAAAGATCACTCGAGCTTCGAAATCTCTCCCGTGAAGTGCTTGGTGTAGGTGCAAACCATAAAAATGGAACTTAATAGTGTTCAATATTCGCACTACAGAAGACTGGGTGATGTTCACCTCCTGAGCAACTACCCGTGTACTAGTATGCGGAATGTTCTGGGTGGCGTTCAAAACTGCTTCTGCATTAACACCCGATGTTGCTGGTGCATGTCTATGAGGAGGCATTCTTGCAAGTGATGCTGTTACACGCAGACGCCTTTCAACATTCCGGAAGCTGTTTGCTGTTGGTTGTCGTCTATTCTGATAACACTCCCGAGATATTTTCTCCGGTGTATTTCTTCTTATTTCTCCGTAGATCAAAAGCATATCTACGTACTCGTCTGTCGAATACATAATGAAAGACTGGCACAAAATATTGTGCGACAGCATACGTGTGGAGAACGCAGGGGCCCGCATTTGCAACACAATACATCATACCAGTCCAATGGGCCAGAAGTCATTATAACTGGTCAATTACAAAATGCAGACAACCAAAATCGATTTAAATTATAATGTCCTAAACGCTCAGGGACTTTATAATTAGATGATTGTGAATTCGCTTTCTAAGTTTTGATGAACATAAAAAAAATATTTATCATGCTGAGACTCGAACCGTATGTCATTGGGACTTAGCGCAGAGGACCCCTTCACAATCCTATTCGGCCATTTCGAGACTTAACTGAAAGTACGTACCGCGTTCTATACTAGGAACTGCATGCCTGGCGCTATGCCATTGCCACCTCGCAAGCTTTCGGGCTTGATTTAGCCTTTTAAGACAGTTTTAATCATTTGCTGGGCGTTTTAATATTATAACTTAAATGGCAAAGGCTGTTATGCATATTAATTGAGATGCACGAGGCGTAGTTCACGCAAAAATGTAAATAAACTGTTGTTTAATAATATGTCCGTTTTGACTGTACGGGTCCATGATGGATAAGGCGTGTCTCTTTAAATTTTTCGAAATTTTTCGCAGCCAACCCCTGCTCTAAGTACAAGAATCCACCATTTTGTTTTTAGCTGACGTTGTTAGTGTACTCATATGATAGGTGAATTTTTTTCGAGGCGTTTACTAAATTACGTTGTTATGTATACTCTAATAAAGGTTTGTAAAATCGGCCGGAAACCGGAATTCGCTCTCAGTAAACGAGTCGTATGTTTTTGAGGTGTACTTTAGAGTACGTTCTGTCCCTTAAACCGCTGTTGCTCTCAATTTTGCGCATTCCTCTCTTTAAGAACGTCAAGCAAGACATTTTAGTAAGCACAAAACTGGACTAAGGCGCACATGCCGTTTGATGGGTGGACTACCTTCCAAAAAAATAAGGCGCGGCTGACTCACCTGGTATATAGCAACTTATACGAATTTAACATTTTGTTTTATAAGATACTAGATGTACCCTGCCATGCTTCGCTGTGGCACTATATGGTCGCATGGATGAGAAATGAAAAACAAAACAAAGCATACGTCTCAAAAAAGTTTAATTTTGCAATACTTGTGGGTATACAATATTTTTTGTTTTTCCATTGTTTGCGTAGATATAAAGCCTATCTGGTTTGCCGACAGGAGAACGCACAACATACAATTGTTCATGTGAGAAGCAATCTGTACCTAAATCTAAACCACACCACTCTAAGGATTGACCTTGACCTTTATTGATTGTGATTGCAAATACCAATCGAATTGGGAATTATAACCTTTTAAATTTAAATGGTATATCGGTTGGGACATGGGAATTCGAGAAATGAGGACATCTGCGCATTTGAAAGGCCCAGTTAATATCGTTGCTTCCACTACGTTGTTCATCAATTTCTTAACTGCGAGCCTCGTGCCGTGACAGAGTTTTGGCTGATTAACATTGCGCAACATGATCATTGGCACACCTATTTTAAAGTTTAAAGCGTGTGGTGGCATTCCTGACAGATCAAGAGAGTTCAAAAACTCCGATGGGCAATTAACTACTTCATCTGCTTCCAAAACGATGTCTATTGATTTATATATCATTTCGTCAGTTTGAATGGTAGATTGTATAACATTAATAAGTTGATAGACATCTGTATTCTTCGCAGCTTGTTCACTGATCCAGTCGTGATTCCTATAATTAATTTAAATATTAGGAAATACTTTTTCGATAATTCTTCTTTTGATGTTACTAAATGGCAAAAATTATTAGGAAATGATGTTCGTTTTGTCTGAACTATTGGCAGCTGTACGTTTACAATGTCTAGTAACTGTCGTGAGAATACCTCGGCTGATTTATCGTTTCTAGCTGGACACGCATATTCGTAGTCAACTGTAATGTACGTACTTGTCGACACAATATTCAATATTTTATGCAAGCATTTATTTCGTCCGCTGATTTTGATCGAGAAATTACAGGCAGTGTTTTTCTAAAATCTCCTGTGAGCAATATCAATGCATTCCCGAACGGTTGAACATTTCCACGCAAATCTTGTAACTATCTATCCATAGCTTCAAGTGATTCTTTATGTACCATCGTGCATTCATCCCAAATAATAACTTTAAATTTTTGTAATACGTTTCCCATACCAGATGCATTGAAAATATTGCACGGAAATATTGCACGTGGGAGTCGCGATAGTTTGTATGTTCAATGGCAACTTCATAGCTGAATGAGCAGTCCTTCCACCTGGTAACAATGTCGCAGCTATTCCAGACAAACCGAGAGCTAAGACTATGTCATTCTTTGATCAAACCGTTGCCCGAATCAATCTGATAACAAATATCTTCCCGGTTCCTCCATTAGGTATGTTACTGACGCAAGAAGTAGATAAAAACAATCTTTGAAGCGGGTTGTATATCGTGTCAAAGTTTGATCTAAATCGATGCAGAATGTTTTGAGTTTTTGAAGAGTACACAAACCAAGTTTATTACGGAAGTTTATTACGGCCACTAATTACTTTTACCCCTCATTATCCTTTTCCATTTTCCCTATTTCTCCATAGTTCTTTTAACCATTTCAACCTCATTTTTGCTAAATAGTTTCCTACTTTATCAATGTTTTCGTCTGATTTTGAATTAAAACATTTCATAACTTGTAAGTCTGATGGGGAAATCATTCCATTTTTGGGGTACTAGATTCCTTCTTCCTCTGTCCGTGCCCTTACAATCCAGAATATGTATAGTTCCAATTATCATACAATCTACCGCAATTTGTACATCTCTCTCTCTACCCCTTTCCTTCGTAATTTTATCCATAGTATCTCTCTTTTAACGGTATCAAACGTCTTCTCTAGATCAATAAATACCATGTACACCCTTACCCTCTTATTTCTCAAATATTTGTCAACAATTGACTTGATTATGAAAATGTTATTAGATGTTCTTCTGCGTGCTCTAAATCCTGGCTGGAAGTCTGATAATTTTTACTCGTGCCCTACCCAGTTCTGCATAATTAGCTAAAATTCTTGTAAACATCTTTCCTAAAGTTGAAAGTAAACGTATCCCCCCGCAATTAGGCGTATTCATTTTTTCACCTTTTCCTTTATATATTGGTTCTATTATACATATTCTCCAATTCTTGGGTATCCGTTTTGTCTCCCGTGTTTGATTCAACTATTTTATCATTATTTTCTTCCTAGTTTCATATTTCGCCCAAGCTTACCAAAATTCCCCTGGGATACCATCTATAGGTACCACTTGCTTTGTTAACTTTTAACCTCTTAATCTCTTCACATATTCTGTGTCAGTGATTTCCCCATTTAATTAATTAATAACTTGATGGCCCTCCTGTAAAAGCAATTCTACTCTCAGGTTGTTATTTTGACCTAACAATCACTTAAAGTGTGTACACCATTTTTCTGGGTTTATATTTTCACCCATTCTTGACCTATTTTTATATAGATCTTTTATTATAGACCATATTTTCTTTACGTCATTAACTTTTGCTACCTCATTTAGCATTCTTCTTATTTTTATACTCCATTCTCGCCTTTTCTCCTCAATAAGGGGCATATATGCCCATCTAAGAGTAAGACCAAGACCAAGGACAAGACCAAGAGTAAATGAGTTCGCACCATAAAGAAAGCACTCCATATTAATGACAACACAGAAAATGAAACTACATCATCTGTGGGAAAATTTCAATGAAGATTGTAGTGATTGTCATGGTTGTGCCCGTGAAAACTGTGCAGACCTTGGGCGGGGCGCTTTATTTAATAACTGTGATATTTGTATAAAGCCCAAAAAAACATGAATATGGACATTATGCATAAAAATGCTACAAAATAAGAGTGACCGATATGACCCGCCAGTTTTAGAATACATGAAAATGTTGCATACTTTTAATATGGAAGTTTTGAGGTGATAATTTTCATTATTCAAAGGAAAACCTAAAATATATATTGTTATAAGAGTAAAAATAACAATAATAATAATAATAATAATAATAATAATAATAATAATAATAATAATAATAATAATAATAATAATAATAATAATAATAATAATAATAATAATAATGGTAATAATAATGGTAATAATAATAATGGTAATAATAATAATGGTAATAATAATAATGGTAATAATAATAATAATAATAATAATAATAATAATAATAATAATAATAATAATAATAATAATAATAATAATGGTAATAATAATGGTAATAATAATGGTAATACTAATGGTAATACTAATGGTAATACTAATGGTAATACTAATGGTAATACTAATGGTAATACTAATGGTAATACTAATGGTAATACTAATGGTAATACTAATGGTAATACTAATGGTAATACTAATGGTAATACTAATGGTAATAATAATGGTAATAATAATGGTAATAATAATAGTAATAACAATAGTAATAACAATAATAATAGTAATAGTAATAATAGTAATAATAATAAGTATTATTATTATTGTTATTCACTTCATGGATTAGGCCCTCGCCTGTTCCGTCTTCACAGTGTCTCCTTCCATCTTTTCCTCGGTCTCCCTACGTCTCTCTTTCCTTTAGGACTATATTGGAAAACTACTTTTGGCAGTCTTGTATCATCCATTCTTCCAACATGTTCAAACCATCTTCTTCTGTACCTATCCATTCTTGAGGTGATAGCTTCCACTTGTAATTCATTTCTTATATTTTCATTTCTAATTCTATCTTCTCTTGTACATCCTTTTGTTCTTCTCAAGAACCTCATTTCGCAACTTTGTATTCTGCTGATGGTTTTTTGTGTAGGTACCCAGTTTTCGCATCCATAAAGTAACGTTGGGACCGCCATGGTATTATAAAGTTTTATTCTTGTTTCAGACCTTGTTTTATTCTTTAGGGTTTTGTGAATTGTTCCACAGATTGTTTGAAATTTCATTAATTTTTTGTTCGTATCTTTATCTTTCTCATTGCTGATTTCACACCCTAAATAATTGGAGGATACTTGTTCCAATACTTTATCATTAACGACTATTTTCGACCTTATTGGTATTTTACCCCAGTTTGCCATCATTTTTGACTTTTCTATTGATATTTCAATATTAAAACTTTTGCATATTGGTTAAGGTGGTGTATTGAACGTTGTAGATCATCTTCTGTTTCTTGTATAATTACTACGTCATCTGCATATAATAAAATATTTTAAATTTTTCCTTGGGCTACTTTTATGCCTGCGTCAATTTTGTCTCAAATTTTGGATTATTTTATTAACATATGTGTTAAAAAGTGTCGGTGACGTTGGACACCCTTGTCTGACTCCTTTTATTATTATTATTATTATTATTATTATTATTATTATTATTATTATTATTATTATTATTATTATTATTATTATTATTATTATTATTATTATTATTATTATTATTATTATTATTATTATTATTATTATTATTATTATTATTATTATTATTATTATTATTATTATTAGTAGTAGTAGTAGTAGTAGTGATAGTGATAGTGATAGTGATAGTGATAGTGATAGTGATAGTGATAGTGATAGTGATAGTGATAGTGATAGTGATAGTGATAGTGATAGTGATAGTGATAGTGATAGTGATAGTGATAGTGATAGTGATAGTGATAGTGATAGTGATAGTGATAGTGATAGTGATAGTGATAGTGATAGTGATAGTGATAGTGATAGTGATAGTGATAGTGATAGTGATAGTGATAGTGATAGTGATAGTGATAGTGATAGTCATAGTGATAGTCATAGCGATAGTCATAGCGATAGCAATAGCAATAGTAATAGTAATAGTAGCATTTTTTTTAAATTTTTTTATAGTAAGGGAAAAATCTTCTTAGACGCCACTGCGAGTTGGATTCTTACCAACTAAAAAACCCTTACTCACATGGCATGCCACCTGGAACCGCAAAAGTGCATAACTTCAGGATGGTAGCCTTAAAAGATGCCGCAATTAACCGGGACTTATCTGTTTAAAATAGCTCTAGCGTATTTGCTCTACAAACTTCCTTTCATCACTCTCTTTGGTTTCAAGAATGTACCTTGCTAATTGTTTCACCATTTTCCATGCATATTTTTTCTCGATCATAACAGAACAGAGGTTATCTACTGACAATTGCATATCCAGTTAGCAGTAGCAGTAGCAGTAGCAGTAGTAGTCACAGTAACACTAGCAGTAACACTAACAGTAACACTAACAGTAACACTAACAGTAACACTAACACTAACTACAACAATACTAAAAACATGTATTGTTATCTTTAGCTTTAAAATAATTTTATAGAGCATTGTCAAACATTTTAGGACATCAAAATCTTGCGATGTATTATATGGATTTAAATCAGACATTTCGTTTTGTTTCTCAAACAAGTGTTTAAAGAAAGTTTTTTTTTTTTTTTCCCCCCAATATCTGAGGAAATAAACCACATGAAATTTTCACTTATGATGTTTTTAAATTTATTAAACTAAAAATGTTAAGTTAATTATTCCTAGTGATGCTGTGAATGTAAATAATGTCTACTGCAAAGTTATACTAAAATATTACTACATTGTTAATGCCCCAAGCCAAGAGAAGAGAGAAAGAAACAGGGATGGCACACTGCAACCTATACACAGAACGGCAGCATGGAACCAAAATGAGGGCTGCGCATACCTGGTATTTAGAGCACCCTACGTGGGGGTAACGTCTCTGCTTCCTACTTGAAATAAACAAGAGACTGGCGATAATCCGAGCGGGTACCGTACTTAATTACGCACCATCGTATGAAGTTTACCACACGGAAGTCGGAGATATACTAACCTGGCACCTCTGTGATCTTATAAATACGAAAGTGAAAACTGGAGCATAAACCACTGTGCAACTTCTAGCCATTCGCCACGTGTTAAACATACCCGTATACAAATGTCCTTGTAAAATGTAGACGGCTTAGAGCATTCACTAGCAATGTGTGATTTTTTTTTCTCCGCAACCTGGGAGTCTGCAAAACATTAGAGATAACATACCTTAATGGCAACTTATAGTCGTTGTAAGTGCTTTAAGTCCCGGGCTTCTAGTTTAACCAACTGTAAGGTCAATTAATGTAATTAATGTTTTTTCCACACAATAGCCGCGTGTAGGACATGATTGGAAAGGTAGAGTGAGACCGAGAAATTGAATTGAGTTGCAGAATTTAATGTCATATCGGCAAGTTAGCCATGATAGCTTAGTGGTTAGAGCAGGTGGACGGTAACCGGTAGATTCGTGGTTCAAATCCCGGTCATGGCATTCAATTTTTCACTCTTACTCTACCCTTTCTAATCATATCCTACACATGGCTATTGTGTGGAGAAACATTAATTACATAATAAGCGTTGTCGTTGTCGTTAACATTCGTGTTGGTATCTTAACACGGAAGGTATGCAGCCTTTAGCCATCTGTGTGCTGGGATGTATGACCTGACCATAATAACATTCCTGTGCATGCACTAAATTCTTTCATAAAGTTCTTGGCGCGCATCCTACTGCGTTACTTGTGTTGTTTCTAATGCAGTAACCTTTTCAAACAGCAGTACACAGCTGCGGTGATGGCTGACATGAGCTGCAGCACTCTTTGACGATCACCTCAACATCGCATATTCAAATCGAACGATTGGTAGAGGTGGACCAGTTCCATGGACAGCACTGTCGCCAGATCTGACACCTGTTGACTATTTTCTATGGAGTTGTATGAAGAGTATGGTGTATGACATTCCTCTAAGTTGACGAAGGATCTTATTGCTCTAATCCACGGAGCGATTAAAAATCTTCAAAGAAAACCGCATATGCGCATGAGGCTCAGCACCGCAATGACGTAGGAGGTACACAGTTCGAAACACGTTTGTAACTTAGATAGCTGATGTTGGGTTTATTGACGAAATGTGAATGTACACCCATCTCACACTTAGATGCACTACAGCGTCCAAACCGTGCATTTCCGACAGGAGTTCCTGTTGAAAACTGATCAGTTTGTAGTCCCGCACAACATACTAAGGGTTGTCGATGTTTTTTTTTTGGGACACACTGTATATATAGTTAATTATTCATCATAAACATTATTACTGTATACATATGCAGTTTATTGGTATTAAGCAAATATAAAGTTACAATAACTGCAATCTGATATAAGCTTATTTTAGGAGAAGGAAATACCCGGGTTAGAGGACGAAATATGGGTGAATGCTCTGGGGTTTCTTTGCAACATTGTCACCGTCTGAATGAGCTGAATGGTAATCTTCAAGGTCCAAAACGAAACAATATGGAGATGTATAGTACTGTACAATCGTTAATAAGGAAACTAGATTTGCGGATTAGTCATTTAGAGGAAAGAGAATTCACTTATTTCAAATGTGCAAAATCACTTGGTACTGTGCCAGAGGATAAACTAATTATATTTTCATTCTTGAAACTTAAAAACTGAGTTCACTTCACGTAGATTCCATGATGTCAGGAATCTTGATAATGACATTTCAATGTTTGTTAACCCTTTTCTGTAGATGTTATCAATGTAAGGGTTAACTTGCAATGTGAACTCATAGATCTATAAACAGATCTAATGATAAAAAATAAGTGCAGAGATTTAATTGGTACACGTGTATTCAAAGAACTGTCTAAGATAAAATATGTTGATATAAGCGAATTTGCTACTTCTGTTACATTATTTTGCTCCACATATGTGTGAACATTTTGATTTCCTCTGATAAACATAGCAAAATCAAAACTGAGATCTCGAAGCTTCATATAACCACCTCTCGGCACAACTGCATGTTGCTATTACAGATATTACACCAGAGTTTCAACTTCACATGTTTTCGGATGATAACAATTAATGTATGTAATTCTGATTTCAATTACTAAAAGTATGACCACCACTTTCCTGTTTGAAACAAACGCGCTGAGTGTTAACTCTATCAGTTCACCACTGTCGATAGTTTAAGGAGCAAAGAACTAACACTCCTCCAACCAGCAAGAATGTTACGCGGGTTGCGAACGGTAGATTCGGAGCAAATACTATAATGCCCGCTCTAAGCGATACTCAAATCTTCGAAGAGCTGATCACTATGTGATGGCTTTGAAATTCCATTCTCTTTATGTGCCCGGGACAAAAAAGAAAACGAACAATGCTTCCTATTTCATAAAAGTAAAAGTATTGGAAAATTCAAGCATATAACAAGGAATATCTCGGAAATGTTTCACTTCACAAAAAGCATTTCATGAGACCTACGTTTTTGTGCAGTAATATTTTGTGTATATCTTGCGGTTTACCAGTTACGAGGGATGGAACTGTAATAGTGGCAACTATTTATTTACAACTGACACAAAAGAGATATATGTTACCAAGTTTTCCTATCATTCAAAGTAATCAACAGTGTTGTGTATAACCTGTTGCCGGCGACGTGGAAGTCGTAGGATACCCTCAGCAGCGCCGGTTAGGTTGATAGTTTGAATGGAGTGATCTACTGCCTGACGAATCTCTGGAACAGTTCTGAAGCAAATGCCACAAAGTGTTCCTTCATCTTGGGGATCAGTTCAAAGTCACAAGCACTTCCCAGTCCCATTGACTGAACAAATCAGCCACAGGTTGCGCTGTTTGCGACCAAGCAACATCGTATCAAATGCATTTCTGCATTTCCGTCAAATCATGCGGAACCCATCGTGATGCAGTTTTTCTCATGCCCAAGCGTTCCTTCAGAACGTGAAGGAGTTGTATGCGCTAATCTGGTATCTCGGATCAGCTCGTCGATCAGTATCCAGTAACACTGCAAAGGCATGCACATCTTCACTGACGCTAGGACGACCTGGCCACATTGTATGCCACACCTTGACATCCTTTGTTGAAGGCGTTCACCCACTGTGCCACTGTTCTGTAAGGCAATGCAGATTCTCTGCAAGCCTCTTGAAGACCTTGATGACCAGGGCTAGGAAGTTCATGCATTTACATGTTTTTTCATTAAGGTTAAAAATGTATGCTTTTACATTATGTGCACGAATTATGGAATTTTAAGTTATTTGGACGTGATTTTATACTGCATATAACTGCATATTTTCTTGATTTTGATAAATGTGTATTATTTCAATACTATAGCCTCTATATAGTATATTTTAATGCCTTTTTATGTTTTCTTTTTCCACCTGGATAATATTTTTCATATTGCTAGTGTTGCATATGATGTAACCCGCCAGGTAGCGAGAACCAATGCTGAGTCATGTTGTTATGTAGTGAATCCCCTGTTTCCATCCTTTCATTATATATTTGTGCGTAGAGAATAATCGTGCGTTATCTGAGAGGTTTATATTAACAAAGATAAAGTGCAGGTCAACGTTTTGAGCAGCACGATTATAGCAACACTTGCCTCTGCGTGGTCTTCAAATGTAACAGTATTGTGAACTGGTTCCCTCCAAATTAAATTGGGGGTATAAAATGTTAAAATGCTCTTCAAATGCCGAAAATAAAACCAACTTAGAGTGCTAAATTAATTAATTTACAGAAAGAGTTTTTGGGTGATTTAACATCTAGAGATAATAGGGCACTGTTTTGTGGAGAGTGTGACAAAAAATATAGGGAGTGAGAAAAGATTTCAAATAGTTCAGCACATAAACACAGAAAAATTTAAGGAGAATTTAATCAGAAAACTCGCAAACAAATAACCTGTTCTAAAACAATTACATAGTAGAGTGTTTAGAAAGTAGGGTTACTGAATTTTCCTATGACTTGTGCCAAGCATTTTTAGCTATTGATATTCCCTTGTTAATAATCCGATATTTAAAAACTTCCTTGCCAAGTGTACTCAACAACATGTGCCTGAAGAAAGTACACTGCGTAAGACTTATGTAGGGCATTGTTACAATAACGTATTGTCAAATATACAACATTTAGCGGATCAGTTTGTGTGGTTGTCTGTTGATGAAACCTCTGATTCTGAACTCAGTTCTATTGCTAATATAATCGTGGGTGCCTTAAATATTGAACAAAAGACTACAGCTTATCTCCTTATTATGTGCAAATTGTCGGCCACTGACAATGTAACTGTGACACAGTTTGTGATGGACTCTTTGAAATTACAATGCCCATGTGGTTGCTTTTCTTTGTTACCTTATATGGTAAAATCATGAAAAACTCTGAAAGGTATTTTTCCTAACTTAATTCATATAAATTGTTAGGCACACGCTCTTCATCAAATTTCTGAGACGATACGCGATTCTTTCCCACTGGTAGATAGATTTGTGTCCAGTACAAAGAGAATTTTTGTTAAATCTCCTAAAAGAGTTAAGTTGTTTAGATCAACAGCACCTAATATCCGACTTCCTCCTGCACCAGTGTTAACTCGATAGGGAACATGAGTAGGGGTGTTGAGGGAAGGCTGGCGCACTTTTTTATGGGCAAGATGGCCGCCATGCGTAATCTAAGCATTAATAGGTAAGGTGGTAGGGGAAGCAGGACGTTGTAGGTGTTTGAATGGATCTCTAGGGATAACTTTTAAAGCCTATAGCAGTGTATGTATGTTTATGAGCGTTCATGGTAGCTGAGTATGTCGTCCACTATATTGATGTATGTCTCCTAATGCAAGAGCTTTCTATCTTGATTGAATATATTACCCCAATATAATGTTACCTCGCCCCACATAGCCACGCTAACCTAACCTAACCTAACCTAAGCCCCATACTTCTACTCGTCTAACCTAACCTAACCTAATCTAACCTAGCCTAAGCCCCATACTTCTACTCGTCTAACCTATCCTAACCTAACCTCACCTAAGCCCCATACTTCTACTCACCTAACCTATCCTAACCTAATCTAGCCTAACCTAAGCCCCCACACTTCTACTCGTCTAACCTAACCTAACCTAACCTTACCTAAGCCCCATACTTCTACTCGTCTAACCTATCCTAACCTAACCTAGCTCCCACTCTTTTTTACTTTGAACTTTCATAATTTAACATAACCTAAGCCTCATACTACTACTCGTGTAACCTACCCTAATGCTACTTAACCTAAGTGAGCGTAAATCTTCATATTTGTTAAGATATTTTAACCTGACTCAACCCAACCTATTTCATTCCTAGTTAACTTAAGCGTTCTATTCTTCTATAACCTATTCTAACCTATTATGACCTTCACACCGTACCATTTCAGTCTTAGACATCCCGATTTCTTTTGCAGATTTTTTCCTCAGTAACTTTAGATAGCTACTCCGAAGGTATTAGACCCTCGGACATGCGAACCCTAGGTATTTGCCATACTTTTTACGAAACGTTGATGCTTTTTGGGAGTTTAGTTGCTATTTTAGCCGCTTTTGCGGTATTCTGGAGGTTTTTTTTTTACGAATTTTTGAAGGTTTGTCCCGATTGACAGGTATTCTCATGTCTTTAGTATGTTTTAATGCTTTTAAGGGGTATATGGAGCCTTTTTAGGGATTTGTTATGCTTTCATGATCAAATTCCATCCTTTCGTAAGTGTATGATGTTCTCGTCTAGAGAATTGTTTACAGTCTTTCTAAGACTAACCTAACTTATCCACAAACCTCTTTAGAGACATTGCTTTAACATTATACATGTTTCTTTTTCTCCTCCCTCGAACTCTTTCTGTAAACTAACATTAGAAGACGTTGTAACCTTGTTATTCAAATAGCTATTGTATCCGTCTTTGTGCACTGCTCCAGTATGCTACACATGTTAACCTCATTTAACGATTCTTTTGCGTAGTTCTGTATGTTCTAATGGTAACACGTCAAACGTTGCACACATTCCTTCTAAGACTAACCTAACCTAACCTAACCTAACCTAACCTAACTCAACCAACAACTATCATCACCAGTGACATCTTAACCTGCACGACCACAACCATCGCAGCAGCCCACACCTCGGTCATCACCACCGCCGCCATCACCACCACCACCACCATCCTCACCATCACCACCATCGCTACCATCTCTACCATAACCATCACCATTACCACCATCCTCACCATCGCCACCATTGTTACCATCACACTCGTTACCATCATCTCCATCACAGCCATAATCATCACCAACACAACCATCACCAAACCCGCCTATTATAATCTAACCGGTTGTTTTAAAGTATTCTTTTACAGTTTCATTGATCATTATTGTTTTTTCTAACCCTTTATAGAGCCTTAAAATAGCACTAAAATATGTTCTAACCAATGATGTTGAAGTACTTATAGTTCAGTATTTCTAAGACACGTACAATATCCTTAATAGTATTTTAACACAATCTTCTGATTATATACAGTTAATCAGGGCAAACTTACTTTAAGGTAGTAGGGTAGACGCCTCTCCTCTTTTATCTGGACTGGAGACCAGCACTAGAGTTAAAGTCTGGTGGCAGAGTTAACGCCTCCCTTTATAATTTCTATTCTTATTCTTTCTTCGACAAGTATCATGGGGGCGTGGAGAGACCAGATGAGTAAGCTGTTTTATTTTTCTTCTTTCTTCGTGAAGGCGTGGAGGAGTCACGCATATTTTCATTTTCTACAGGAGACGTAACGGAGAAAATAATTATCTTGAGATCTAAGCTGCATTCTCTTACGCATGGGTTGCAACGTTGTAATGACCGTACGCATACGTTGATATTCCATCCTCAGCAATTATTCTCTTGTCATCATGAGGCGACAGAGCTATTTTATTAGATTCAACTGTAGAAACATTATGATGCCGGGATAGGATTAAGATCGTAGGAGTTCTTACGATTTTTAAAGTTTTAAGACACTCCATATAGCTGTTGAAGCTGATGTATTGCTTAATGGCGCTATGTTTAATGCCTTTGATCTTTTTTATCACAGAACCATCAATATCGAGAGCATACATTTTAGGCCTGAGACCAACGAAACGGCGAATGATTTTACCACTTGCTTCATCTTTAAACTTTCCCAACACTCTTTTGTTTTGTGTAGAATAGCATATATGGTTAGTAGGATAATCCGATGTATCCAGATGTTCAAGCATGTGTAGTTTATCCTGGTATATATCAGCTGTAGTCACTCGATGGATGAAGGAATCTGTATCTGTATACAACAGTTTAAGATTTTCAGCTCCATAATATGGAAGTACCACATCGTATTGATACGAATACATTAGCGTCTTGGATATGTCTAGTACACTCATACCAATGTATATAGGCTTGCTGAACACTATTTTATGAGAAGCCATATGAAGAGCAGCAAGATTAAGCCCGTATATAGTTCGATCGATAAATGTAGGCTTGGCTATAAGTTTTTCCAGAGTCTTCTCGTTGGTAACAAGGCGTATATCCATTCGATTCCGTATATTCTCCATAATTTTGCCAAACATAGCGTTGTTGAAAAGTTTATACAAATCTTTTTCAAAATCGTTTCTTGCTTGCTGCCGTAGACGATTATTAAATTTGACGTAAGGCTTTAATCAACAATATTGACGGAATTTTAGTGCTCGATGCATCTTTACTAGTCGTAGACCATGACTAAGAGCCTGTTTCAAGGCCATGTAATTTACCACATACTTCTTTGGGGATCCAAGATGGGCAATTACTTTCTTGGAAGACGATTCCCCCGGTTTCATAGTCTCAGGCAGAAAGGGTAAATCGTTATGAAGTTCATGTAGCTCTACAGGATATTCCACGTCAACCTCTAAGATATATCCAAAGGAATCATCCCCCTTCAACGAACAGAGATGTATACCCTCAGGAGAAACCTACATAAATCCTCCATAAGGAAGAGCGTGACACATAGCCCAGCCGTACTCGTTATTGGCGCCTTCGTACGTAATAAAATGAGAGGGTTTACTAGGATCATACTGTTCCATATATATATTATTAGCCTCAGCATACCGGTGAGAAACCTGGCATAAACCTCCTCTTATACCAGATTAAACCATGAGTAGCTGATCGTAATCAAGAAGCAATTCCAACTCGATTCCAGTATACAGCAGCATAGCATATCATGTAAGTCCTGGAGAGGTAAAATAATGGGCAGGATCGACTTTATGAGTTTTCAGAGTTTGGTCTTTAAATGTTTCAAAGACATCCGTAAGGAGAAGAACATCAGAAGTTAAATAAATATTACTGTATTCACCTACGTTTTCCACATTAAACTGGTTCCATACATTTCTAGCATGCTCATAGTCATCATCGGTAATTTCTTCTTCATTTAATTTATTGTAGAATGCTTCCCTTGGAGGCAGCTGAGTGTCGTTCAAAACA
Organism: Tenodera sinensis; assembly: GCA_030765045.1. Taxonomy (NCBI): domain Eukaryota; kingdom Metazoa; phylum Arthropoda; class Insecta; order Mantodea; family Mantidae; genus Tenodera; species Tenodera sinensis. The sequence goes on along the minus strand of CM060962.1, from coordinate 218,741,931 downwards.
TCCCATGATGTAAGGTAATCGTAGGGGAACACTCCCTTACGAGTCATCAGGCCAATCTTCTCTTCTCCAAAGTACTTCTCTGTTTCGGGATACGTAGTGAGGTTTTTCACTAACTTATCCAAGCTTGTACTCAGGAAACGGTAGGTATCCACAAACCTGAGTTTAATATCTCCAACATACTTTGAGAATGAGATGTAGCTTTCTTCAGTGCTCGGTATTACCTCCACTCTCTCGCTTGTGCAACCTAACTCCTTAACAATCAAATGAGAGTCATACCCACTCAGATTATGCATGAAGACAGGTATATAATTAGGTGTTTTACAAGCCAGGTTACATTTATTGTGAAAAGATACTCTATACATCCCGGAAACATGATCGTGATCGCGAACCTTCCAATTATCTTCTGTAAATTCATACCCACACAGGTAGCATATTGTAGAAGCATCATTTGATTCTTGTTCCTCAGCTGTAAGATTAAGAGGTTTAGCAGATTTGTATAAGTCACTAATTTTATTGCCCAGATCCATCAGACATTCCATAAACTTCTGTGCAGCGTCAGGCCCTCGGTAAACATACGGATCAGCAGGAAGAGTTGTTTCTAGTTGTTCAACACTAGACGGCGGTTTCACATAAACACAAAAGGTCATGAGAGAATGACTGATAAGGTGTTGTATAGGAGGTTTCAGGATTAGAGGCACAGGAGCGAGAATGCTCTCAAAATCGGCGTAGATGACATATGGCAGTTTCAACATTCGTTCGACGTTTTTGAATCCGACGATAGAGTTTTCCTTTGTGGGCATAACGCATCTAGCAATAGCATGGTGTCTACATATTTCTCTGTGCTCTTCTAATTTTTTCATTCCACTTCGTCCATGTTGGTCATCAAAATGGCTGAAATAACGTTTACACGTATATATTTTTCCATGATGGTTAGTTTTCTGACGACGAATAAGCTTCTCAAAATCCTTTATATACACATAGTGATGTCTGTCAGTAGCATCACTCAACAGAAGGAGATCGTGATGATCATCTAATTCTTCATCAATCACCTTTATCGGAAACACTTCATGTTTATCATCCACTCCAAACACATTTATAGATATATTATTGAGTTTTTCAAATTTACCGATTTCACCCAAGCTCGTAGGAAATGAGACGCATGAGAAATCGTATTTTTCTTGGAGATCCTTGTACTTGCTAACAGGCTGAGGATCCTTTCGAATGAACTTTGCAAGAACAGCGTACATAAAGCATTTCTCGTCGCTGTAGTTCTGAGGGTTTATACAGGCTTTCTTCACATTCAAAGATGACGGTAGAGGAATATAGCTGCTCCTTCGAAGAAGATTATACTTGTTAATACGCAGTCGAACACCATCAACAGCTAGTAGAGCCCAATTACTACCTTTTAGCTTACTTTCCTCCATTTCAACACGAAGCTTCTCGAATTTTTTTTCCAAGATGGCATCCAAGTCGCTATCTAAAAACACAGCTTGATTACGCGTTTTGAAGGCTTTGTTATTAGTGTCTCCAACGGCATTCACAAATTTGCTTTCAGCCATAATGTTAATCTTCAAACTTTTATGAGCCCGCAGTTCCTTCTGAACAGCATGAACTATACGCTGCTTCGCCTGCTGTAGGTATGAATTTAGATCCTGACTTGCTGGTCATTGGATGAAATATGATTTCAGCCGATCCTGAAAAGCCGCCTCATATTCTACAACAGCGTCTTCATCAGGAGACATTAACAATAATTTATGCCTAGTAGGTTCGAATTTGACTTTCTTAGCATCTTTAGCCCTCTCACAGCGCCCTTCATGTACACCCCTTCGATTTTCAGTACCGTAAACATCACCACAATGTCTACACTCGAAAAACTCCCCACATATCAGCTCATGCCTCTTCTTATGATAGTCGCGTAGAAAAATCTTTTCGCATTTACTGCACCTATAATCTGGTATAGCATTCAGAACCGATTCCATCATTTCAGCACTCCACATTTTTATAATATGTAGTGGAACACTTGTAAATTATATAAATGAATAAATGCTTATAGCACTTTCCACTGACTCGCCTCGATAACTTATCAAAGCTATTGAACGGTAATCTGGCTAAGAGAAGCTGATGTGCTCGACTCGAAGGTTAATTACTGAATAACTATGTAAGCTCAAGCAAACCCTACTTATTCCACTAGCACGTACCTTATAAATGACTACGCGATTCAAGATTAAGTTTGTATTTTTAAAATATATATAATTAAACTACGTGAGTCGAGATTAACTTGTTTCGTTTTTATTTGCCAGTTCAACGTTAACATGCATTTCCCCTCATTTTTAAAGTTTAAACAAGGCAAAGTATATTTCAAAAACTGTATTTATAGAAATAAATGTTTATAATTTTAATACTTTCATGCCGAACAAACACACACACACACACACACACGCAAAATTAAGACGTGAAACGGCGGTTATGTATCTTTAAGTAACATTTCTTTTATCGATATCGGATGACAGTATTGGAACCATCTAAACAATATTTAAACGCTTAAAAAAACCAAATTTCTGCTATATTTCATCAAACCTTCCTGTTTTTATGACTTTTTCTCGTCTTTTACGCACTTTGAAACAAATCCAACCGAAAAGTTAAGACGCGAAACGGCGGTTATGTATCTTTAAGTAACATTACTTTTATGAATATCAGATGACTCACGATAATTCAAGATCACGATTGCAGCGACTCATAGCGGCTTCAATCAGCACTAAAACGCACATTCGACAGATTTTATACTCTTTATGACGCTAAATTATATATTAGCCCTCAAATTATCATTATTTTTATGGTTTTCCACCGTTTTGACGTACTTTGCGACGAATCCGACAAAAACATTAAGATGCGAAACGGCGGTTATGTATCTTTAAGTAAAATTTCTTTTATCGATATCGGATGACAGTAATGAAACCATCTAAACATTATTTAAACGCTTAAAGAAACAAATGCCCCGTATTTTTATAATTCTTTCTCCATTTTTATTCACTTTAAGACGAATCAAGCGTCAAATTAAAACATGAAACGATGATTATGTTTCTAAGTGCTATCATTTCAACAACAAAGACATTAGTTTTAACAATCACCACGAAATAAACCTATTTACACGCGTCTTAACACGCTAATGTCTCCTGATGAAGATGATACTGTAGAATATGAAACGGCTTTACAGGATCGGCTGAAATCGTATTTCATCCAATGCCCAGCAAGTCAGGATTTAAATTCATACCTGCAGCAGGCTAAGCAGCGTATAATTCATGCTGTTCAGAAGGAACTGCGGGCTCATAAAAGTTTGAAAATTAACATTATGGCTGAATGCAAATTTGTGAATGCCGTTGGAGACACTAATAACAAAGCCTTCAAAACGCGTAATCAAGCTGTGTTTTTAGATAGTGACTTGGATGCCATCTTGGAAAAAAAATTCGAGAAGCTTCGTGTTGAAATGGAGGAAAGTAAGCTAAAAGGTAGTAATTGGGCTCTACTAGCTGTTGATGGTGTTCGACTGCGTATTAACAAGTATAATCTTCTTCGAAGGAGCAGCTATATTCCTCTACCGTCATCTTTGAATGTGAAGAAAGCCTGTATAAACCCTCAGAACTACAGCGACGAGAAATGCTTTATGTACGCTGTTCTTGCAAAGTTCATTCGAAAGGATCCTCAGCCTGTTAGCAAGTACAAGGATCTCCAAGAAAAATACGATTTCTCATGCGTCTCATTTCCTACGAGCTTGGGTGAAATCGGTAAATTTGAAAAACTCAATAATATATCTATAAATGTGTTTGGAGTGGATGATAAACATGAAGTGTTTCCGATAAAGGTGATTGATGAAGAATTAGATGATCATCACGATCTCCTTCTGTTGAGTGATGCTACTGACAGACATCACTATGTGTATATAAAGGATTTTGAGAAGCTTATTCGTCGTCAGAAAACTAACCATCATGGAAAAATATATACGTGTAAACGTTATTTCAGCCATTTTGATGACCAACATGGACGAAGTGGAATGAAAAAATTAGAAGAGCACAGAGAAATATGTAGACACCATGCTATTGCTAGATGCGTTATGCCCACAAAGGAAAACTCTATCGTCGGATTCAAAAACGTCGAACGAATGTTGAAACTGCCATATGTCATCTACGCCGATTTTGAGAGCATTCTCGCTCCTGTGCCTCTAATCCTGAAACCTCCTATACAACACCTTATCAAAGTCATTCTCTCATGAGCTTTTGTGTTTATGTGAAACCGCCATCTAGTGTTGAACAACTAGAAACAACTCTTCCTGCTAATCCGTATGTTTACCGAGGGCCTGACGCTGCACAGAAGTTTATGGAATGTCTGATGGATCTGGGCAATAAAATTAGTGACTTATACAAATCTGCTAAACCTCTTAATCTTACAGCTGAAGAACAAGAATCATTTGATGCTTCTACAATATGCTACCTGTGTGGGTATGAATTTACAGAAGATAATTGGAAGGTTCGCGATCACGATCATGTTTCCGGGATGTATAGAGGATCTTTACACAATAAATGTAACCTGGCTTGTAAAACACCTAATTATATACCTGTCTTCATGCATAATCTGAGTGGGTATGACTCTCATTTCATTGTTAAGGAGTTAGGTTGCACAAGCGAGAGAGTGGAGGTAATACCGAGAACTGAAGAAAGCTACATCTCATTCTCAAAGTATGTTGGAGATATTAAACTCAGGTTTGTGGATACCTACCGTTTCCTGAGTACAAGCTTGGATAAGTTAGTGAAAAGCCTCACTACGTATTCCGAAACAGAGAAGTACTTTGGAGAAGAGAAGATTGGCCTGATGACTCGTAAGGGAGTGTTCCCCTACGATTACCTTACATCATGGGATGTTTTGAACGACACTCAGCTGCCTCCAAGGGAAGCATTCTACAATAAATTAAATGAAGAAGAAATTACCGATGATGACTATGAGCATGCTAGAAATGTATGGAACCAGTTTAATGTGGAAAACGTAGGTGAATACAGTAATATTTACTTAACTTCTGATGTTCTTCTCCTTACGGATGTCTTTGAAACATTTAAAGACCAAACTCTGAAAACTCATAAAGTCGATCCTGCCCATTATTTTACCTCTCCAGGACTTACATGATATGCTATGCTGCTGTATACTGGAATCGAGTTGGAATTGCTTCTTGATTACGATCAGCTACTCATGGTTTAATCTGGTATAAGAGGAGGTTTATGCCAGGTTTCTCACCGGTATGCTGAGGCTAATAATATATATATGGAACAGTATGATCCTAGTAAACCCTCTCATTTTATTACGTACGAAGACGCCAATAACGAGTACGGCTGGGCTATGTGTCACGCTCTTCCTTATGGAGGATTTATGTAGGTTTCTCCTGAGGGTATACATCTCTGTTCGTTGAAGGGGGATGATTCCTTTGGATATATCTTAGAGGTTGACGTGGAATATCCTGTAGAGCTACATGAACTTCATAACGATTTACCCTTTCTGCCTGAGACTATGAAACCGGGGGAATCGTCTTCCAAGAAAGTAATTGCCCATCTTGGATCCCGAAAGAAGTATGTGGTAAATTACATGGCCTTGAAACAGGCTCTTAGTCATGGTCTACGACTAGTAAAGATTCATCGAGCACTAAAATTCCGTCAATATTGTTGGTTAAAGCCTTACGTCGAATTTAATAATCGTCTACGGCAGCAAGCAAGAAACGATTTTGAAAAGGATTTGTATAAACTTTTCAACAACGCTATGTTTGGCAAAACTATGGAGAATATACGGAATCGAATGGATATACGCCTTGTTACCAAAGAGAAGACTCTGGAAAAACTTATAGCCAAGCCTACATTTATCGATCGAACTATATACGGGCTTAATCTTGCTGCTGTTCATATGGCTTCTCGTAAAATAGTGTTCAACAAGCCTATATACATTGGTAATAGTGTACTAGACATATCCAAGACGCTAATGTATTCGTATCAATACGATGTTTTACTTCCATATTATGGAGCTGAAAATCTTAAACTGTTGTATACAGATACAGATTCCTTCATCCATCGAGTGACTACAGCTGATATATACCAGGATAAACTACACATGCTTGAACATCTGGATACATCGGATTATCCTACTAACCATATATGCTATTCTACACAAAACAAAAAAGTGTTGGGAAAGTTTAAAGATGAAGAGGTGGTAAAATCATTCGCCGTTTCGTTGGTCTCAGGCCTAAAATGTATGCTCTCGATATTGATGGTTCTGTGATAAAAAAGATCAAAGGCATTAAACATAGCGCCATTAAGCAATACATCAGCTTCAATAGCTATATGGAGTGTCTTAAAACTTTAAAAATCGTAAGAACTCCTATGAACTTAATCCTATCCCGGCATAATGTTTCTACAGTTGAATCTAATAAAATAGCTCTGTCGCCTCATGATGACAAGAGAATAATTGCTGAGGATGGAATATCAACGTATGCGTACGGTCATTACAGCGTTGCAACCCATGCGTAAGAGAATGCAGCTTAGATCTCAAGATAATTATTTTCTCCGTTACGTCTCCTGTAGAAAATGAAAATATGCGTGACTCCTCCACGCCTTCACGAAGAAAGAAGAAAAATAAAACAGCTTACTCATCTGGTCTCTCCACGCCCCCATGATACTTGTCGAAGAAAGAATAAGAATAGAAATGATAAAGGGAGGCGTTAACTCTGCCACTAGACTTTAACTCTAGTGCTGGTCTCCAGCCCAGATAAAAGAGGAGAGGCGTCTACCCTACTACCTTAAAGTAAGTTTGCCCTGATTAACTGTATATAATCAGAAGATTGTGTTAAAATACCATTAAGGATATTGTACGTGTCTTAGAAATACTGAACTATAAGTACTTCAACATCATTGGTTAGAACATATTTTAGTGCTATTTTAAGGCTCTATAAAGGGTTAGAAAAAACAATAATGATCAATGAAACTGTAAAAGAATACTTTAAAACAACCGGTTAGATTATAATAGGCGGGTTTGGTGATGGTTGTGTTGGTGATGATTATGGCTGTGATGGAGATGATGGTAACGAGTGTGATGGTAACGATGGTGGCGATGGTGAGGATGGTGGTACTGGTGATGGTTATGGTAGAGATGGTAGCGATGGTGGTGATGGTGAGGATGGTGGTGGTGGTGGTGGTGATGGCGGCGGTGGTGATGACCGAGGTGTGGGCTGCTGCGATGGTTGTGGTCGTGCAGGTTAAGATGTCGCTGGTGATGATGGTTGTTGGTTGAGTTAGGTTAGGTTAGGTTAGGATAGTCTTAGAAGGAATGTGTGCAACGTTTGACGTGTTAGCATTAGAACATACAGAACTACACAAAAGAATCGTTAAATGAGGTTAACATGTGTAGCATACTGGAGCAGTGCACAAAGACGGATACAATAGCTATTTGAATAACAAGGTTACAACGTCTTCTAATGTTAGTTTACAGAAAGAGTTCGAGGGAGGAGAAAAAGAAACATGTATAATGTTAAATAACGTTGAAGGAATGTCTCTAAAGAGGTTTGTGGATAAGTTAGGTTAGTCTTAGAAAGACTGTAAGCAATTCTCTAGACGAGAACATCATACACTTACGAAAGGATGGAATTTGATCATGAAAGCATAACAAATCCCTAAAAAGGCTCCATATACCCCTTAAAAGCATTAAAACATACTAAAGACATGAGAATACCTGTCAATCGGGACAAACCTTCAAAAATTCGTAAAAAAAAAAACTCCAGAATACCGCAAAAGCGGCTAAAATAGCAACTAAACTCCCAAAAAGCATCAACGTTTCGTAAAAAGTATGGCAAATACCTAGGGTTCGCATGTCCGAGGGTCTAATACCTTCGGAGTAGCTATCTAAAGTTACTGAGGAAAAAATCTGCAAAAGAAATCGGGATGTCTAAGACTGAAATGGTACGGTGTGAAGGTCATAATAGGTTAGAATAGGTTATAGAAGAATAGAACGCTTAAGTTAACTAGGAATGAAATAGGTTGGGTTGAGTCAGGTTAAAATATCTTAACAAATATGAAGATTTACGCTCACTTAGGTTAAGTAGCATTAGGGTAGGTTACACGAGTAGTAGTATGAGGCTTAGGTTATGTTAAATTATGAAAGTTCAAAGTAAAAAAGAGTGGGAGCTAGGTTAGGTTAGGATAGGTTAGACGAGTAGAAGTATGGGGCTTAGGTAAGGTTAGGTTAGGTTAGGTTAGACGAGTAGAAGTGTGGGGGCTTAGGTTAGGCTAGATTAGGTTAGGATAGGTTAGATGAGTAGAAGTATGGGGCTTAGGTGAGGTTAGGTTAGGATAGGTTAGACGACTAGAAGTATGGGGCTTAGGCTAGGCTAGGTTAGATTAGGTTAGGTTAGGTTAGACGAGTAGAAGTATGGGGCTTAGGTTAGGTTAGGTTAGGTTAGCGTGGCTATGTGGGGCGAGGTAACATTATATTGGGGTAATATATTCAATCAAGATAGAAAGCTCTTGCATTAGGAGACATACATCAATATAGTGGACGACATACTCAGCTACCATGAACGCTCATAAACATACATACACTGCTATAGGCTTTAAAAGGTCGATGCAGTTTTATATTATGGTGAGCACATAGAAATAATCGAAGAGGTTGTTAATTCATTGGACTCGAACGATGCTTCATCAGTACAAACTGTGCAAGATATTCTGTCAGGCGCTGGGTTAAAGAAGGATCTTAGTTTCATATCTGCCCATTTTTCTTTCTTACCAACAGCCATAATGGCATTTGAAGCTGTAGGAGTTCCTTTCCATGAATCACTTACTGTGCTTGAAAAAACAATGTGATCTAAGTTCTAAGGCTTTCACGGCCGGTGTCAATACTAGATGCAATATTAACCGGGCTTTTGGTCCGTGGTCTATTGGGTTCCTTCTTCTTCCCAAACGTTTCGTCTGCGACTACGGCAGACATCTTCAGTGGCGGCGAGGTCGAAGTTTCCTAGTGGAGATCTCAGCACCGACTGTGCTGGTCACCACCAGAGGTGCGGTATTTATGTCGGCGGCTGGAGGGGAGGTACGTTGTGATAGGTCCGGGTGGCCAGTGGGCTGGATTTTTGTTTTTGTTAACGCTGTTTGCCATATTCTGTTGAGTTTAAGTCCTTCCTCTTTGCGATTGATATTATTTTTGTGCTTGTGTATTTCAATGGCTTCACGGAATAAGCGAGAATAGTAGTGGGATGTAGATGCCAGAATATCTGTGTTACCATATTGGATGATGTGTTCCCCTTCTTCGAGTATGGCATGTACAGCAATTGCTGATTTTTCAGTTTGACCCATGCGACAATTTCTTCCGTGTTCTTCAATGCGGGTTTTTATACTACGTTGTGTGGTTCCGATGTACACCTTGCCACACGAACAAGGTATTCTATATACTCCTGCGGTGGATAGAGGGTCCCTGGGGTCTTTCTGGCAGACCGAGCTACGCGCATTTGCGAACCACAAGTTCTACACCAGGAATTTCAACACTTAGAGTCAGCGCTCCACTCTAATGGCTACGCAAAACGAGAAATTAAGAGAGCATTACACCCTAGTAAAGGTCCCAACATCACAGAAACAGCCACAAACAATAGGAAGGGCAAGGCCTTTTTACCGTACATCAGATCAGTCACAGACCGCATAGGCAAACTACTTAAACGCCACAACATTGACACCGTCTACCAGCCCACTAAACAGATTTGTAACATACTCCGTTCCGCCAAAGACCCCAGGGACCCTCTATCCACCGCAGGAGTATATAGAATACCTTGTTCGTGTGGCAAGGTGTACATCGGAACCACACAACGTAGTATAAAAACCCGCATTGAAGAACACGGAAGAAATTGTCGCATGGGTCAAACTGAAAAATCAGCAATTGCTGATCATGCCATACTCGAAGAAGGGGAACACATCATCCAATATGGTAACACAGATATTCTGGCATCTACATCCCACTACTATTCTCGCTTATTCCGTGAAGCCATTGAAATACACAAGCACAAAAATAATATCAATCGCAAAGAGGAAGGACTTAAACTCAACAGACGCCAGACGCCAGTTCGAGTCGAACGGAGGTGAGGTGATTGTTCCCCCGGTCGAGTGTCTTTACCGCAGTACCTAGCCGTCATACGGCTTTACCTGCGCGATGGTTTTGACGGTGTCACTACAGGGTAAACTCAACAGAATATGGCAAACAGCGTTAACAAAAACAAAAATCCAGCCCACTGGCCACCCGGACCTATCACAACGTACCTCCCCTCCAGCCGCCGACATAAATACCGCACCTCCAGTGGTGACCAGCACAGTCGGTGCTGAGATCTCCACTAGGAAACTTCGACCTCGCCGCCACTGAAGATGTCTGCCGTAGTCGCAGACGAAACGTTTGGGAAGAAGAAGGAACCCAATAGACCACGGCCCACAAGCCCGGTTAATATTGCATCTAATGTGATCTAAGTTTGGTTCCTTTTAGCATAGGACAAAAAGCAAAAGAGAAAGTGAATTATGTAATTTCAAAAAAATCTGGTTATAAACAGATGTGCGATATTCGAGACATCCTCGAAAGAAAACCATCTGTCACACCAAGAGAGTTGACTCTCTCTGTGAAAGACTTAATATCATTTAAATATGCCCCTATAATATCTTGTGACGTGTAAAGAAGTTTTTCACGTTACAAAAGTGTTTTGCCAGACAATAGACGACGTTTTACTGTTGAAATTTGTGTAGTGTTGGTTGTGAACTGCAATTTAGTAGTTAATACTAGCACCGGAACCACTTCTGCTTCAACCTCTAAGGAATAAGGTAACTTTATTATTTACACTAACTCGTCTACTGCAAAGGGACATGAACTGTTCTAATGGAATAGTGCATATTTCTTGGCATATTTTGAAGTTTTTAAGAGCATATTTGCATGCATATTTCAGTGTTTTTTAGGGCATAAACTTCCGAGCCCTATTGATGACACTCTCATGCTGTACTACCTCTGGCACATTCAATCTTTATCCAATTCTGTTACTCCTGCTTGTTAAATATCGCGACAACATTAAATTAGACCACTAGCTTATACAACACACTGTTTCTCTCACCATTGCGCATGCGCGTGTTGTGGGAAGGGAGCGTCTATTTGCTCAGAGGTAAGGTAGGCATGTAACTCAAGTGTGCTATCAGCAACAATATTATGTTCCGTTGCATAGCGACTCTGCAGCAATGTTGCCACTATTAAAGTTCCAACCCTCGTATGCAAGTCAAGCAGAGCGAAGAGAACCTCTGAGAACATTCCTAGAAAACTCAAGATATACATTTCGTTTGTCATGAAAGTATCTTGAACATACCTACGGTATACTAATACAAATTGTTCTAGCCATTTTCGAGACAGTAAAATTCTTCGAAAAACGTTCCACGTAAAGGGTAGACTAGGGTGGGACAGTTTTCTTGAAAATCTTCATGTCGCAACCCTGGACGCTGCTGAACCGAAGTATCAATTTTGATATTCAATCAACTTTTGGTTTTTGAATTATGCTGTTCACACACACACACACACACACACACACACACACACACACACACACACACACACACAGACACACACACGTACGTTCATTTCCACATCAAACCATATTATGTCCTCACTGTTGTTATAGGTATCTACTACGCTGTTTTGGAATTTCTGTCAGTGAAAATATATCCTTAATCTTAAAATCCATACGCTTTTTTGTACTCTTAAAAGTTCAATTTACCTCCAAGGGCTTAGGAGATATTAGGTTTTCTTCTCCCCTTAAAAGTTTGCACTGATGGACATAATACGTTATGAAAAGTACCTCACCATGTAAGTAAAGGTAAAGGTAAAGGGTACAGTACGGAAGAGGACACCTCGCTCACGTCGACCTACACAGATCTATTGGGGCTATAACCCCCAAGGGGGCAGGGATGAATGAGGGAACCGAAGAGTTCCTATCAGACTCACAGCTAGACAGGCCCACGCGGAAGTCCCTAACCAGTGCTGAGATGTCTTCATCCCGGCGCTAGGCCCCGCCAAGCAGCCAGCATCACTACGCGAGTCCGGGGCGGTATCGCACGAAGCGTCCCTCCCCCCTCGACGGAGGACAAGGGCCACCAGACGCCACCAAGCGCCGAGAGCAGCAATTACCATGCGCAATTATCCACGCCATCTGCCCACACTACATGCCTGGAACTGCACCACCTGAAAGATGATAAGGAAATGGAATGAAAGGAAATGATGGAAAGGAAACCGTGGTATGAAATAATGCACCCCAGCATTCGCCTAAGTGACATGGGTAAATCACTCCCCATGTATGTACTCTGCCATCTGTGGATAGGGCACTGAAGTATTTAAACGATATCAACAAGAGATGGCAGGGCAAAGATTAAGTTTCCATTTTTTAAAAAGGAAGCAGGGATACAGCATGCAGTTAGAAATGTGGCCAGTTTCAGCATCTTCTTTCATAAAGTTGGTCAGTGAAGCCTATAAAGGTAGTTTTAAGAATGTTGTATGGTTTCATACGGGCCTTTCTATGATAGCGGCAGATGGCACAGATTTTCGAGGATGCCGACAGGCAAAACACCGCGCAGCCCGCTCTGAGGTGTTTTGCTCTCCCGGTATTTGTATTATTAGAGTTAAAATAACTTGCACTATCATGAAAATAAAAAATGAATAAATAAAAACAAATTAAATATAATGAAATATGTTCATAAAATGAATAAAAGTAGTGAAAAAGTTATTGGCTCCTTCTAAATAGTAGTAGTAATAATGATGATGATGACAATAATTATAATAAGTAATTATTATTACTATTACTCTTCTGCTTCTTCTTCTTCTTCTTCTTCTTCTTCTTCTTCTTCTTATTATTATTATTATTATTATTATTATTATTATTATTATTATTATTATTATTATTATTATTATTATTATTATTATTATTATTATTATTATTATTATTATTATTATTATTATTATTATTATTATTATTATTATTATTATTATTATTATTATTATTATTATTATTATTATTATTATTATTATTATTATTATTATTATTATTATTATTACTATTATTATTATTACTATTATTATTATTATTATTATTATTATTACTATTATTATTATTACTATTATTATTATTACTATTATTATTATTACTATTATTATTATTATTATTACTATTATTATTATTATTATTACTATTATTATTATTATTACTATTATTATTATTATTACTATTATTATTATTATTACTATTATTATTATTATTACTATTATTATTATTATTACTATTATTATTACTATTATTATTACTATTATTATTACTATTATTATTACTATTATTATTACTATTATTATTACTATTATTATTATTATTATTATTATTATTATTATTATTATTATTATTATTATTATTATTATTATTATTATTATTATTATTATTATTATTATTATTATTATTATTATTATTATTATTATTATTATTATTATTATTATGTTCAACTTTCACAACCATTTAAATAGTCACAATTTAAACCGCTTAGTAGCATAATATTTTAACGTATGATACAGGAACATATAAACTATTTGTTTTATAAATATAAAAAATAAAATACCTGGCTTAGATTTAAGAATTTTGGAAATAAGCTCTTCAACTGTACAGCATTGCAGTTTAACGAGTATGCTACATTAAGTTTCTGAATTTGTTCACTGTTTTGGGAACTCTGTATCTTTGTTGACTGATCACTTTTAGGAATGTGTTCCTGAAATCCTCTGCAATGCAGAACACGAGAGTTGCTTTTTATAAAGTGATAACACGCTAGAAGTCTTTGTCCCATGGTAACCATGACTTACTTGCTCACCAATGAAGAGTATCACTAGACACTTCGCTACTGCAATTACTCGGCTAGTTCGGCGAGTCTGATCGGGAATTCTTCCACACAACAGCGGACTTCTTTCAACTAATGACACCGTATGTTCACGAAGAATCAAATAATATATTCACATTATAAGGGGAGCGTTTCAAATTCGGTGATTTTATGTCTCCGGATTTCTTTAAGGAGTTTTTAAAGGGCATAACTATTAAGGCTAAATAAATACTAAATAAAACATCAATATTTTCAATTATCAGAGGTAAATAAGTTGGCTTGCAAGAGTACACGATAGCATGTCGAAAAGATAAGGCAGTTCCTCCAATTTTTTCCTAAGAAGGAGTAAAAAACTTGGCAATTTGTTTCCTCACGACAGTGAAGTGTTGCCAGGCGACACGTGACAAGAGTTCCTTCTGTCTGTCCGATTTTTTCTCCTTTCCTGCCATTGCCCAATCCATCTTCCACTCTCCTTTCTCAATTTTTTCCTGTCTTGTTCCCACCTTGGTTAATATCTTGAGCGGTTCTTCTTAAGCTGCTTCTTTCTCTCCATCTGTTTCATGTTAAAAATGTATTACTTTGCATCGTAATGAGATATTCTAAATTGTTTCTAAAAAGCAGTGACAAGAGAAGTAAAGTTCCCTAAAGATTAGTGCTTGTGTTAATGAACTAAGGGCAGTATTTGCACAATATCTAGACCTTTTTTACGTTTCCCAGTTGATTAGGTACTTATCACTTTCAATATTCATTTCTGATTCTCCAAGTTATTTCCAGATTCATAGGAAATATATTTACGTTTTGTTTAGACGATCATGCTTTTATTTCGATGTTTCCAGTACTACTGAAGGTTTTCATGCATTCAGACTTGCCACTCTAATATCTAAGAGCTTTATTAGCCTACCAAAATTACAGCCCTTTCATTAGATATTTTTATGGTAACGAAGATATAAGCCTATCCTCTAATTACATTTACTTTTGTTTTTTAATGCTTTTGGTTTAATTCACCTGTTCATACCTATTACGCAGGTATGAACTCTTCATTTTAAGCTGACTCATAAACTATTATCAGTTGACTTTTCTATTGCCGAATTCCGAAGTTAACCAGTCTTAGAGTGACAAATACTTTCAAACGTTTGGAAGCGACTGTGCCATGTTAGGCGATTAATGAATGAGATGGACGTCAATTACTGGGGATAAACCGTTACTGAAGAATGGAGACAGACGGTAATTAGTCACCTACTAAGGATATCCATCTGAGAAATTTCTAAAATCTACAATTTGAGTTCAATTTATTCGGAATGTTAGTACAAGAATCATGATTTAATCTATAATACTGATACAAAATTGTACACATATTAAATTAATTCCGAGATATGAATATTTTTGTTAAGTTTATTTGCTGTTTAGAAAAAGTTCTCCATATTTTGCAATTCTGTGAAAAAATAATTAAACCCTTTAATATGTGGTATATTAATATATTTTGGAACATAAATATTTAAGTATCGTTCTAGCTTAACAGGAAATATATGTAAGACTAGAGATATCAACATTTTTTTTAAAACATTTACACAATATGAATTCTATTGTTTAACAACAACACAACCAAGCATGTTTGACAAAATAATATAGTCATTTTTTATTCCGCTATTTATGAAGAGGTACATAAACTTGCATTGATTTATGCCGAAAACTATATTATGTGAAACAATTTGAAAATAAAAATATATCGACAAATGATAATTCGAGAAAAGAGGGTTTAAAAATCGCTACGCTCTAACATTTGAAAAGCATGTGTGCATACCCTTGGTTCTTGGTACTTTTGTGCTACTCTGCAGCTAAATTAGTATTTGAGAATTCATGACGTCATCTCTTGAATGACTTGTATTCTTCAATTTAGGTAACACTTATAGTTTTTACTACAATTTTTTAGGAAGTTAGGCTTACAGGCAGACATTCAAATCGGTATATAACATGCATTAGAAGACCGTAAAATTGTAAAAGGCTGTATAGCCTGTAATATTTAATAGCGTTAAGATCCATATGAATTTTGAAAGTTTTTGCTGTTTTTTCATAGACCAATAACTTAATGGTTACAAAACTAACGAATACAAAGCAACTAGTTCAATTACTAATATTTCCGACAGCAACTATTCGCGTTATCGGTGACTGAGTCTGTGACGTCATTCACTGCATGTCCATTGACTATTGCTTATCAGCTTAGTTCACTCAACCCGTTCGGCAGTTTTAATCTCCTCCCCAAGAGATCGTGAGTGGCATTGTGAATCTGGTATGTCATCTAGCGAGCAAAATACCTGTTCATTATCTACTTTGCTACATATGTAACCAAATAAGACTATCAGCATATTTTGTAATGTTAGACAACAATGTACGTTTGGGCGTTGATGTTTCTGTTCTCTAAATACATCGCCTTTCAATAGGTTATTAACATGTTTTATCTAAAAGTCTACGTGAATATATAGGTTATATGGTCCAATGTTTATATTGGCAATAATGATGAATTTTTCTTTGATCGTACGTCTGCGTCACATGCTCCTTATATTTAGGTTCCATATAACTCAGTTCACTTCTACAATCCGTGTGCATATATGTGCAGGAATGTAGAAGCAAGCACAAACGAATTCTGCGATTATAAATCACATAGTACTCAAAGTGCTGACACAGCTAGAGAAACCTTTCTAGATTGCATAAAATAACTAGGTAAGCCAGTATTAACATCGCTCATATTGAAACGTAATTACAGCTAATCTTTACCGGTAACCATTAATGTAATGTAACTGCAAATTTAACAACCATGAAGACAAATAATTTAATTGTTGCTGGTAACCGTTATATTTAACCGTTAACTGTAACTGTAACTGTGATACTTACGAGTACCTATAACCATTACCTAAAAATATTTCTTGTCACATCCCCACTGATTACTCTGATAGTAATTAATAACCTTCTGTTTTGTGTTCAAAATTCGGTACTATTACAATCAGGAAGAATACTAATTGTGAATATATTTGAAATGTCCTCCACGGGAGATTTACAAGTCTAAATCCACTTAATTGTATTGGAAAACTTTTTCTGCAGATGTGACTGTGGTATGCTTCTCACGTACGCAATTATTTCCGTTTTTGAAGCCACAAAGAGACCATGGATGATTGCGATACACTTCAGAATTTGCTGCTCCACAAAGAAAAGGATGTGGTGGAGCGAGGGAACCATGGGTACTTACTATCCTCGTCAAATCTCCTGCATATGACAGTAGCCAATAGAAGCGCGCTACAACGTAGCCATATCATGTGTTTGTGAATGAAAGAGATAGACACAGTAGCATGTGCACAGCGTAAGCATAGCGTTCCGCTGTACGTTTTACAGAGAACTATTAAGTGGAACTGTAGATCAAAACTTGAGTGAAATTTAGCGAATCAGTTAAAATAAATAAATGGCTATAGAAATGGATTGATTTATTCCACACGCTGCAGAAGTTAACTCCAAGAACCTTTTAAAATCAAATTTGCATCTTTTTTCGTCAATTGAGTTCCTTTTTAATAAAACTCATACAGCCTATAAATAACTTACCGTTCTTGATAAAAACACTGCAGTTTCCCCTTCTTTTATCACTAACACAATCACTTGTTTTAATTAGTGACATGTTACAAGTTTCTACAAATTTATAGAACTGCACATTAACTACGTCCTGTTCTGTCCTCTGATCAGATCAATTAGGGGTGTATTGGGAGAGTGGGGGAAGCATAACGGTGCACTTATTCACAAAGATTATTCACACCTCTGCTCAGGGTCTGCTTCAATTGTGACAAAATACTCCTACATATAATTGCGTGTAAATACCCAACGGGCGAAGCTCAAGTTAAACTGTTTTTTCGTACGTACTTTCAGGACCATTCTGTTTGTCTGACATAAGTTTTAAGCATATAATAAACTATTGTTGTCCGAGAATTAATCTAGTAATTACTAAGCGAGACGAAGCTAGTTTTGCCTAGGCAACGCTGCAGAACTGTGATTCGCTAAGTCGTGCAGCCTCTGAAGGTCATATGCAGGAGGTTTGACGCGAACCTTAGATACGTACGGTCCCCCAAAACTTCCAGAAGTCACAGTGTTGTCAGCTGTGTGCGCAATAACGTCATATTATGTAAGCAATGAATAGTTGCATTCATTTTCCTCTAGCTGGCCAAGGAAATCCTGGATCATTATACTATTCTATTCACTGTTCACTATTGCAACTAATTCCGTCTCTGAATCAACAGTGGCAGAATACACTCTGATTTTTATGTTGCTCCAGAGAAAAAGGTCTAATGGCCGGTCCGGAGATCTTGCAGTCCAATGTACAGGTCCTTTTTGGCCTATCCACCGTTTGTAGAAAGTATTGGTTATTGTTGCACGGAGTTATTCTGCAAATTACGTTGGGGCTCCATCATGCTGAAACCACATCCTCCCTCTGATATATAGGGGTGTCTCCTTCAACAACGTTGGAAGATGAACTTCCAAGAACATTCTCTATATTCGCCACCTGAGTCAAAGAGCCAACATGTAAGGCCAAAGCAAGTAGTCGCCCACGATAGCGGCTCATATGTCTCTGAGAACCTCATACAACTGTAGTACGTGGGTTTTCATCCGACCACATATGAGTTGTGACAATCGTGCATACCTTCCTGAATAACTTGAGATACGTCTGGAAACAACAATCTCAGGCAAACGAGGATCTTCATTAGCCTGCAAACCCAAGACGTGGTGGATAGTCATCTGGTTCCACGGCCTACACTCTCACGGGACGCTATTAATGCAACAGATTCCATACTAAACTCTGGTGAATACCGAGCATCTAACGGCAATTAATCGCGTACTTGCCTCTGGATTCTTGTCAAAGAGTAATACTACTTCTGCCTCAAAGTTAGGTAGGTGTACGCATAGTTCCAATCGGCCTCCTTACCACCAATGTGCCAGTATTTTCAAGACAATCATGTATCTTCGCACAGGAAAACGTTCGCGGTACATTTTTTGGGCTTTTCGACTATTGCCTTCAGCCACACCATAAACAAAGCGCATGTTTCACAGTTCTCTCCATGAGTGATCTGAACCGTCAAATAGGCACTAGTATTACATGCTGTTTACTTACTCAACGTTGAAGAGCAGTACATCACAACACACTAGTACCTCAAATCAACATTTGGTGTAAGGAATGTTAAACAATCTTATGTGTCCACTCACATGACCACTTCTACATGCTCTTGCAAAAAATATACTTAAAACTGCTTATTCAATTTACCTCATGTTAATCGAGATATACATTTGTAGAAATACTCTTATTATACATAGGTTTTCTTGTAGATATATTGGAAATAGGAAAACACAGAAGGCTTAAGCGATAGTCAAACCTTAAGAGCTGGTCGCTATGTGATAGCTTTAACATTCCATTCTCTTTGCAGCTCCAGGACATAAAAAGCGAATAAGGGCTTCCTATTTGAGAAAAGTCGAGGTATTGCCAAATTCAACCAAATAACAAGGAATATCTCAGAAATTATTTATTCTACAAAAAATGTATGACGTAAAATAGCTGTTTCAACGAGATCTGCACTTTTTGTGGCTCTTTTGGTTTACTAGCTATGCAAAAGTCGCATAAAATGAGTACTTCTGAGGACACTTTCAGAAAATTCAAAATACATTACATTTGGGATGAAAATATCTTAAAACTTCAATCAAAAGCCGTTTTTGAGAAAATAACAAATATTGAAAAACTTTCTAAGTATAGGACAGTTTACGATGGACAATTTTTTGGGGAAATCTTCGAGTGGCACGTTTGGAAGACGAACTTCGATACCAAGTTTGGTATTTAACAAACTTTTGGATTTTGAGTTATGCTGTACAGAGGCGCGCAGGCGCACACACACGTACACGCACACATATGGACCTTTTTCTAGAAATGATTTGTTGCATGCATGGCACCTCAAAACCTTTATTCGCAGTGTAAATTCGTATCGAGTTTTTGGACCCAATGCTATAGCTTCTCTATCTACTATTCACAGGTAGATAAAGTAAAAAAGTATTTTGTTTATCTCCTTCTAAACTCGCGTGTTACTTATGCATGGTCAGTACTCACTCAATATGCGTTTCTGGCATATGGTTATCATAAAAATGTATCTCTTTCATGTCTCCATTATATCTATTAGTTTGGGCATTGGTGTTTTGAACAGCTTGTATATGTAGATAGTCACGAAGTAGCAGCTAAGACACAGCGTAACAAAAGAGAACTGAACTACTAATGCCAACGTATTTTAACAGCCTTTGAGTAAGAAAATTGTGCATTATTTCCTTTGTATATTATAATCAAGATCTTTAGCAGGATATGTAAAATATTTGTATAAAGAGATAAAATTGCATCTCGATAACGTTACAAACCACTCAAACCACAATTTATAATTAACAACGGAAAATCTGATTCCTTTTTGATGATGCTAAAACGATTCGTTTAGCCACAAAATGATATGAAAGGACTGGATTCCAGCGTGTCTATTGGAATAAACTCGTGGGCAAGTGAGCGGAAAGTAAGAGAATGTTGACAGTACAACTATCTCCGCGACATCCGTGCACAACAGCAGGTTCTGTCAGTGCTACAGGTGCGTTAAATGCATTCAGAACTATGGCAGTCTTTACAAATCAAGAGTATTTAGATATGCTTCTTGCTTAGGGCAAACCCATTGCAACACACGTGAAGCGCAACGCTTGATGATCTTCGCACACGTATGGTTGAAGCAGCCCTAAAGATAGGGCAGAACACAGAAGCTCTAACGAGGGTAGGGCAAAATAGGCTGAGAAGATGCGATGCCTGCATAGATTCTCACGGAGCACATTTTGAACATCTACTGTAAAAGACATCTTGTTGAGTTTGCAGTTATTGACCATTAATAGTTTTCTTCTTCTTCTTCTTCTTCTTCTTCTTCTTCTTCTTCTTCTTCTTCTTCTTCTTCTTCTTCTTCTTCTTTACGTCTTGGGCCATGTAGCCTGTTAAGGCCCCAAAGTCGTGTTCTTTATAATAGATTTTCCTGTTTAGCAAACGGTGACTGTTATTTAATTACACAATTACACGAATGAGGTATTTTCATACTTAATATTTGAAGTTGCTATCTCTTATCATCCGGCTACACCTTATGCCTAGCCTCTTACGCAGCTTTTAGTTTAGTTCTCTTAAATACGATTGAATAGCTTAAAAGCAAACCACCCCATCTCTCGTTACTGGCATTAGCTGACAAGAAACACACAGGCACGTGCCGAACCGGATTTCGAGCGCTAGCCTAGTTTAGACCTTCACCCGTTGCAGGTGTGAACACATGCCTGGCCGCAAACCAAAACAAAACATTCTGCCTGTGTTGCCACACTGTGCAGATAATGTATTCAATAATGTTCGATTATCTCCTTTATCTTTCAAGGTAGATGGAGTTGCTATCGGACTTTATTATTAGTCATATTTGGATTTCCCAGCACGCGAAATCTGCGCACTCATACCCCTAACACCCTGTATATATGTTAAGGTTCTATGTATTATGCGAAGACTGTGTGGTTTTTATGTTTTAAATAAGTATGGGACCAATGAGAAGGTCCAAAGCTTTAAAACATATTGTGAATATCTAAAAAGTTAGTCGACCACACTGACTGATAATTTATCCACGACAAAGGGTAGTTATAGGCTATGAAGCATTTCCAGAACTAGGAAGACAATAGAGGATGGTTAAGGAAGATGTTCCGCCAGTATTTCACATCCTTTTGTATGAATATCAAGGAACTGTTAATCAGTTATTATGAGTACAAATTACAATCACAAGGGATAACGGGGAGGGTTTTCCTTAAGAATGTTCCAGATAATTGCACAATAACTTCATAGAGAACTGGGGAAGATAAATGCAATTATTCAATACACCATTCGAATTAAAAAAACAACCGGACAGCCCGCTAGTTTTGTTATCAAATAATATAACAGGTAAGCCTTAAAAATAGACAAAAACTTACTACAGAAAGAATTTAGATTTAGAAATACACAGTTTCAAATAACTCCTTTTTTGGCATCAGTGACTTCCGAGACTTACATTTTTATTCGTTTAATCTATCTTATTAGTATATCATTTATTTTTTTGAGGCACTACTAACCTTCAGTTGTTCCTCACGATATCATGTATTTCAAGTGGCCCATTTGAAACATTTGACTAACTGTATCTTTTGTTCATATAACAAAATAAGTAATACTACTATTTATGGAAGTTTTGTTTCAATTGACTTGAAGTAGGTAGAATATTACTAAGCTTCTGCAAGAATAGAAGGATAGTTTGTAGAAGCTATATAAAATAAACGATAGTGACTAGAGAAATGTATGTGAAGGTAACTAAACTTCGGGCTCCGGAATCTATAAGTGTTGCAGAAATATAGTTAGGGAAACAGGGACCTCGGAAAGGGCTCGTTTTAAAATGTGATAACTGGAATCCTGTGCATTAGAAACAGTATTATCAAATATTCTGGGAATCACATATCTCATCATCTGTGAAATTTGGCAACAAATGTGTAATTTTCGATTTTTTCTGTTTTGAATTTTTATTATATGCATACATTTTAGTTTCAAGATGCATCATTGGTTTTTAATATGAGAAAAATTAAATCCACAAATTTGTATTCAATTGGTCCTATATCATTTAGATAAAGCAACACGTTGAATTTCAAACTCCATTTTTCTCAATTCCTTTTTTAATTTTTTTTTTTTTTATTTTTTTTTACACATTTTGTTCTATTCAAGCTGCTCAGCTTACTAGCTTGAATTTTCAGAAGAGCTTCAGGAATTAGAAATTTAAAAATAGTTGTACATAGATACAACTTACAACTATTGCATAATTTTCTGTAACCTACAGTTGAAATAATATAAAATATTTACAAATTTTATTTCTTTTAACCTAAGTAAGACTAAGAAAAGCCTCCACAAAATGTTCTTTATGTTTGTATACTAAGCTCAAATTAAACACTTGGGAGTGGTGTGATAAATTGTAGGGACTAAGGATCATTTAATATTATCACAAGTGGCGAATTATATAAAAATGATTTCACAAAGCTCGTTAAACTTATGTAAGAACTATATGTTTTGTGTCCTGACTGTATGGTAAATTAGACAACGCAATCAGAAGGTTATTGCAGATTTTTGGATTTTTATAGATGCATTGTTTGATGCATCCTCTCAAAAACCTTCGAAAATCATTGATTTCATAAGACAAGAGACTCATTCTCATGTTATAGAACTTGACCTCAGAATGTCGTGATGTTTTCGCTCACCAGACCCCTGCTGTAATTTTTTCTCGTGTACCCTTCTTCCAGCAGCAGTTGTTTTTTGTGCTCTGTGTAAAAGTCACTAGGCGTGCAGAAAAGAAGAGCCACACGTTCCTAGTCCACTTTAATTTGGTTTCTCTGTTTTGTTGCTCTGTTAGCAGAAAGGGATGGCTGGCGGATTGTGTCCAAGGAGAGAAACTACTGCTGCTACTGTGGTTTTACTTTATCTTTTTTGCACCGGACTGTGTTTAATTAAAGTGCCCCCACCCACCCACGAGTCGAGTCGAGTGCGCTCTAACGTATGATATTGGAAGCTAAGAAATACATCACTCTATGTGGTGCCGCTAATCACATGAGATGAGCCTCATTATCTATTCTTCTTCCTTTCTTTTTGCTGACTTTTCTGCTTCTTCTTTGTCCTTTACCCTTCAGCATTTATCTATTGTTGCCGCACTTCTCTGTCAAATTCATTTGAAGAAGGCTTTCAATAGATCTGAGAAAAGAGCTACCGAAGCATTTTATTGGGTAAGTACATTTCAAGAATTTGCTTTCTGATTGTGGAATTATTGTATTTTAGTTTTCTTTTCATATAGATGGAGTAAGTGTTGTACCAACATTAGACATTGGATATGTGCGCATTAAAAGAATAAAACATGGATGGATTTCTGCTTTGAAAATCGTTAAAATATGCTTTATACATAATTTTAAAAATATGCGGTAATTATTAGGGGCCGGATTTTAATGACCTAAATAGCAGCGAAATATACAAACATTTATGACCTAAAGCTTATATAAATTTCGCTTTAAAAATAAAATATGACTTTATATATGTTTATTTAAGACATTCTTATTGATTTTGTATGGTGCCATATAATACAAACTTCACTTCAGAGCAAATTGTGAGTATAAAACTTGTTTTTGCAGTTTGAAACTGACATTGAGCCTTGAAATACCTGCACATGTGTGTGAAAAATATAGGAAGTGAAGGAAAATAATATTACCCATGTAAACAATAAAACATTGTTTTTACTCCTTCACACCACTTTTTTTAGTGTTCCAAATTAGTTAGTACCCCCTGTCAATCTCCATTTTCGTCAGAGTTGCATTGGATCACAAGATGCATTTTCAGATCCTTTTTTATTTTGAAAGATCTACGATTGTTGTGAGGATAGTTTTGTAGGCGGCGAGGCCACTTCAGGCCAATTTTGATTCATTGTCTTTCATTATTGTGGCATTCCCAGAAAGACTATCACTAATTTTGTTGTACAATATCCAGGATTCCACTGGAGAATGCTGTGCCTTGTCAGCCACATGACCACGAGCTCAACCCAACTCACTCTGAACGTGTTGCACAATATCTAGAGCGTCCGTCTCACAGATGAAGTGCCAGCAGCTTCCAGTCGTGTGATACCACTGAAAAGTTGGCGTTGATATATGCCAAATTTCCAGACAACGTATCCCAAACCACTCTTTTACAGTTTTGATAGTACTTGATTTATCGCTATCAAGCTCACAAAAGATTGTCTTTGTTTCGGTGTAGTTGGTGCAGTAATACTCAGTAGCATTAGGCCAGTCGTGTAAGAACAGGCGTGGTGGGGGAGGGGGGGGGAGGCTAATGAAGGTGCTTGTTCCTTGAATTTCTGCATCCAGAGCGGAGCTTTCAAATAGATTTTTTTTTTTGTGCCACAGGAAATTTATTTGTCAACATCAGGGTAATTTGATGGCACCTCTTTTGCAGTTTTATGTAACGCATGTGCAAGACAAGCGATGTACACCTTATTGGGGCAGAGAACCTGAAGCCCATCGGCTGTTTTAACCTTATAAAAACACCATCTGTTGCTAGCAGTAGAACCTTGTCTCTGTTCAGACCATCCGGCCACAATAGCTTGATGGAGTTGTCAAACAAAATGGCATTTGTCGAGTTGTTTCCTTTCTCGAGAGGTTCACATGTTAGGACGAACATTTATCCAGGCCCGTCAACTTTCAGAGCACTAACTACAATATTTACAACATAATGCCCACCCACATCGGTAGTTTCATACATGGACATCCATACCATTTGGTCAGCAACACGAATTGGTATTTTGTGGAGCACCTCCTCGTAGCACACAGATAAATAGTGTTTCCTCAATTTAGATTCACGTAGAACTGGACGTGTTGTGTACTTCTCAAGAACTTTTTGAAGCGTGAACTCATCTAATTCTCCAGTGGGATGTTGTAAGACACCATCATCTCACACAAGTTTTGAAGAATGGTTGCACGGTTGATGATATGTCTGCTCAAATAACAACATTTGGCTGCTGTCGTTTTCAGCACTACTCTCCACACAGCTGATATGTTTAGTGGTATTACAATATTGTTACATATTAAATCGTTTTTCTGCTCCAACCATAACGTCATATAATTTACAAAATATTTCCCCATCAGTGCTGAGGAACTTCTCTCCAAAATCACGTACAAGATCTCGCAGTTTCATGCTATTGGAACACTTTACTTTGGCATGCTGAACCAGACTTAGTTTGTATTTAAACGGAATAGTGTGACTAGATGTGGGATGTTTATTCGTCGGAAGTCGCCTTAATTGACTTCGAGAGCTTTCGTCAATCCCGCGCAGCAATACCTAAACGTCAGCGAACCGACTAATATGTTAAGCTGCTTATAAACTATCATCTGATTAACAAACTTTTTGTAGTAATTGTGTTTTATGTGACAATATCATTTGAAAGATGATGTAAGGAACATTTTCATGTTTTTATTCTTGTATCTTTGAAAAGTTGGCCAAAATATGACCTATTATGGTAAACGAAATTTCATTTATTACTAAAACCGTATAAATATGCCTTTATATACACACATTGTAATACACTTTTATCCACTACAATACCTTGATTCGTGAATAAGCTGTTGTAAAGTTCAGAAAAAAATATTACTTGTCATTAAAATTTGGTCCCTAATAATATTGCAATAATAGCTTTAAGCTTATAGTTCTTAATACTTGCAATGTACGCTGAGTTTGCACTGTAAGATGATCGTTTTCTCTAAATGTTCATGTTCACATTTATGCCCTTTATCGGTTAACGCAAGGCTGTATGCTAAGAAGGATCTTTCCGTCTACAGATGTTATTGAGCAACCTATGAAAGCACTTAACTAACTCTGAGAAAACGTCTTCAGGAAGCACTAAATTTTCACCTTTAAGATAATCATATGCAGAACATAACTGAACTCTAAGGATATCTCTCTAAATCAATGCAAAATTTAGAGCTTAATGTTTCTAGCACTCTACGCAAAACTCTAATTTGAATTTCATTGAGAAACGATATGACCTTTTAGATAGTAAGAACTTACATTATATAACACCAGTGTATTCAAATGTTAATTTTTAGCTAGAAATTTAAAATTACACGTGTATATATACTTTATAAATTAAAAAATTATTAAACGTGTGGCAACATTGGAAATATACAGCTATAAGACTTTACATACAAGTATACAAGAACGTGGAGCACCCCTTCAAGTACGGACCATTCACAATTCAGCTTAACGCAGGTGATAGGACGAGAACCGATGTTTTCAGCATGGTATAGCCGTTGGAATTGGGCGCAGACACGTATCTCAGCTTCTTAATTACCGGGCAGATGGCACTAGTCTACCTGATTTCATTATCCCAGAATATATGGCAGATCAATCGGTACTACTATTATTTTCAGTTTTAGTATACTTTTGGACTTACGATGGAATTTTGGACCATGGCATTGAACGCCTATTACACTATTTACCTATGTAACATGGATAAACCACGAAAACATCCGTCAGATTCCTCAGCCATGAGATGCGAACTCGGGACCGAACGAATGAATGGAACAGACATCACCAGAAGTTAGTTTATAAGGGCTATTTTTAGGAGTAGTAAAATATAAGAGAGAAAGATAAACTATTGCAAGAGATGGTTATGCCTACTATGACCATGACCAGCTCCTGCAATATTTTATCTTTTTCTCCTCTTATTGTACTTAAAAATAAACACGTAATAAAACCGTATCTACAGATGTCGATTAACATGAAGTAAGTAGAAGAGAAATGTTTTTTTCCCTAGGGCGTCTTCCCCTTATTCAGAGGTTACCCTCATCGCCCGGCCGCTGCGTCCTCCAGCCGCAGCCAAGGCCACGGAGGAATGCAGGTTGGGGGTGGCGGGGGTCAGCACACTGACTCCCCCGACCGTAAGGAGAGAAATGTTTTTACACGCTTTATATTAGCTTAACCTGTATGCAACGGAATCCTTTGACGTGAGTTTCTCTAACTTACCGTCGTCTGACTGATTTGAAAACATGCACACGTTTCAAGGACTGATGACAATATAATAATATCACAATTTTGTCCTAGGGTCCTGATCAGGATCAACAGGATAAAACAATAATTAGCTAAATCTATCAATGTAACGGAATATTTCGATATCATTTTCATCAACTTAAAGTCGTCTGACTTGAAAATTTCTACACGTGCCAAGGACCGATGAAAATACAATATCTTAACCTTATCCTAAGGCCCAGGCCAGGATCATCAGGAAACAAAAAATATTTATCTAAATTTATCAATGTAACGGGATCTTTAGATGTAGTCTTCAACTTACAGTTGTCTGATTGACCAGAACATTTGTACATGTGTCAAGGTCCGATGACAAACAATTATATCAGAACTTTGTCCCAGGTTTTATCCCAGGATCATTGGGATAAAAAGTGACTTGGCTAAATTCATCATTGTAACATAATTTTCACCAACTTGAGTCGTCTGATTGACTTGAAATTTTGCAAACATTTCAAGGACCGATGGCATTACAATAATATCATGGCTTTCTCCTACTGTCCTGACCAGCATTATCAGGATAAAAAATTGTTTTGGCTAACTTTAACAATGTAACGTATTTTTCAACAACTTGGTTCGTCTGATAGACCTGAAAATTTACACACATGTCAAGGACTGTTGACAATACAATAATATAATAACTTTGTCCTAATGTCCTGAGCAGAAACTTCAGGATAAACAAGTGACTTAGCTAAATTTATCAACATAACGTAATTTTCAACAACTTAGAGTCGCCTGACTTGAAAACTTGCATATCATGACTTTGTCCTAAGGTACTGACCAGGATCATCAGGATAAAAAAATCACTTAATGTAACGGAATTTTTCGACGTAATTTTTACCAACTTGGGTCGTCTGATTGACTTGAAAATTTGCGTACGCGTCAAGAACCGATAGTAATACAATAATAGCATGACTTTGTCCTAATGTCCTGACAGGGATCATTAGGATAAAGAAGAGACGTGGCTAAATTTATCATGTAACGTAATTTTCACCAAGTTGAGTCGTCTGGTTGGCTTAAAATTTTTCACACATGTTAAGGGCCAAAGAAAATAGAGTAATATGACTTTGTACTAATGTCCTGACCAGGATCGTCAGGATAAAAAGGTGACTTGGTTAACTTTATCAATGTAACATAATGTTCACCAGCTTGATTGACTTTTAAAGCTTGCACACCTGTCAAGGACCGATCACAAACAATATCATGACTTTGTCCTAATCTCTTGACCAGGATCATCAGGATAAAAAGGTGACTTAGCTAAATTTATAATGTAACGTAATTTTCATGAACTTTGAGTACTGTGATTGACTTTTAATATTTGCACACCTGTCAAGGTCCGATGACAAACTATATCATGACTGTCCTAATGTCTTGACCATGACTCTGAATCCTCGGGGGTTTCCTTAAGGGTGCTCAGTGAACACTCGGAGGGGTGTCCGTGAGCAGTCCGACCGACATCATGGAGAAACTTTCACAAAACACACCTCCACCGAGCAGCACACCGAAAAACCATCCTCTGGCCCTTCAACCCTAAAACACATAATGATGAAGGAAATTATACTACCCTACCCCGGCGCGACAGCCCACGAGGGGCCAAGGCCTACCGCCCAGCCGCTGCATCCCCCACCTCTGCCCACTACAGGCGTCATTGATGAGGTGCAGTACTGGAGGGTGGGCCGTGGTCAGCGCCCCGAGCCCTCCCGGCCAGTTATGTGGTATTCTAGACCTAGGACCGCTACTTCTCCATCAAGTAGCTCCTCAATTGGTCCCCCTGGGGAGGGGATAAAATCCCCATGCTGGTACTGGGGATCGAACCCGGGTCCTCCGCGCCAGAAGCAAGCGCGCTACCAACTGCGCTTCGGAGGCGGTCGAAGGAAATTATATCTATAGGAAATAATGGGCAGGAAAGTCGTGGTAGAAGGGTAACTGCCCCAGCATTCGCATACCAACTGGGTGAAACCACGAAAACTCCAGTTGGTGGTCGCCGCCGGGACCTTCCGAATAGGAGCCTCACGCTTTACAGCGAGCTATCTCACTCGGTGAACTATTATGAGACTCTGTAGACTCATTTTCAGTGTATCTTGTGTGGGTGTTTGGTAATAATTTCGTATTTGCTGGTTTAATTCTATGTGCTTATTTGTGACACGGGGCGCGACACAAAACAGAGGACTGTTGGGGCTGAGCTGCTTCACGCCACATGCCAGGCCGGCGAACAAACCAAGGCGCAAGGTGACGCTTCCTCACATCACTCACGCGAACACCTGAAAAGCAACAATGAAGTGGCTACACAAGAGGTTTTTTTTTCGGAACCTTCAAGAAAGATCTGGGCGTCACCGGCAGCGCGTTTGTGAAGATCGAGAAAGATCCGTATGACGTTATCCCCTCTATATAAGGAGACGAGGAACAGCAGAAACAGTGAATTACAGTTACAGTCATGAGTCGGTCAGTGTGTACGTGCGTCGAGCGTCGAGTGATTGGTATCGTCGTAGTGTATGAGAGAGTGAGAGTGAGAGTGAGAGTGAGAGTGTGAGAGAGAAAGTGAAGAAATACACTGAAGGTTACGAGAAGTAAAAGTTGTGAGTTGTGATAACATGACAGACTGTAGACCGTGTTAACGACGAGAAGAAAAATATTTGTGATAAAAGTTAAGAGGACAATAAAATGATAGAAAAGTAACCAGACTGATTTTATCATTTTGTCACAAAATGTTAATTGTTTTACAGCAAAGTCTTGCTTACTTTGCTGAAAGAGCTTAGTAGTTAATTTCCTGGCACTTCTTTAATTATATAAAGCGCTGGTCTATAAATCATCGACTGTATCTGTACCAAGAAATCACTATATTTTGAATGTCTCAGACTTAATACAATAGCAGATTAATTTAGATCCGAAAGTTGAATAAAAGTACAAGTGCCAAAATGTTTCTTTAGCAATTAATTTGCACAGTTTTCTCTACCATTATCTTATACGGAGTCTCTCTACAGGTCATCATGATTAATCCTTACTTTTAGCTACATGGAAAGCATCATCAGGGTATTAACCATTTTGGAACACCTTCATACTACTTGGTCTCTCCACCTCTTCCTTGGCCGTCGCACATCCCGTATACCTCTTGGTTTGTACTTTGAAAACCACTTTAGGTGTAAGTGAGTCTTCCATTCTCTCTACATGCGCTCTCCAATTTCTTCTATGTTTTTTAATCTCGTCTAGTAAGCTAAATATTTCAGCTCTTTTCGTACTTCTTCATTTCATTTTCCGCATTTCCAATTGAACAATTCTTAAAGAAAATAAATGTTGCTATAAAATAAGAGCTTCTAATTTCTACGTACCTTCAGTTATTCTTTTACATAATTTCTATTATCAGTAAAAGGTTCATCATAATGTAAGATAACTTTTCTACAGGCCATTAGGATTGAGCCTTATTTTTAGCTGCAACAAAAGCATATTAATTAGGCAATAATTCTTATGAATAATAATAGTAATAATAATAATAATAATAATAATTTTATTCAGCCACTAAGTAAATAATAATGGGTATCGTCTATATGCTGACCTCATGTTGCACATCAGACAGACTAAATTTAATTAAAAAAAAAAAAAAAAAAAAAAAAAAAAAGCCCTCATTAACGTCTCGGTTAAGGTGTTTTAAGAATAACGATTTCAGTTCCATCTTAAATATATTATTGGGCCAATATATTTTAAGTTGAGAGGTTAAAAATTACATATAAACACTGTA
The DNA here is from genome assembly GCA_030765045.1 of Tenodera sinensis. NCBI lineage: Eukaryota > Metazoa > Arthropoda > Insecta > Mantodea > Mantidae > Tenodera > Tenodera sinensis. Next base: position 218,710,580 of record CM060962.1, on the reverse strand, counting down.
TGCATAACCTTACGTATCTGCAATAAATGGATGTTTCTAGGTTTATAATTGTGTATAACATTTCTTTCGTCATAAGGTTTAGATTGTCTAATATATGAAATTACATAATTTTTAAAATGTGTAACTGTTAGCGGTGTATTATGAGTAGTAGTTGTTTTTATAGGTCTTTTCTGTAAAAATTAAACCTTGGTTACAGGGCAACAATTTCGCTGGAAAATAAACAATACTGTATTAAACTTTTATAAACGGAAATTATTTTTCTGTTAGTGAGCTGATAATATATACTTCAAGATTCCTTAACAGATAATACACTCCCGCTGGGCCTAGCCTCAGGTTAGCTTCTAACCAAGGTAAATCCCTAGTTTTTAAAATCATCATTACTGGCCTGAGCACTGTCAAGCGATTTTAAAGCGGGCAGGCAGACAGGCAAGCGGGCAAGCGGGCGGGCAAGCAGGCAGGCAATGGGGAAGCTTTTGTTTGGAGTTTCATCGGCCTCGTACGTAAGCATAACATTCTTACTATGCAATCCCAACGGAAAGGATGCCTACATTGTTTCTCGAAATCTGTTTCCTAAACACGTAGTGTTTTGGCTGCCAGGTCAGAATCCTTACTGAGGTCTTCCCTTAGAGAAGGAGTAAGTCACTTCCTTGCCTAGAATGGGCAGTCAAAGGGGATATGGGAGGCACTTTCCTCGTGCTTTTTCTGCAAATTCTACAGATGAGCTCATCTTCGTAGAGTCCCACTTTACGTAGATACTGCCTAGAGTGTTTAGAAATGAATACAACTCTTTCCTTATTCATATTCTGTCCAGTCTCAGGAGAGATGAGGAAAGACTGTTACATGGACCTAATAGCAGTTTTCTGGTTAGTCTCTTTGTTCAGGATAGGTTTGCCACCTGAGTTCGTGTATTTGCTTAATCCATTCTTTTACACAGGTTTTGTTATTGATTCCAACCACAAGTTGAGGGCCAACATTAGGTATCTTGGTACCCCTTTTAGCGAGCTGATCACCTTTTTAATGTTCATAGATGCCCTGATGCCCCGGCAGCAACTGCATATAGAGTCTGTCATAGCCATTAGGCTATTTAGGCACTCCTATACCAGTTTTGATTTTATGTGGCCTGAGAAGAGTCCTTTAAAGCAATCCGTTTACCATGACAACGTTTCTCAAGTCCTCTTAAAGCACAGCTCAGGATACAAAATACTTTTGCCTGAAAAACTGCACAGTATTTTCCAAGATAGATATTTACCTTCGGGGTAGGTCAAATATGCCTGCGCCCAACTGAGGGCCTATACGATATCCATCTGTGATCCACACAGTAGTTTATGACATTTTTTATCAAGCGTAGCACCTGCCACTCAGCCATCTCGAAACCTGAAAGTTACCAAATGAAGGGGAATAGGAATATTGGGTATTCATTAGGTCATACCGCATACTCAATACTGAGATATCCAGAACATTTAGAATAGACATGTGTCCAGTTCCCTATTTACAGTAAGCGGTGGGCAGTAAGCCTAGCCTCCGCTTGTAAATAATCTCCATGGGAAGGAGTCCCAGAAGAGTATCCAATATGAAGATACTTCTGAAGGCGTTAGTATAAACAAATATGCTAATCTCTGTACCTTGGTAAATTTACCTGCTACTGTAGCTTGCAGTTGGATTTAAACTAAACATAGCACGTCTTTTTGATTTAAAATAATCCACTAGTATTATGCTATAGTTTCACAATGCCGTATCTCTGGTAAAAATGTTAAATTTCTCCAAACAAGAAGTTGCATAAAACGGATAGGTGGCATTTGCATGTAGTAGAATAATTTTAACTAGTTCATTAATATAAACTAATAAATAATGCTACTAAATTCTACGTATCTTAGTTAAGTTTTCACATGGTTTCACTTATGAGAAAAACATTCATCACATAGTAAGTATATTTTCTTGTAGACTCCGGTCATGGTATTTCACTGCCATTCGTATTTTCAGGGGTATTTCAGGAGAGTAAAAGCCGTGGTTTATTTCCTGCAAACACTACACAAGTGCTACACAAGGAAGTCAGAGAAGTTGCCTAACAATCGGGGGAAGAATGCGGAATAACTACAAAATGTACTGAATAACGCAAACTCACCCAAAGCGAAAGCCTTGGTTTAGTACAGCACGTGCAATTGTTATTGAAATCTTCTGTTCACTTGGTAGCTTATACGGAGGTGAATCTAGAAATGATGCACAGCGTTACGTAATTCTATGCTACTGCATTCTACTCTTATCCCATTGGCTGAGATGCAAACTTACGGTAGCTGTTACAGGCTGCGATGCGTCGCACTCACGCCATTTAATGTTGTAAAATGTTGACAAGCTGTTTCTTTAAATAAAATCATACAGGTTCTATCTTTAATATGAAAATAACTGCAAATAACACCAAAGCAGTAGTATTCATTGGCTGCCAATCATTTAGGGTTAAATTAGTGATAGATAATAAAAGTTAATCTGGTCGAAAAGACCGTATAACCGGCCTGCAGGGACTGGGGCGCTGATCACGTCCCAACTCCAGTACTGTACCCTACTCATCACACCTGTGATACATAGAGGTGGAGAACGCGGTGGTCGGGCGGCAGGTCTTGGCCGGATGGGCTGTTGTGCTACGAGGTTACGGTTTAATAAAAGTAGATACACTTGAAAGTTTGGATTCTTCATTAACATACACAACAAGAAACGAAGTTGATTAGAAGTGAAACATGTTTAATCATTTTTGTGAAACCACACAAGAACATTAGGAAAAATCGGATGTGCATCACTCATATGGCTTTCTCTATTCTTGTACAAACCTACCTTACTTCATAATAATCGAGGCAAACATTTGCAGAAATTATCTTATTGTTAATTTTGTTGTAGTACAACAATGTCGATGTCGATGTGAGATCATATCAACCGAAGGTTTTGTTAGTAGAAATCTATGTGAAATAATCGCTACATACCTGTGTAGCTGCTTGGGTTAGCATTTGGAATTAAGTGTTATAGGGCCCTTTTTTAACTGTCACCATGACTGTTAGCTTCAGAGGTAATTAATTATTCCCGGACTAAAAACAGCCCCTCTTTATTCTATATGCAATTCATATCGAACAAGTACCTCTTCATTAAGGTGTAGCTGTATAAAGCTTCTTGAACCAAAATATTGATGATTGACGCTCATGGCACAACAAAATTAGTTACCAACCAGGTCATGTTAACTAATTTTAGGAAACAACAAATTTTTTACGCGAGATCAGTCAGTGGCAAAAAGAGATAAACGTTCTGATTTATTTTCAAATAACCATAAATCAGAGGCTAGCGTTGGTAAAATCACTAAATGCAAGAAATAGTTGAGGAAAGTCTGCATGTCAAATTCCCCTTCCACCACTTGCATTATATTAATTCTTAATGCTGTATTTAACGGATATTTTGCTAATAAAATTGCATTGGTTCATGTTTAGCTAAATTATATGTTTTATAAATAACAATCTTGTAAGAAAATTTCAAGTATCCCAGAATGAAAACAAAGAATTCATTAGTGACTTTGTCCCACTTGTAACTTCAGAGTTGCTTTTACCTGGCTTCAGAGTAAAGCAGTAATCCGGAACAACGAAATGTGTAGAAGCTCTGTTAATATCGCTAACCAAATGCTTCCACGTACCGACCCCAAACTTTACTCCCCTTAACTTATTTAATTCATTGCTAGCCTTCCCGCTCCCTCAAGTTCATTAATTTTCTTTGAGCCGACGTCTGATTTAATGGCTGTCGGCAACCTCTAGATAAATGTGCGCCAGGAGCAAATGTTGATGAGAAATTAGCGAAATGGGTAATATTTTAGCGAGATTTGGTTGACGCCTACGGTTAATTAATTCAAGTGGAAAGCCTAAGTGAAGCTACATCTATCAGCACTACGATCTTTGCATGTCTTCTCAGCTTTAAAAAAGAGAGAAACGCCATGCACACAATCTCTTGAAATCTTATTTGTTACTTTGGAGAGCACAGCAAAATGCATGCAATATTTCTCGTTTACATAATACTGATTACTTTTGTTATGAACACAAAAATGCATAGAGCCCAGTAATTTGATAGTGCGGGAGGTAATGAAATGGGAAAATCTCATCGAAAGAGCAACCTTATTTACTAGCTAGTTTGTGTGGAAACAAAAGCAAAGCATGGTGCGTGCCGATTTAACCTCGCTCATAAATCCACGAATATTTACGTGTCTGCCTTACATTAGCCCTCCACGTGATTGCTCCAGGGATTTTCCTTGTTTTCTCTTATTTTCTGTTTAATCCTAGGCGTGGTTGCGGAAAACTCCAGGACTCTGACCTCGACAACAAACTGTGTCTCCGCCCACAAATCCTCTGCACGAATTGCTCCACTTTTTAAATGCAGTATCGTTGACACAATATCATTTTAATTTTACATGCTCCGAAAGAGTTAGTGCTTAACTGATGACATAATTGCTGCAGCAGAAGGACTTTAGCAGAGTTTTTCGATGTTGTTGAAGATTTTATTAATGAAATAACTCTACAAAATGCATAGAAAGTGATTGTAATTATAGAAAACTATTCATTTGCAGTCAAATAAAAGAGCTGACGAATTTGCGTATTCGTCGTATTGTATCTCTAAGATTGTACCCTAAATATCTTAGTGAGGTAACACTCGCGAAAGTGTCGAAATTAGGGTGAATGGTGAATCTGGATTAACGCTAGGAATGCCAAGCCCTATTCCAAAACTTATACTGCCTACAGGAGAGTACTTGGTGACCACCACTGGTAACAAAATATCTGAGCAGTTTCTAAAGCAAATTTATTTTAAAGTTGGGTATTATACTTGCCATGTTTATAAATGTAATATCTTCACACTATTTACCTATTCCTTTTTTACTTTTTTATATGAATTACATTAGATATTATGGCAATCCTCATTACAGAACTTATATTACTAGGGCCAGGCATTTAATGACCTATAATTTGGTAAAAAATGCAAAATAAAAAATGCATTTATGACCTAAAAATTACAAAAAATGACCCAAAAAGATGACCCCAAAAATGTTAAAGTTGCCAAAAAATAAAGAATTACCAATAAAATGTTATTAATCATAATCATCATCATCATTACTACATTAAGCACTCACTTTGTTACTATGTTACATAAAATATAACATAAAATCAAAATATTAAAAGAAAATTACAAATATACATGTTAGAGTATCTTTTATTGAAGAAATTCCATTTCAGTGCAGTTTTATAACAATTTTAATTTGCAGTTAACAATCACAAATTGGCGAAGATTCTCAAACGAAAATGACTGTCTATTATCTGCTAGTACTGACTTATAAATGGAAAAGCTCCTCTCTACTTCAAAAGAAACGATTGGAGCATACTGAAAGCAAGCAATATCTCCTGGATTTAACCCACAGTCAGCAAGAGAAAACTGTTCACCAGACAAAGCACTGCCAATTGAACACAATGCTTTGTATCCCCTGTTCTTGTTTATATACTTCTTTATTTTCATTGCCACTGCATCATCCACTTTATCATATGCACGGCTCAAATCATTCACTACTTTATCCACTATTTGTAGCTGTTCCATTAATGTCATTTGGGATTTTTACAGAGAAGTTATTGCATCAGGAAGGAATCCAAAATTGGTGTTTATGTAAGAAAGTTTACCCGCAATTTCATTATCAACCAGCAGTTCTTGCACCTTTTTTATTCACACAGACTCGGCATTATCAAAAGAATCAACTACTTTCTTCACTACGTCAAAATTCTTGCAATAATAACCACAAGCCTCGACCCATGTTCCCCATCTAGTCAAAACAGGTGAAGAGGTGAACAGGGCAGTTGAATTTCTGGAGCTTCTGCTTTGAATGCTACAACTCGAGAGGGGGCTTTCAAGAATACTTTCTTGACGCATCCAATTAATTTATCCACTTCAGGAAAATTTGCACGTACTTCCGCGACCTGGTGTAATGCGTGCGCTAAATATGTCACATGCACCATTTTTGGGTAGAGTGCACTTAAAGAAGCAGCAGCTTTTATGTTGGGTGCTGCGTCTGTTATAAAAAGCAATACATTGGAATTTTGAATTCCATGTATTCTCAATGCATGGTGAAATACTACTGATGGTTGAATAGTTCACTTTGTCCAGCTGCTCACAATGTAATAGAAATTTTTCTCCGGGGCTGTGTGCTTCTAGAACTCCAACAATAACATTCGCTACATAACGGCCTACAGAGTCTGTTGTCTTGTCGATGGATACAAATTAATGTATTCTTTTCTCCAATCCTTATTCTTATTTGTTGCAAAGTTTTATTGTAGCACGAACCCACGTAGGTTCTTCTCAATGTTCGGGGACCTGGAATTACTCGTAATTTTCCTGTCTCCTCTTCTAAGAAAGCGTGCAGCTTAGGATGATCAGCTTGTGAAGTGGAATATCGGCAGATAAAAATGCTTCACATAATTTCTCACAAAATGGCAAAAATGTTGAATGAGTTTCGCCCAGAAGCATCTGCTGTAAGCTTACACTGGATTTATTTTCAAGTCGTTGCAGGCCACGTTTATGCTTCTCCTGTGACATATGTTGTTCTACTGTAAACTTTTTTTTCAGCAGTCACTCTCACATCACAGATCTTGTAGAATAATATATGACCGTCCGTGTAAAAATATTTTCTCTATATTTTGAAACAAATACCTTCAATTTAAGACTATTACTTCCCTTCACTTTAGACATTTTGCTCTTATGGTGCTCGTACAGGTGCTAGGAACAACTGATCACCTCACTTAACAGCACAACGATGCCGTTTTACCTGGATATAGGAATTTCCTTGGGAGTGTGGGCAAGTCCATTAACCACATTCCTTGAAAAATAGGGGTAGGAGGTAGCTTAAACTCTAAAAATTGAATTCCTAGAAGTGCGCCAGTTCATAATTCACATTCCTTGAAAAATAGGGGTAGGAGTTAGCATAGCATTTATTTAAATCCAAGAAATTTTATTGACAAGGAAAAATACTGAATTTTAATTTTAAAAAATGAATTAAATACAAATAATCTCCCAATCTTCTGGAAAAGTGTTAAAAATGCTCAAAATGACCTAAAAATTGCCAAAAAATGACGTATCCGCAAAAAAGTAAGAAAATGCAAAAAAATGCCCTAACAAATTGCTTTTATTTAACTCGTTAGTCAATGCCATACCTTTCTGTATATGCAAGCAATGTTTCAAACTTCATTAGGAAAAGATGCAAAATCATTAATTGCCTTGCCCTATATATTACCAACATATTTTATGACCACCACTGTTAACAAAATATCTGAGTAATTTCTAAAACAAATTTATTTTAAAATTGGATATACCTTATCATATTTATAAAGGTAATATTTAATATTGTTTAACTATTCCTTTTTTACCTTTTTACATGAATCACATTATACCGACGGGGCAGTACTTTATGACCACCTTGACATTTCACTGTTTCTCAAAAAGACCAACAATGAAAACTAAAACAATTACGCAGTTCACTAGTAGAAACAGTTATTGACAATAACTATCAACTTCATTCCTAAAATCAAAAAATTAAAAGACTGAATTTAAAAATTACAGAAGATGGGCATAAAGTAACCCCCCCCCCCCGGTAGTGTTCGGGTTAACAGAGCACTGACACCTCACACCGTAGGCTGGTAGAGCTGAAGTCTCAGGAGCAGACAACCTTAACACCCTATACGGAACGTCTCTGCGCTGTTCGTGGTCACGACGGGTCTTTATTAGAGTTTGTGAATAAGAATCGACCTTTCCACCAGCCAGGTGAGTAATAAGCTGAGGTACCTACCTGTATTTACAGACTGGGCTATAGGTCCTTAATATATCCGTAGAATAAAGTGCTTAAGCACTACCGAAGGTTTTCTTTACCACCGCAACGCCTTCTGGGGCGTTGCACGCCCTAGAGCTACGCCATCGTGTTGCACTGGGTGTCTCCGGGTCGTTACGGTCTACTACGCAGTTAGAAAGCAAAAATATCAGACCCGTAAAGTGTTAACCAGTCAGAAGGTGCCAATCCTGCCTCAGCCTGGTGGTGATCATACTCACCTTAACAGTGTGAGAGATACTATGGCAGAGCAACAAGTTCATCTACAACTAGTTTACCACTCAGGGTGTATCAGCAAAGTCTGAGAAGTGTGTTTGTGCCACAATTGAATTGCACCTCTTAGTTTGCTAACGTTTTATTGTTATGACATTAAAAAGGTTGCAGCTAAAATATAATACATTTATTTGACATTAGAATAGCTAATCTGCGGAGTTACTTCACGAATTCCTGGCCTGGTATCTTACTAATTTTCTGGAGATATTCAAAGAAAGGAAGGAAGGAAGGAGGGAGGGAGGAAGGGAGGAAGGGAGGAAGCGAGGAAGCGAGGAAGCGAGGAAGCGAGGAAGCGAGGAAGCGAGGAAGGAGGGAAGGAGGGAAGGAGGGAAGGAGGGAAGGAGGGAAGGAGGGAAGGAGGGAAGGAGGGAAGGAGGGAAGGAGGGAAGGAGGAAAGGAGGAAAGGAGGAAAGGAGGAAAGGAGGAAAGGAGGAAAGGAGGGAAGGAGGGAAGGAGGGAAGGAGGGAAGGAGGGAAGGAGGGAAGGAGGGAAGGAGGGAAGGAGGGAAGGAGGGAAGGAGGGAAGGAGGGAAGGAGGGAAGGGGGCAAGGGGGCAAGGGGGCAAGGGGGCAAGGGGGCAAGGGGGCAAGGGGGCAAGGGGGCAAGGGGGCAAGGGGGCAAGGGGGCAAGGGGGCAAGGGGGCAAGGGGGCAAGGGGGCAAGGGGGCAAGGGGGCAAGGGGGCAAGGGGGCAAGGGGGCAAGGGGGCAAGGGGGCAAGGGGGCAAGGGGGCAAGGGGGCAAGGGGGCAAGGGGGCAAGGGGGCAAGGGGGCAAGGGGGCAAGGGGGCAAGGGGGCAAGGGGGCAAGGGGGCAAGGGGGCAAGGGGGCAAGGGGGCAAGGGGGCAAGGGGGCAAGGGGGCAAGGGGGCAAGGGGGCAAGGGGGCAAGGGGGCAAGGGGGCAAGGGGGCAAGGGGGCAAGGGGGCAAGGGGGCAAGGGGGCAAGGGGGCAAGGGGGGAAGGGGGGAAGGGGGGAAGGGGGGAAGGGGGGAAGGGGGGAAGGGGGGAAGGGGGGAAGGGGGGAAGGGGGGAAGGGGGGAAGGGGGGAAGGGGGGAAGGGGGGAAGGGGGGAAGGAGATCAGAAGACGCAGTGTCTGTGTTTTTCTAAAAGGTTTAACTATAAATGACGCCTCCTCTAAAGAGTCATCTTAGCTGTTCTTAAATTACAACCGTTATTAAATTTTTACTTACTCTACTACGTATAGTAAGTAGGGGAAGCATTTTATTCTACCCAAAATTTCGATGTTGAGATTTCACCGGAAATATGTTTTGAGGCCCCCTCAATCCAAAGAATGCAATTTTGGAAAAGTGTCTGCGCGCGCGCGCGCGCGTGTGTATGTGTGTGTCTATCTGTGAACTGCATAACTCAAAAACTCAAAAAGTCGGTTAAAAACCAAAGTTGGTACTTAAGTATAATATATTTCAAGAATGTGAGACGAGTATTTTGAAGAAAATCCTTCCGTCTTCAACTACCCTTTACATGGAAATGTTTTCAAAAATTTTTCTCAAAAATGGCTGTAACGATTTTGGTTAAAATGGTGTATATTTAAGATATTTTATGGCAAAGGAAATGAATATTTTGAATTTTCTGGTTATAGCCTATGTAGTCCTGCTTATTCTTCATGAATTTTGCATAACTGTTAAACGGTAAGAGATAGACCGAATTTTACTATAGAAACCTGTAGATCTCATGAAAACAGACACGTTATATGCAGACGCTTTTTTTTTTTTTTTTTTTTTTTTTTTTTTTTTTTTTTTTTTTTTGTGGAGAGGACCATTTCGGAGATATTCCTTTTCATTGGTGTGAGTTTTATAATACTTATAAATTTCTCAAATTTATCTGTTGGCCGTGCAAGGAGAACGGAATTTCACAGCCTTCATATAACGACCAGCTTTAAAACTTTTACTATCACTCAAAGCCTACTGCATTCCCATATTCCTCTTGTACCTAAAAGCAATAATGCAATAAGATAATTTCTGCAAATGTTTATCTCAACTAACATGAAGATAGAGGAATACGAGTTTGTAAGGATAGTTAGTACGAGAATAGAGAAAATCATGTGAGCGCAGCACATCAGATTTTTATATTTTGTTTTGCCTGGTGTCCACTGAGTTTTCCGAACTCCAAGTGGTAAAAATCATTAACATGAGGAAGTAATGTCTATTTAAAGCCTCACGATTGTCAGGTACTTTAGTCTGATATACAAATAAATATCGTATAGGGAGTTACTATAATTTTAAATAAAAAGTAAATGTAATTATTGTATATTTAAAACCGGTAGACGCAAAATATACATATGTAACAAATAGTCAATAAATTAAGTTAATTCTTATTATTCTCCTTTCAAAACAAAGTTTCTGAAACAAAGGCCCGTACAAATTTACAATTAATCCATTCACCTTAATCTTAGCCAGTCTTGAGGTCACCTCTGAGACTCGGGGTGTTATCCTCGTCCCACCCTTTACTACTGCACTCCATTCATGACGTCCGTTAAGGGCAGAGGTGGGAGCTGAGGCGGTCGGGCGGTACGCTTTGGCCCTGCATGGACTGTTGTGACAAGGAGTTTAGTTTTCAGTCGTTTGAGGTCTTCTCTCATGGAATTTATAGCTATAGCAATACTTTGATAATGTCTACTCCTTTTCTATGCAATGCCGTCTTTATTGTGTTTATTTTATCTACCACGTACATAGTTAGTGGAGAAAGTACTGCATTCCGCTCAAAAACTTGACATCGAAATTTCGCAGAAAAGACACGTTTTGAGACTCTCTGAACTTAAAGATTGAATGTTTAGAAAAAAGTCCGTGTTTAATACTAGGTATGTGCATTTGTCTGTAAACAGCATAACTCCAGAACGAATACTTGGTTACTGACCAAATTGCGTGTTTAAATTCAGCGTCTTCTATGGATGCGCCACGAACATTTAAAAAAAAATCTCCTCTCCAAGCTACTCTTTGCATGAATAATTATTCCAACACTTTGATTTCTGATTTTCGCTTTACTGATTTTGAATAAAATATCACATGTTTAAGCTATTCTCACGACAAATTAAATGTATATATTCAATTTACTAGGAATAGCCTCTGCAAGTAAACCGTAAGAGATAGACAAAGTCTTACTGCACAAAAAATTGTAGATCTCTTTAAAGCACACGATTTATGTTATATAATTGTTGTTGAGTTAACCGTTTGCGAGATATTTCTTGTCATAGGTTATTGCTTTTTTCCCTCCTAGCCATACAAAGAGAACGTCATCACATAACGAACAGCTTTTAAAAGATTTGACTATCGCTGAAGTCTACTGTATTGACAAGGATATGTGCAATAGAAAACTTAACATACTTTCGAGTAACTTGAACTGCAAATAGGCAGATTACACTTCACAAGAATACTCTGTTGAAAAATAGGCAGAGAAAGGCATGCAAATAGGTATATATAAACCAGGTGGCCCACTGGAGCCGGCCCCGCCGTAAGTAGATAACCCTTGGTGCGTTAAAACATTTGCAGAACTCCACGGCTCTTGATAGCCCAGTGGCCTGTTCCAGCTCTCTGCGAGACGTGCGGTGAGAGGCAGTTGAGCTAGCCTGTGCAGTCTATGATAATGGACACTAACAGTGCAAACAACACAAAAGGTGTCACTTTACTTACAGGATCTTCATTTTGTATATGGTGCTATTGTCTAACATTTGAATTGCAGATTGTAAAGTGTGGAGAAAAGAGGCTTGGGAAGAGAAATGGAGTGAAATTGAGCGGAATAGTAGCGATTTATATGTTAGCAGGTTCCGAGGTAAAGAAAACTAGAGGTATAGATGGCTTTCTAGAGAAAGTCAAAGTAAAATGAAAAAGGAATGTCAAGAATATAAGAAAGGAACGAAAAAATTAAGGGCGCAGGATCGATAAGAGTCACCAGGCAGAGTAAAGCCCAAGGTGCCATAATAGCTGAGGTGGTTGTGATAGTAAAGAAAGGATATAAATGTCATATAGATAAGGTATATCTGTTCATTGCTGTGTTCTTTTTTAGTAGGTTAATTGAATAGCTGCTGGTTTCCAGTAGCTAAGGTGTGTAAATTCCAGATGGTTTTCATTTGGCATAGCCGCTGATTTCCAGTAGCTAAGGTGTGTAAATTACAGCTGGTTTTCATTTGGAATAGCCGCTGGTTTCCAGTGGCTAGGGTGCGTAAATTCCAACTGGTTTTCAGTTGGAATAGCCGCATGTTTTCCAGTGGCTAAGGTGTGTAAACTACAGCTGGTTTTTATTTGGAATAGCCGCTGGTTACCAGTAGCTAAGGTGTGTAAATTAAAGCTGGTTTTCATTTGAAATAGTGGCTGGTTTCCAGTAGCTAAGCTGCGGAAATTCCAGCTGCTTTTAATTTGGAATAGCTGCTGGTTTCCAGTGGCTAAGGTGTGTAAATTGCAGCTGGTTTTCATTTGGAATAGCTGCTGGTTTTCAGTGGCTAAGGTGTGTAAATTGCAGCTGGATTTCATTTGGAATAGCCGCTGGTTTCCAGTGTCTGGGGTGTGTAAATTCCAGCTGGTTTTCATTTACAATAGGTGCTGTTTTCCAGTAGTAAAGGTCTGTCAATTGCAGCTGGCTTTCATTTGGAATAGCCGCCGGTTTCCAGTGGCTAAGGTGAGTAAATTCCAGCTGGTTTTCATTTGGAATAGCCGCTGGTTTCCAGTAGCTAAGCTGCGTAAATTCCAGCTGGTTTTTATTTGGAATAGCCGCTGCTTTCCAGTAGCTAACCTGCGTAAATGCCAGCTGGTTTTCATTTGGAATAGCCGCTGGTTTCCAGTAGTTAAGGTGTGTAAATTGCAGCTGGTATTCATTTGTAATAGCCGCTGCTTTCCAGTAGCTAACCTGCGTAAATGCCAGCTGGATTTCCTTTGGAATAGCCGCTGGTTTCCAGTAGCTAAGCTGCGCAAATTCCAGCTGGTTCTCATTTGGAATAGCCGCTGGTTTACAGTAGCTAAGCTGCGTAATTTCCAGCTGGTGTTAATTTGGAATGGCCGCTGGTTTCCAGTGGCTAGGGTGTGTAAATTCCAGCTGGCTTTTATTTGGAATAGCTGCTGGTTTTCAGTGGCTAAGGTGTGTAAACTTCAGCTGCTTTTCATTTGGACGCGCCCCTGGTTTCCAGCGTCTAGGGTGTGTAAGTCCCAGCTGGCCCTTATTTGGAATAACTGCTGATTTTCAGAGGCTAAAGTGTGTAAATACCAGCTGGCTTTCATTTGGAATAGCCGGTGGTTTCCAGTAGCTAAGGTGTGTAAATTGCAGGTGGTGTTGATGTGGAATATCCGCTGGTTACCAGTGGCTAAGGTGTGCAAGTTCCAGCTGGTTCTCATTTGGAATAGCCGCTGGTTTCCAGTAGCTAAAGTTTATAAATTCCAGCTGGTTTTCATTTGAAGTAGCCGCTGGTTTCCAGTAGCTAACCTGCGTAAATACCAGCTGGTTTTCATTTGTAATACACGCTGGTTTCCAGGGGCTAAAGTGTGCAAATTCCAACTGGTTTCCATGTGGAATTGCCGCTGGTTTCCAGTAGCTAACCCGCGAAAGTACCTGCTGGTTTTCATTTGGAATAGCCGCTGGCTTCCAGTAGCTAAGCTAATGAAATTCCAGGTGGTTTTCATTTGCAATAGCCGCAGCTTTCCAGTAGCTAAAGTGTGTAAATTCCAGATGGTTTTTATTTGGAACAGCCCCTGTTTTCCAGTAGCTAAGGTGTGTAAATTCCAGCTCGTTTTCATTTGCAATAGCCGGTGGTTTCCAGTAGCTAAGGTGTGTAAATTCCAGCTGGTTTTTGTTTGGAATAGCCCCTGTTTTCCAGTACCTAGGGTGTGTAAATTCGAGCTTATTTTAATTTGGAATAGCCGCTGGTTTCCAGTGGCAAAGGTGGGTAAGTTCCAGTTGGTTTTCATTTGGAATAGGCGCTGGTTTCCGGTAGCTAAAGTGTGTAAATTCCAGCTGGTTATATTTGGAATAGCCCCCGTTTTCCAGTAACCAGACTGTGTAAATTCCAGCTGGTTTTCATTTGGAATAGCCGCTGGTTTCCAGTAGCTAAGCTGCGTAAATGCCAGCTGGTTTTAATTTGGAATAGCCGCTGGTTTCCATTGGCCAGGGTGCGTAAATTCCAGCTGGTTTTTATTTGGAATAGCTGCTGCTTTCCAATGTCTAGGGTGTGTAAATTCCAGCTGGTTTTCATTTGGAATACCCGCTGGTTTCCAGTAGCTAAGCTGCGTAAATGCCAGCTGGTTTTAATTTGGAATAGCAGCTGGTTTCCATTGGCCAGGGTGCGTAAATTCCAGCTGGCTTTTATTTGGAATAGCTGCTGCTTTCCAATGTCTAGGGTGTGTAAATTCCAGCTGGTTTTCATTTGGAATACCCGCTGGTTTCCAGCGTCTAGGGTGTGTAAATTCCAGCTGGTTTTATTTGGAGTAGCACCTGTTTTCCAGTAACCAAACTGTGTAAATTCCAGCTGGTTTTCATTTGGAATAGCCGCTGGTTTCCAGTAGCTAAGCTGCGTAAATGCCAGCTGGTTTTAATTTGGAATAGCCGCTGGTTTCCATTGGCCAGGGTGCGTAAATTCCAGCTGGCTTTTATTTGGAATAGCTGCTGCTTTCCAATGTCTAGGGTGTGTAAATTCCAGCTGGTTTTCATTTGGAATACCCGCTGGTTTCCAGCGTCTAGGGTGTGTAAATTCCAGCTGGTTTTATTTGGAGTAGCGCCTGTTTTCCAGTAACCAAACTGTGTAAATTGCAGCTGGTTTTCATTTGGAATAGCCGCTGGTTTCCAGCGGCTAAGGTGTGTAAGTTCCAGCTGGTTTTCGTTTGGAATAGCCGCTGGTTTCCAGTAGCAAAGCTGCGTAAATTCCAGCTGGTGCTAATTTGGAATAGCCGCTGGTTCCCATTGGCTAGGGTGTGTAAATTCCAGCTGGCTTTTATTTGGAATAGCTGCTGGTTTCCAGTGTCTAGGGTGTGTAAATTCCAGCTGGATTTCATATGGAATAAGTGCTGTTTTCGGGTAGCTAAGGTGTGTAAATTCCAGCTGGTTTTCATTTGGAATAGCCGTTGGCTTCCAGTGTCTAGGGTGTGTAAATTCCAGCGGATTTTCATTTTGAACAGCATCTGTTTTCCAGTAGCTAAAGTCCGTAAATTCCAGCTGGTTTTCATTTGGAATATCCGCTGGTTTCCAGTGGCTAAGGTGTGTAATTTCCAGCTGGTGTTAATCTGGAATAGCCGCTGGTTTCCAATCTCTAGGGCGTGTATGTTCCAGCGGGCTTTTATTTGGAATAGCTGCCGGTTTTCAGTAGCTATAGTGTGAACATTCCAGTTGGTTATTATTTGGAATATCCGCTGGTTTCCAGTGGCTAAGGTGTGTAAATACGAGCTGGATTTCATTTGGAATAGCACCTGGTTCCCAGTAGCTAAGCTGCGTAAATTCCAGTTGTTTTCATTTGGAATAGCTGCTGGATTCCAGGGCTAAAGTGTGTAAATACCAGCTGGATTTCATTTGGAATAGACGCTGGTTTCCAGTAGCTAACCTGCGGAAATACCAGCTGGTTTTCGTTTGAAATAGCCGCTGTTTTCCAGTAGTTAAAGTTTGTAAATTGCAGCTGGTTTTCATTAGTAATATCCGCTGGTTTCCACTGGCTGAGGTGTGGAAATTACAGCTGGTTTTCATGTGGAATACCCGCTGGTTTCCAGTAGCTAAGCCGCGGAATTCTAGCTGGTCTTCATTTGCAATAGCTGCTGGTTTTCTGTGGCTAAGGTGTGTAAGTTCCCGCTGGTTTTCATTCGGAATAACCGCTGGTCTCCAGTGTCTAGCGGGTGTAAATTCCAAATGGTTTTCATTTGGAAAAGGTCCTGTTTTCCAGGAGCTAAGTTGTGGAAGTTCCAGCTGACTTTAATTTCGAATAGCTGTTGGATTCCAGTGGCTAAAGTGTGTAAATACCAGCTGGTTTTCTTTTGCAATAGCCGCTGGTTTGCAGTAGCTAAGCTGCGTAAATTCCTGTTGGTTTTCATTTGGAAAAGCCGCTGGCTTCCTGTAGCTAACTTGCGTAAATACCAGCTGGTTTTCATTTAGAATAGCCGCTGGTTTTCAGTAGCTAAGTTGTGTAAATTCCAGCGCGCTTTTATTTGGAATGGCTGCTGGTTTTCAGTGGGTTTGGTGTGTAAATTCCAGCTGGTTTTCATTTGGAATAGCCGCTGGTTTCCAGTAACTAAGCTGTGTAAGTTCCAGCTGGTTCTTTTTTGGAATAGCCGCTGGTTTTCATTGGCTAAGGAGTGTAAATTCCAGCTGGCATTAATCTGGAATAGCCGCTGGTTTCCAGTGGCTAGGGTGTGTAAATTCCAGCGGGCTTTTATTTGGAATATCTGCTGGTTTTCAGTGGCTAAGGTGTGTATATTCCAGCAGGATTTCATTTGGAATAGCCGCTGGTTTCAAGTAGCTAAGGTGTGTAAATTGCAGCTGGTTTTCATTTGGAATAGCCGCTGGTTTCCAGTGGGTAAGGTGTGTAAATTCCAGCTGGTCCTCATTTGGAATAGCCGCTGTTTTCCAGTAGCTAACCTGCGTAAACACCAGCTGGTTTTCATTTGGAATAGCCGCTGGTTTCCAGTAGTTAAGGTGTGTAAATTGCAGCTGGTTTTCATTTGTAATAGCCGCTGGTTTCCGCTGGCTAAGGTTTGTAAATTCCAGCTGGTTTTAATTTGGAATAGCCGCTGGTTTCAGGTGTCTAGGGTGTGTAAATTCCAGTTGGCTTTAATTTGGAATTGGTGCCGTTTTCCAGAAGCTAAGGTGTGTAAGTACCTGGCGATTTTCATTTGGAATAGCTGCTGGATTCCAGTGGCTAGAGTGTGTAAATACCAGCTGGTTTTCATTTGGAATAGCCGCTGGTTTCCAGTGGGTAAGGTGTGTAAATTCCAGCTGGTCCTCATTTGGAATAGCCGCTGTTTTCCAGTAGCTAACCTGCGTAAACACCAGCTGGTTTTCATTTGGAATAGCCGCTGGTTTCCAGTAGTTAAGGTGTGTAAATTGCAGCTGGTTTTCATTTGTAATAGCCGCTGGTTTCCGCTGGCTAAGGTTTGTAAATTCCAGCTGGTTTTAATTTGGAATAGCCGCTGGTTTCAGGTGTCTAGGGTGTGTAAATTCCAGTTGGCTTTAATTTGGAATTGGTGCCGTTTTCCAGAAGCTAAGGTGTGTAAGTACCTGGCGATTTTCATTTGGAATAGCTGCTGGATTCCAGTGGCTAGAGTGTGTAAATACCAGCTGGTTTTCATTTGGAATAGCCGTTGGTTTCCAGTAGCCAATGTTTGTAAACTACAGCTGGTTTTCATATGGAATATCCGCTGGTTTCCAGTGGCTAAGGTGTGTAAATTCCAGCTGTTTCTTATTTGGAATTGCCGCTGGTTTCCAGTGGCTAAGCTGCGTAAATTCCATATGTTTTTCATTTGGAACAGCCGCTGGTTTCCAGTAGCTAACCTGCGTAAGTTCCAGCTCGTTTTCATTTGCAATAGCCGCGGAAACAGTAGCTAAACTGCGTAAATTCCAACTGGTGTTCATTTGGAATAGCCGCTGGTTTCCAGTAGCTAACCTGCGTAAATTCCAGCTCGTTTTCATTTGCAATAGCCGCGGGAACAGTAGCTAAACTGCGTAAATTCCAACTGGTGTTCATTTGGAATAGCCGCTGGCTTCCAGTAGCTAAACTACGGAAATTCCAGCTCGTTTTCATTTGCAATAGCTTCGGGAACAGTAGCTAAGGTTTGTAAATTCCAGCTGGTTTTCATTTGGAATAGGCGCTGGTTTCCAGTGGCTAAGGTGTGTAAATTCCAGCTGGTTTTCATTTGGAATAGCCGCTGGTTTCCAGTGGCAAAGCTGCGTAAATTCAAGTTGGTTTTCATTTGCAATATCCGCTGGTTTCCAGTAGCTAAGGTGTGTAAATCCCAGCTGGTTTCATTAGGAATAGCCCCTGTTTTCCAGTAACCAAACTGTGTAAATTCCAGCTGGTTTTCATTTGGAATAGCCGCTGGTTTCCATTGGCTATGGTGTGCAAATTCCAGCTGGCTTTTATTTGGAACAGCTGCTGGTTTCCTGTGTCTGAGTTGTGTAAATTCCAGCTGGTTTTCATTTGGAATATCCCCTGTTTTCCAGTAGGTAAAGTGTGTAAATTCCAGCTGATTTTCATTTGGAATAGCTGCAGGTTTACAGTGCCTAAGGTGTGTAAATACCAGCTGGATTTGTTTGGAATAGCCGCTGGTTTCCAGTGGCTAAGGTGTGTAATTCACAGCTGGTATTAATCTGTAACAGCCGCTGGTTTCCAGAGCCTATGGTGTGTACATTCCAGTAGGTTTTTGTTTGGAATAGCAGCTGGTTTCCAGTTGCTAGGGTGTGTCAATTGCTGCTGGTTTTCATTTGGAATAGGTGCTGTTTTCCAGTAGCTAACGTGTGTAAATTCCTGCTGGTTTTTATTTGGAATAGCCGCTGGTCTCCAGTAGCTAATCTGTGTAAATACCAGCTGGTTTTCATTTGGAATAGCCGCTGGTTTCCAGTGGCTAAGGTGTGTAATTTGCAGCTGGTGTTAATCTGTAAGAGCCGCTGGTTTCCAGTGGCTATGGTGTGTACATTCCAGTAGGTTTTTATTAGGAATAGCCGCTGGTTTCCGGTGTCTAGGTTGTGTAAATTCCAGCTGGATTTTATTTGGAATATCCGCTGGTTTCCAGTGGCTAAGTTGTGTAAATACGAGCTGGTTCTCGTTTGGAATGGCACCTGGTTTCCAGTAGCTAAGTTGTGTAAATTCCAGCTGATCTTCATTTGGAATAGCTGCTGGTTTCCATTGTCTAAAGTGTGTAAATAGCAGCTGGTTTTCATTAGGAATACCCGCTGGTTTCCAGGGGCTAACGTGTGTAAATACGAGCTGGTTCTCATTTCGAATAGCACCTGGTTTTCAATAGCTAAGCTGCGTAAATTCCAGCGGTTTTCATTTGGAATAGCCGCTGGTTTCCAGTAGATAACCTGCATAAATACCAGCTGCTTTTCATTTGCAATAGCCGCTGGTTTCCAGTAGCTAAGGTGTGTAAATTCCAGCTTGTTTTTGTTTGGATTAGCCCCAGCTTTGCAGTACCTAAGGTGTGTAAATTCCAGCTTATTTTAATTTGGAATAGCCACTGGTTTCCATTGGCTAAGGTGGGTAAGTTCCAGCTGGTCTTCATTTGGAATAGACGTTGGTTTCCAGGGCTAATTTGTGTAAATTCCCGCTAGTTTTTATTTGGAATAGCCGCTGGTTTCCAGTAGCTAAGCTGCGTAAATTCCAGCTGGTGCTAGTTTGGAATAGCCGCTGGTTTCCATTGGCTAGTGTGTGTAAATTCCAGCTGGCTTTTATTTGGAATAGCTGCTGGTTTCCGGTGTGTAGGGTGTGTAAATTCCAGCTGGCTTTAATTTGGAATAGGTGCTGTATTCGGGTAGCTAAGGTGTGTAAATTCCAGCTGGTATTCATTTGGAGCAGCCGCTGGTTTTCAGTGGCTTAGCTGTGTAAATTCCAGCTGGTTTTCATTTGGAATAGCCGCTGGTTTCCAGTAGCTAGGCTGCGTAAATTCCATATGGTTTCATTTGGAATAGCCGCTGGTTTCCATTGGCTAAGGTGTGTAAATTCCAGCTGGCGTTAATCTGGAATTGCCGCTGGTTTCCAGTGGCTATGGTGTGTACATTCCAGTTGGTTTTTATTTGGAATATCTGCTCGTTTTCAGTAGCTAAGGTGTGTAAATTCCAGCTGGTCCTCATTTGGAATTACACCTGGTTTCCAGTAACTAAACTGCGTAAATTCCAGCTGGTTTTCATTTGGAATAGCTGCTGTTTTCCAGTAGCTAACCTGCGCAAATACCAGCTGGTTTTCATTTGGAATAGCCGCTGTTTTCCAGTAGTTAAGGTTTGTAAATTGCAGCTGGTTTTCATTAGTAGTAGCCGCTGGTTACCACTGGCTAAGGTGTGTAAATTCCAGCTGGTTTTCATTTGGAATACCCGCTGGTTTCCAGTAGCTAAGCCGCGCAAATTCTTAGCGGGTTTTCGTTTGCAATAGCCGCTAGTTTCCAGTAGTTAAGATGTGTAAATTCCAGCTGGTTTTTATTTGTAATAGTCCCTGTTTTCCAGTGGCTAAGGTGTGTAAATTCCAGCTGGTTTTCATTTGGAATAACCGCTGGTCTCCAGTGTCTAGCGTGTGTAAAATCCAAATGGTTTTCATTGGGAAAAGGTGCTGTTTACCAGTAGCTAAGCTGCGTAAATTCCATGTGGTTTTCATTTGGAAAAGCCGCTGGTTTCCAGTAGCTAACCTGCGTAAATACCAGCTGGTTTTCATTTGGAATAGCGGGTGGCTTTCAGTGGCTAAGGTGTGTAAATTCCAGCGCGCTTTTATTTGGAATTGCTGCTGGTTTTCAGTGGCTTTCGTGTGTAAATTCCAGCTGGTTTTCATTTGGAATAGCCGCTGGTTTCCAGTAGCTAAGCTGTGTAAATTCCAGCTGGTTCTCATTTGGAATAGCCGCTGGTTTGCAGTAACTAAGCTGCGTAAATTCCATATGGTTTTATTTGGAATAGCCGCTGGTTTCCAGTAGCTAACCTGCGTAAATACCAGCTAGTTTTCATTTGGAATAGCCGCTGGTTTCCATTGGCTAAAGTGTGTAAATTCCAGCTGGCGTTAATCTGGAATAGCCGCTGGTTTCCAGGGGCTAGTGTGTGTAAATTCCATTGGGCTTTTATTTGGAATAGCTGCTGGTTCTCAGTGGCTAAGGTGTGTAAATTCCAGCTGGTTTTCATTTGGAATAGCCGCTGTTTTCCAGTAGCTAACCAGTGTAAATACCAGCTGGTTTTCATTTGGAATAGCCGCTGGTTTCCAGTAGTTAAGGTGTGTAAATTGCAGCTGGTTTTCATTTGTAATAGCCGCTGGTTTCCGCTGGCTGAGGTTTGTAAATTCCAGCTGGTTTTCATTTGGAATAGCCGCTGGTTTCCAGTAGCTATAATGCGTAAATTCCAGCTGGTTTTTATTTGGAATAGCTCGTGTTTTACAGTAGCTAAGGTGTTTAAATTCCAGCTGGTTTTCATTTGGAATAGCCGCTGGTTTCCAGCAGCTGATCTTCGAAATTTCCAGCTGGTGTTAATTTGGAATATCCGCTGCTTTCCAGTGGCCAGGGTGAGTAAATTCCAGCTGGTTTTCATTTGGAATAGGTACTAGTTTCCAGTAGCTAAGGTGTGTAAATTCCAGCTTACTTTCATTTGGAATAGCAGCTGGTTTCCAATGGCTAAGGTGTGTAAATTCCAGCTGGTTTTCATTTGGAATAGCCGCGAGTTTCCAGTGGCTGGGGTGTCTAAATTCCATCTGGTTTGCATTTGGAATAGCCGTTGCTTTCCAGTGGCTAAGGTGTGAAAATTGCAGCTGGTTTTCATTTGTAATAACCGCTGGTTTAAGGTGGCTAAGGTGTGTAAATTCCAGCTGGTTTACATTTGCAATAGCCGCTGGTTTACAGTAGCTAAGGTGTTTAAATAATAGCTGGATCTTATTGTGAATAGCCACTGTTTTCCAGTAGCTAAGGTGTGTAAATTCCAACTGGTTTTCATTTGGAATAGGTACTAGTTTCCGGTAGCTAAGGAGTGTAAATTCCAGCTGACTTTCATTTGGAATAGCCGCTAGTTTCCAGTGGCTAAGGTGTGTAAATTCCAGCAGGTTTTCATTTGGAATAGCCGCCTGTTTCCAGTGGCTAGGGTGTGTAAATTCCAGCTGGTTTTTATTTGGAATAGCTTCTGGTTTCCGGTGTCTAGGGTGTGTAAATTTCAGCATGTTTTCAGTTTAAATAAGTGCTTTTTTCTGGTAGCAAAGGTGTGAAAATTCCAGGTGGTTTTCATTTGGAATAGCTGCTGGTTTTCAGTGGCTAAGGTGTGTAAATTGCAGACGGTTTTGATTTGTAATAGCCGCTAGTTTCCAGTGTCTAGGGTGTGTAAATTCCAGCTGGTGTTAATTTGGAATAGCCGTTGCTTTGCCGTGGCTAGGTGGTGTAAATTCTAGCTCTCTTTTATTTAGAATAGTTGCTCGTTTTCAGTGGCTAAGGTGTGTAAATTCCAGCTGGATTTTGTTTATAAAAGCCCCTGTTTTCCAGTAGCTAAAGTGTGTAATTTCCAGCTGGCTTTCATTTGAAATAGCCGCTGGTTTCCAGTAGCTAAGGTGTGTAAATTCAGCTGGTTTTCTTTTGGAATAGCTGCTGGTTTCCAGTGGTTAAGGTGTGTAAGTTGCAGCTGGTTTTCATTTGGAATAACCGCTGGTTTCCAGTGGCTAGAGTGTGTAAATTCGAGCTGTTTTTCTTTTGGACTAAGTGCTGTTTTCCAGTAGCTAGGGTGTGTAAATTCCAGCTGATTTTCATTATGAATAGCTGTTGTTTTCCAGTGGCTAATGTGTGTAAATCCCAGCTGTTTTTCATTTGGAATAGCTGCTGGTTTCCAGTGGCTAATGTGTGTAAATGCCAGCTGTTTTTCATCTGGAATAGCTGCTGGTTTCCAGTGAATAATGTGTGTAAATGCCAGCTGGTTTTCATTTGGAATAGCCGCTGGTTTCCAGTAGCTAAGGTGTGTAAATTCCAGCTGGTACTCATTTGGAATACGCGCTGGTTTCCAGTGGATAGAATGTGTAGCCGCCAGCTGGTTTTCGCTTGGACTGGCCGTTGGTTTCCAGTGGCTAAGGTGTGTAAATTCCCGCTGGTTTCCATTTGGAATGGCCGCTGGTTTCCAGTAGCTAAGCTGCGTAAATACCAGCTGGTTTTCATTTGCAATAGCGGCTGGTTTCCAGTAGCTAAGGTGTATTAATTCCAGCTGCATCTTGTTTTGAATAGCCCCTGGTTTCCAGTAGCTAAGTTGTGTAAATTCCAGCTGGTTTTCATTGTAATAGGTACCAATTTCCAGTAGCTAAGGTGTGTAAATTCCAGCTGACTTTCATTTGGAATAGCCGCTGGTTTCTGGTGGCAGAGGTGTGTAAATTCCAGCTGGTTTTCATTTGGAATAGCCGCTGGTTTCCAGTGTCTAGGCTGTGTAAATTTCGGCTGGCATTCATTTGAAATAAGTGCTGTTTTTCAGTAGCTAAGGTGTGTAAAATCCAGCTGGTTTTCATTTGGAATAGCCGCTGGTTTCCAGTAGCTAAGCTGCGTAAATTCCAGCTGGTTTTCATCTGGAACAGCCGCTGCTTTCCAGTACCTAACCTGCGTAAATACGAGCTGGTTTTCATTTCTAACCACCGCTGGTTTCCCGTGGCTAATGTGTGTAAATTCCAGCTGGTGTTAATTTGGAATAGCCGCTGGTTTCCACTGTCTAGGGTGTGTAAATACCAGCTTGTTTTTATTTGGAATAGCCCCTGTTTTCAGTAGCTAAGGTGTGGAAATTCCAGCTGGCTTTCATTTGGAATAGCTGCTGGTTTTCAGTGGCTAAGGTCTGTAAATTCCAGTAGTTTTCATTTGGAATATCCGCTGGTTTCCAGTGGATAGAGTGTGTAACTGCCAGGTGATTTTCACTTGGAATAGCCGATGGTTTCCAGTGACTAGGGTGTTTAAATTCCAGCTGGCTTTCATCTGGAACAGACGCTGCTTTCCAGTACCTAACCTTCGTAAATACCAGCTGGTTTTCATTTCTAAGAGCCGCTGGTTTCCCGTGGCTAATGTGTGTAAATTCCAGCTGGTGTTAATTTGGAATAGCTGCTGGTTTCCAGTGGCTAGGGTGTGGAAATTCCAGCTGGCTTTCATTTGGAATAGCTGCTGGTTTTCAGTGGCTAAGGTGTGTAAATTCCAGCTGGTTTTCGTTTGGAATAGCCGCTGCTTTCCACTGTTTAGGGTGTGTAAATACCAGCTCGTTTTTATTTGGAATAGCCCCTGTTTTCAGTAGCTAAGGTGTGTAAATTCCAGCTGGTGTTAATTTATAATAGCCGCTGATTTTCATTTGGAATGGATGCTGTATTCCAGGACCTTAGGTGTGTAAGTTGCAGTTGATTCTCATTTGGAATAGCAAATGGTTTCCAGTGGCTTAAGTGTGTAAATACCAGCTGGATTTCATTTGGAATAGGTGCTGGTTTCCAGTAGCTAAGCTGTGTAATTCCAGCTGGTTTTCATTTGGAATAGCCGCTGGTTTCCAGTGGCTAAGGTGTGTAAATTCCAGCTGGTTCTCATTTGGAAGAGCCGCTGGTTTCCAGTGGCTAGGGTGTGCAAATTCCAGCTGGTTTTCATGTGGAATAGGCGCTGATTTCCAGTAGCTAACCTGCGGAAATTCCAGCTGGTATTCATTTGGAATAGCCGCTGGTTTCCAGTCGCAGAGCTGCGTAAATTCCAGCTGGCTTCATTTGCAATAGCCGCTGGTTTCCAGTAGCTAAAGTGTCTAAATTCCAGCTGTTTTTATTTGGAATAGCCCCTGTTTTCCAGTAGTTAAGGTGTGTAAATTCCAGTTGGTTTTAATGTGGAATAGCAGCTGGTTTCCAGGGACTAAGCTGTGAAAGTTCCAACTGGTTTTCATTTGGAATAGCGGCTGGTTTCCAGTGGCTATGGTGTGTAAATCCTAGGTGGTTTTCATTTGGAATAGGTGCTGGTTTCCAGTAGCTAAGCTGTGTAATTCCAGCTGGTTTTCATTTGGAATAGCCGCTGGTTTCCAGTGGCTAAGGTGTGTAAATTCCAGCTGGTTCTCATTTGGAAGAGCCGCTGGTTTCCAGTGGCTAGGGTGTGCAAATTCCAGCTGGTTTTCATTTGGAATACATGCTGGTTTCAAGTAGCTAATCTGCGTAAATTCCAGCTGGTTTTCATTTGGAACAGCCGCTGGTTTCCAGTAGTTAAGGTGTGTAAATTCCAGC
The DNA here is from genome assembly GCA_030765045.1 of Tenodera sinensis. Taxonomy (NCBI): domain Eukaryota; kingdom Metazoa; phylum Arthropoda; class Insecta; order Mantodea; family Mantidae; genus Tenodera; species Tenodera sinensis. Next base: position 218,685,601 of record CM060962.1, on the reverse strand, counting down.
TGGTTTTCATTTGGAATTGCCGCTGGTTTCCAGTGGCTAAAATGTGTAAATTCCAGCTGGTTTGGATTTGGAGTAGCCGCTGGTTTCCAGTAGCTAAGGTGTGTAAATTCCAGCTGGTTTGCATTTGGAGTAGCCGCTGGTTTCCAGTAGCTAAGGTGTGTAATTTGCAGCTGGTTTCATTTGGAATATACGCTGGTTTCCAGTGGCTACGGTGTGTAAGTTCCAGCTGGTTTTCATTTGGAGTGGCCGCTAGTTTCCAGCCGCTAAGATGCGTAAATTCTAGCTGGTTTAGATTTGTAATAGGCGCTGCTTTCCACTAGCTAACCTGCGTAAATTCCAGCTGTTTTTCATTTGGAATAGCCGGTGATTTCCGGTTGCTAAGCTGCGTAAATTCTAGCTGGTTTTCATTTGGAATTGCCGCTGGTTTCCAGTGGCTAGGGTGTGTAAATTCCAGCTGGTTTTTATTTGGAATAGCCCCTGTTTTCCAGCAGCTAATGCGTGTAAATTCCAGCTGGTTTTCATTTGTAATAGCCGCTGGTTACCAGTGGCTAGGGTGTGCAAATTCCAGCTGGTTTCATTTGGAATAGGTGCTGGTTTCCAGTAGCTAAGCTGTGTAATTCCAGCTGGTTTTCATTTGGAATAACCGCTGGTTTCCAGTAGCTAAAGTGTGTAAATTCCAGCTGGTTTTCATTTGGAAGAGCCGCTGTTTTCCAGTAGCTAGGCTGTGTAAATTCCAGCTGGCTTTCATTTGGAGTAGCCGCTGTTTTCCAGTAGCTGAGATGTGTAATTTCCACCTGCTTTTCATTTGAAACAGCCGCTGGTTTCCAGTAGCTAAAGTGTCTAAATTCGAGCTGTTTTTATTTGGAATAGCCCCTGTTTTCCAGTAGTTAAGGTGTGTAAATTCCAGTTGGTTTTAATGTGGAATAGCAGCTGGTTTCCAGGGACTAAGCTGTGAAAGTTCCAACTGGTTTTCATTTGGAATAGCGGCTGGTTTCCAGTGGCTATGGTGTGTAAATCCTAGGTGGTTTTCATTTGGAATAGGTGCTGGTTTCCAGTAGCTAAGCTGTGTAATTCCAGCTGGTTCTCATTTGGAAGAGCCGCTGGTTTCCAGTGGCTAGGGTGTGCAAATTCCAGCTGGTTTTCATTTGGAATACGTGCTGGTTTCAAGTAGCTAATCTGCGTAAATTCCAGCTGGTTTTCATTTGGAACAGCCGCTGGTTTCCAGTAGTTAAGGTGTGTAAATTCCAGCTGGTTCTCATTTGGAATAGCCGCTGGTTTCCAGTAGCTAAGCTGCGTAAATTCCAGCTGGTTTTCATCTGGAACAGCCGCTGCTTTCCAGTACCTAACCTGCGTAAATACGAGCTGGTTTTCATTTCTAACCACCGCTGGTTTCCCGTGGCTAATGTGTGTAAATTCCAGCTGGTGTTAATTTGGAATAGCCGCTGCTTTCCACTGTCTAGGGTGTGTAAATACCAGCTTGTTTTTATTTGGAATAGCCCCTGTTTTCAGTAGCTAAGGTGTGGAAATTCCAGCTGGCTTTCATTTGGAATAGCTGCTGGTTTTCAGTGGCTAAGGTCTGTAAATTCCAGTAGTTTTCATTTGGAATATCCGCTGGTTTCCAGTGGATAGAGTGTGTAACTGCCAGGTGATTTTCACTTGGAATAGCCGATGGTTTCCAGTGACTAGGGTGTGTAAATTCCAGCTGGTTTTCATCTGGAACAGCCGCTGCTTTCCAGTACCTAACCTTCGTAAATACCAGCTGGTTTTCATTTCTAAGACCCGCTGGTTTCCCGTGGCTATGGTCTGTAAATCCTAGGTGGTTTTCATTTGGAATAGGAGCTGGTTTCCAGTAGCTAAGCTGTGTAATTCCAGCTGGTTTTCATTTGGAATAGCCGCTGGTTTCCAGTGGCTAAGGTGTGTAAATTCCAGCTGGTTCTTATTTGGAAGAGCCGCTGGTTTCCAGCAGCTAATGCGTGTAAATTCCAGCTGGTTTTCATTTGTAATAGCCGCTGGTTACCAGTGGCTAGGGTGTGCAAATTCCAGCTGGTTTCATTTGGAATAGGTGCTGGTTTCCAGTAGCTAAAGTGTGTAATTCCAGCTGGTTTTCATTTGGAATAACCGCTGGTTTCCAGTAGCTAAAGTGTGTAAATTCCAGCTGGTTTTCATTTGGAAGAGCCGCTGTTTTCCAGTAGCTAGGCTGTGTAAATTCCAGCTGGCTTTCATTTGGAGTAGCCGCTGTTTTCCAGTAGCTGAGATGTGTAATTTCCACCTGCTTTTCATTTGAAACAGCCGCTGGTTTCCAGTAGCTAAAGTGTCTAAATTCGAGCTGTTTTTATTTGGAATAGCCCCTGTTTTCCAGTAGTTAAGGTGTGTAAATTCCAGTTGGTTTTAATGTGGAATAGCAGCTGGTTTCCAGGGACTAAGCTGTGAAAGTTCCAACTGGTTTTCATTTGGAATAGCGGCTCGTTTCCAGTGGGTATGGTGTGTAAATCCTAGGTGGTTTTCATTTGGAATAGGTGCTGGTTTCCAGTAGCTAAGCTGTGTAATTCCAGCTGGTTTTCATTTGGAATAGCCGCTGGTTTCCAGTGGCTAAGGTGTGTAAATTCCAGCTGGTTCTCATTTGGAAGAGCCGCTGGTTTCCAGTGGCTAGGGTGTGCAAATTCCAGCTGGTTTTCATTTGGAATACGTGCTGGTTTCAAGTAGCTAATCTGCGTAAATTCCAGCTGGTTTTCATTTGGAACAGCCGCTGGTTTCCAGTAGTAAAGGTGTGTAAATTCCAGCTGGTTTTCATTTGGAATTGCCGCTGGTTTCCAGTGGCTAAGGTGTGTAAATTCCAGCTGGTTTGCATTTGGAGTAGCCGCTGGTTTCCAGTAGCTAAGGTGTGTAAATTCCAGCTGGTTTGCATTTGGAGTAGCCGCTGGTTTCCAGTAGCTAAGGTGTGTAAATTGCAGCTGGTTCTCATTTGGAATAGCCGCTGGTTTCCAGTAGCTAAGCTGCGTAAATTCCAGCTGGTTTTCATCTGGAACAGCCGCTGCTTTCCAGTACCTAACCTGCGTAAATACGAGCTGGTTTTCATTTCTAACCACCGCTGGTTTCCCGTAGCTAATGTGTGTAAATTCCAGCTGGTGTTAATTTGGAATAGCCGCTGGTTTGCACTGTCTAGGGTGTGTAAATACCAGCTTGTTTTTATTTGGAATAGCCCCTGTTTTCAGTAGCTAAGGTGTGGAAATTCCAGCTGGCTTTCATTTGGAATAGCTGCTGGTTTTCAGTGGCTAAGGTGTGTAAATTCCAGCTGGTTTTCATTTGGAATAGCCGCTGGTTTCCACTGTCTAGGGTGTGTAAATACCAGCTTGTTTTTATTTCAAATAGCCCCTGTTTTCAGTAGCTAAGGTGTGTAAATGCCAGCTGGTGTTAATTTGGAATAGCCGCTGGTTTGCAGTGGCTAGAGTGTGAAAATTCCAGCTGATTTTCATTTGGAATGGGTGCTGTATTCCAGTACCTTAGGTGTGTAAGCTCCAGTTGATTTTCATTTGGAATAGCAAATGGTTTCCAGTGGCTTAAGTGTGTAAATACCAGCTGGTTTCCATTTGGAACAGCCGCTGATTTCCAGGAGCTAAGGTGTGTAAATAGCAGCTGGTTTTCATTCGGAATATCCACTGGTTTCCAGTGGCTAAGTTGTGTAAATTCCAGCTGGTTTTCATTTGGAGTAGCCGTTGGTTTCCAATAGCTAAGCTGCGCAAATTCCAGCTGATTTTCATGTGGAATAGGCGCTGATCTCCAGTAGCTAACCTGCGTAAATTCCAGCTGGTAATCATTTGGAATAGCCGCTGGTTGCCAGTCGCAGAGCTGCGTAAATTCCAGCTGCCTTCATTTGCAATAGCCGCTGGTTTCCAGTAGCTAAAGTGTCTAAATTCCAGCTGTTTTTATTTGGAATAGCCCCAATTTTCCAGTAGTTAAGGTGTGTAAATTCCAGTTGGTTTTAATGTGGAATAGCAGCTGGTTTCCAGGGGCTAAGCTGTGAAAGTTCCAACTGGTCTTCATTTGCTTTAGCCGCTGGTTTCCACTAGCTCACGTGTGCAAATTCCAGCCCGTTTTTATTTTGAATAGCATCTGTTTTCCAGTAGCTAAGATGTGCAAATTCCAGCTGGTTTTATTTGGAATATCCGCTGGTTTCCAGTGGCTAAGATGCGTAAGTTCCAGCTGGTTTTCATTTGGAATAGGCGCTGGTTTCCACTACCTAACCTGCGTAAATTCCAGTCGGATTTCATTTGGAATAGCCGCTGGTTTCCAGTAGCTAAGGCGAGTAAATATCAGCTGGTTTTCATTTGGACTATCCCCTGGTTTCCAGTGGCTAAGGGGTGTAAATTCCAGCTGGTTCTCTTTTGGAAGAGCACCTGGTTCGAGTAGCTAAGCTGCGTAAATTCCAGCTGGTTTTCATTTGGAATATCCGCAGGTTTCCAGTAGCTAACTGGCGTAAATTCCAGTTGGTCTTCATTTGGAATAGCCACTGGGTTCCGGTAGCTATGCTGCGTAAGTTCCAGCTGGATTTGATTTGCAATAGCCGCTGGGTTCCAGCAGTTAGGGTGCGTGAATTCTAGCTGGTCTCACTTGGAATAGCCGCTGGTTTCCAGTAGCTAAGGTGTGTAAATTCCAGCTCGTTTTTATTTGGAAGAGTACCTGTTTTCCCGTAGCTAAGGTGTATTAATTTCAACTGGTTTTCATTTGGAATAGCCCCTGGTTTCCAGTAGCTAAGGTGCGTAAGTTCCAGCTGGTGTTAATTTGGAATATCTGTTGGTTTCCAGTGGCTAGGTGGTGTAATTTCCATCTGGCTTTTATTTGGAATAGCCGCTGGTTTCCAGTGGCTAGGTTGTGTAAATTCCCGCTGGCTTTTATTTGGAATAGTTGCTGGCTTACAGTGGCTAAGGTGTATAAATTCAGCTGGTTTTCTTTTGGAATATCCGCTGCTTTCCACTGGCTAAGGTGTGCAAGTTCCAGCTGGTTTTCATTTGGAGTAGCTGCTGGTTTCCAGTGGCTAACCTGCGTAAATACCAGCTGGTTTTCATTTGGAATAGCCGCTGGTTTCCGGTAGTTAAGATGTGTAAATTGCAGCTGGTTTTCATTTGTAATACCCGCTGGTTTCCACTGGCTAAGGTGTGTAAATTCCCGCTGGTTTTCATTTGGAATAGACGCTGGTTTCCAGTAGCTAAGCTGCGTAAATTGCAGCTGGTTTTCATTTGCAATAGCCGCTGTTTTCCAGTAGCTAAGGTGTGTAAATTCCAGCTGGTTTTAATTTGGAATAGACGCTGGCTTCCAGTAGCTAAGCTCCGGAAATTAAAGCTGGTTTTCATTTGCAATAGCCGCTGGTTTCCAGTGGCTAAGGTGTTTAAATTCCAGCTGGTTTTCATTTGGAATAGCCGCTGGTTTCCAGTAGCTAATCTTCGTAATTTCCAGCTGGCGTTAATTTGGAATGGCCGCTGGTTTCCAGTGGCTAGGGTGTGTAAATTCCAGCTGGCTTTTATTCGGAATAGCGGCTGGTTTTCAGTGGCTAAGGTGTGTAAATTCCAGCTGCTTTTCATTTGGAATAACCTCTGGTTTCCAGTGTTTAGGGTGTGCAAGTTCCAAATGGTTTTCATTTAGAAAAGGTACTGTTTTCCAGTAGCCGCTGGTTTCCAGTGGCTAAGGTGTGTAAATTCCAGCTGGTTCTCATTTGGAAGAGCCGCTGGTTTCCAGTGGCTAGGGTGTGCAAATTCCAGCTGGTTTTCATTTGGAATACGTGCTGGTTTCCAGTAGCTAATCTGCGTAAATTCCAGCTGGTTTTCATTTGGAACAGCCGCTGGTTTCCAGTAGTTAAGGTGTGTAAATTCCAGCTGGTTTTCATTTGGAATTGCCGCTGGTTTCCAGTGGCTAAGGTGTGTAAATTCCAGCTGGTTTGCATTTGGAGTAGCCGCTGGTTTCCAGTAGCTAAGGTGTGTAAATTCCAGCTGGTTTGCATTTGGAGTAGCCGCTGGTTTCCAGTAGCTAAGGTGTGTAAATTGCAGCTGGTTTCATTTGGAATATACGCTGGCTTCCAGTGGCTAAGGTGTGTAAGTACCAGCAGGTTTTCATTTGGAGTAGCCGCTAGTTTCCAGCCGCTAAGATGCGTAAATTCTAGCTGGTTTAGATTTGTAATCGGTGCGGCTTTCCACTAGCTAACCTGCGTAAATTCCAGCTGGTTTTCATTTGGAATAGCCCCTCTTTTCCAGCAGCTAATGTGTGTAAATTCCAGCTGGTTTTCATTTGGAATTGCCGCTGGTTTCCAGTGGCTAAGCTGTGTAAAGTATAGCTGCTTTTATTTGGAATAGCTGCTGGTTCTCGGTGGCTAAGGTGTGTAAATACCAGCTGGTACTCATTAGGAATAGCCGCTGGTTTCCAGTAGCTAGGGTGTGTCAATTCCAGCTGGCTTTCATTCGGAATAGCCGCTGGTTTCCAGTGGCTAAGGTGTGCACATTCCAGCTGGTTTTCATTTGGATTACCCGCTGGTTTCCAGTAGCTAAGCTGCGTAAATTTCAGCTGGTTTCATTTGGAATATACGCTGGTTTCCAGTGGCTAAGGTGTGTAAGTTCCAGCTGGTTTTCATTTGGAGTAGCCGCTAGTTTCCAGCCGCTAAGATGCGTAAATTCCAGCTGGTTTTGATTTGTAATAGGCGCTGCTTTCCACTAGCTAACCTGCGTAAATTCCAGCTGTTTTTCATTTGGAATAGCCAGTGATTTCCGGTTGCTAAGCTGCGTAAATTCTCTCTGGTTTTCATTTGGAATAGCCGCTGGTTTCCAGTGTCTAGGGTGTGTAAATTCCAGCTGGTTTTTATTTGGAATAGCCCCTGTTTTCCAGCAGCTAATGTGTGTAAATTCCAGCTGGTTTTCATTTGTAATAGCCGCTGGTTACCAGTGGCTAGGGTGTGCAAATTCCAGCTGGTTTCATTTGGAATGGGTGCTGGTTTCCAGTAGCTAAAGTGTGTAAATTCCAGCTGGTTTTCATTTGGAAGAGCCGCTGTTTTCCAGTAGCTAGGTTGTGTAAATTCCAGCTGGTTTTCATTTGGAGTAGCCGCTGTTTTCCAGTAGCTAAGGTCTGTAAATTCCAGTAGTTTTCATTTGGAATATCCGCTGGTTTCGAGTGGATAGAGTGTGTAACTGCCAGGTGATTTTCACTTGGAATAGCCGATGGTTTCCAGTGACTACGGTGTGTAAATTCCAGCTTTTTTCATTTGGAATAGCCGCTGGTTTCCAGTGGATAGAGTGTGAAAACTGCCAGCTGATTTTCACTTGGAATAGCCGTTGGTTGCCAGTGGCTATGGTGTGTAAATACCAGCTGGTTTTCTTGTTGAATAGCCGCTAAATTCCAGTGGCTAAGGTGTGTAAATTACAGCTGGCTTTCATTTGTAATAGCCGCTGGTTTAAAGTGGCTAAGGTGTGTAAATTCCAGCTGTCTGTCATTTGGAATAGCCGCTGGTTTCCACTAGCTAAGCTGCATAAATACCTGGTGGTTTTCATTTGCAATAGCCGCTGGTTTCCAGTAGTTAAGGTGTGAAAATTCCTGCTGGAATTTATTTTGAATAGCCCCTGTTTTCCAGTAGCGAAGTTGTGAAAATTCCAGCTGGTTTTCATTTGGAATAGCCGCTGGTTTCCACTGTCTAGGGTGTGTAAATACCAGCTGGTTTTCATTTGGAATAGCCCCTGTTTTCAGTAGCTAAGGTGTGTAAATTCCAGCTGGTGTTAATTTGGAATAGCCGCTGGTTTGCTGTGTTTAGAGTGTGAAAATTCCAGCTGATTTTCATTTGGAATGGGTGCTGTATTCCAGTACCTTATGTGTGTAAGTTCCAGTTGATTTTCATTTGGAATAGCAAATGGTTTCCAGTGGCTTTAGTGTGTAAATACCAGCTGGTTTCCAGTTGGAACAGCCGCTGATTTCCAGGACCTAAGGTGTGTAAATAGCAGCTGGTTTTCATTCGGAATATCCACTGGTTTCCAGTGGCTAAGTTGTGTAAATTCCTGCTGGTTTTCATTTGGAGTAGGTACTACTTTCCAGTGGCTAAGGTGTGTAAATTCCAGCTTACTTTCATTTGGAATAGCCGCTGGTTTCCAGTGGCTAAGGTGTGTAAATTTCAGCTGGTTTTCATTTGGAATAGCCGCGAGTTTCCAGTGGCTAGGGTGTCTAAATTCCAGCTGGTTTTCATTTGTAATAGCCGTTGGTTTCCAGTGGCTGAGGTATGAAAATTGCAGCTGGTTTTCATTTGTAATAACCGCTGGTTTAAGGTGGCTAAGGTGTGTAAATTCCAGCTGGTTTCCATTTGCAATAGCCGGTGGTTTCCGGTAGCTAAGGTGTTTAAATTATAGCTGGATCTTATTGTGAATAGCCCCTGTTTTCCAGTAGCTAAGGTGTGTAAATTCCAGCTGGTTTTCATTTGGAATAGGTACTAGTTTCCAGTAGCTAAGCTCTTTAAATTCCAGCATGTTTTCATTTGGAATTACCGCTGGTTTCCAGTAACTAAATTGTGTAAATTCGAGCTGGTTTTCATTTGGAATTGCCGCTGGTTTCCAGTGGCTAAGCTGTGTAAATTATAGCTGCTTTTATTTGGAATAGCTGCTGGTTCTCGGTGGCTAAGGTGTGTAAATACCAGCTGGTTCTCATTAGGAATAGCCGCTGGTTTCCAGTAGCTAGGGTGTGTCAATTCCAGCTGGTTTTCATTCGGAATAGCCGCTGGTTTCCAGTGGCTAAGGTGTGTACATTCCAGCTGGTTTTCATTTGGATTACCCGCTGGTTTCCAGTAGCTAAGCAGCGTAAATTTCAGCTGGTTTTCATTTGGAATAGCCGCTGGTTTCCAGAAGCTAAGGTGTGCAAATTCCAGCTGGTTTTCATTTGGAATAACCGCTGGTTTCCAGTAGCTAAGCTTCCGAAATTCCAGCTGGTTTTCACTTAGGATAGCCCCTGGTTTCCAGTAGCTAAATTGTATCCATTCCAGCTGCTTTTCTTTTGGAATAGCTACTAGTTAACAGTAGCTAGGGTGTGTAAATTCCAGCTGATTTTCATTTGGAATTGCTGCTGGTTTGCAGTGGCTAAGGTGTGTAAGTACCAGCTGGTTTTCGTTTGGAATAGCCGCTGGTTTCCATTGGCTAAGGTGTGTAAATTACAGCTGGTTTTCGTATGGAATAGCTGCTGGTTTTCAGTGAGTAAGGTGTGTAAGTTCCAGCTGGTTTTCGTTTGGAATAGCCGCTGGTTTCCAGTAGCTAAGGTGTGTCAATTGCAGCTGGTTTTCATTTGGAATAGCCGCTGGTTTCCAGTGGTTAAGGTGTGTACATTCCAGCTGGTTTTCATTTGGAATAGCCGCTGGTTTCCAGTAGCTAAGCTGCGTAAATTCCAGCTGGTTTTCATTTGCGATAGCCGCTGATTTCCAGGAGCTAAGGTGTGTAAATTCCAGCTATTTTTTATTTGGAATAGCCCCTGTTTTCCAGTAGCTAAGGTCTGTAAATTCCAGCTGGTTTTCAGTTGGAATAGCAGCTGATTTCCAGTGGCTAAAGTATGTAAATTCCAGCTGGTTTTCATTTGGAATAACCGCTGGTTTCCAGTGGCTCTGATGTGTAAATGCCAGCTGGTTTTCATTCGGAATAGCCGCTGGTTTCCAGTAGCTAAGTTGTGTAAATTCCAGCTGGTGTTTATTTGGAATAGCCCCTGTTTTCCAGTAGCTAAAGTGTGCAAATTCCAGCTGGTTGTCATTTGGAATAACCGCTGGTTTCCAGTAGCTAAGCTGCCGAAATTCCAGCTGGTTTTCACTTAGAATAGCTCCTGGTTTCCAGTAGTTAAGTTGTATACATTCCAGCTGGTTTTCATTTGGAATAGGTACTAGTTTCCAGTAGCTATGGTGTGTAAATTCCAGCTGATTTTCATTTGGAATTGATGCTGGTTTCCAGTGGCTAAGGTGTGTAAGTACCAGCTGATTTTCGTTTGGAATAGCCGCTGGTTTCCAGTGGCTAAGGTGTGTAAATTCCAGCTGGTTTTCGTTTGGAATAGCTGCTGGCTTCCAGTAGCTAAGATGTGTCAATTGCAGCTGGTTTTCATTTGGAATAGGCGCTGGTTTCCAGTGGCTAAAGTGTGTACATTCCAGCTGGTTTTCATTTGGAATAGCCGCTGGTTTCCAGTGGCTAAGCTGCGTGAATTCCAGCTGGTTTTCATTTGGAATAGCTGCTGGTTTCCAGTAGGTAACCTGCGTAAATACCAGCTGGGTTTCATTTGGAATAGCCGCTGGTTTTGCAGTAGCTAAGCTGCGTAAATTCCAGCTGGTTTTCATTTGCAATAGCCGCTGATTTCCGGTAGCTAAAGTGTGTATATTCCAGCTGGTTTTCATTTGGAATAGCCGCTGGTTTCTAGTAGCTAAGCTGCGTAAATTCCAGCTGGTTTTCATTTGGAATACCTGCTGGTTTCCAGTAGCTAAGCTGCGTAAATTCCAGCTGGTTTTTATTTGGAATAGCTGCTGGTTTCCAGTAGCTAACCTGCGTAAATACGAGCTGGTTTTTATTTGGAATAGCCCCTGTTTTCCAGTAGCTAAGGTGTGTAAATTCCACCTGGTTTTCATTTGGAATAACCGCTGGTTTCCAGTAGCTAAACTGCGTAAATTCCAGCTGTTTTTCACTTGGAATGGCCCCTGGTTTCCAGTAGCTGAGTTGTTTACATTCCAGCTGGTTTTCATGTGGAATAGGTACTAGTTTTCAGTAGCTAGGGTGTGTAAATTTCAGCTGATTTTCATTTGGAATTGCTGCTGGTTTCCAGTGGCTAAGGTGTGTAAGTACCAGCTGGTTTTCGTCTGGAATAGCCGCTGGTTTCCAGCAGCTAAGGTGCATAAATTCCAGCTGGTTTTTATTTGGAATATCCGCTGGTTTCCAGTAGTTAAGCTGCGTAAATTCCAGCTGGTTTTCACTTGGAATGGGTGCTGAGATAGTGAGCTGAGATTGTGTAGGAAATATTATTAGAATTAATTATACTTGCTACATTTTTTTGTATTGTTTTTTGAGCACAAATATGTTATTCATTCATGTATATTGTTTTTGTTTGCTTTTACTTTTGTTATCCTCTAGCTTCTTAGATATGTACTAGTTTCAGTTTATTTTTGTTCAGTTGCATTGTTTTTTGAGCACAAATAAGTTTATCATTCATGTGTATTGTTTATGTTTGCTCTTACCTTTGTTATTCTCTAAGTAGTTAGATATATGCACATAATGCGAGGTTGCTTTTGCCAATTTTCTGCTCTTGCCTAGCTTTGGTCAGTAAAATAATTATATCTTTTGGAATTATTTAGATGCATTTGTAACGGAGAAAGATGGCACCGCGGAGACGTGTAAGACTCGTATTTAGGAGATCCTGGTTTTGATTTTGTTGAGGCCGGCCGATCCGACAGTTTTCTCCGTGATTTCCCCGGGTCTATAGGCGAATGCTGCCGTGGTTACACTTCAAGTCCATCGTTTCTTGTCCCCATCTGTCATAGGGTTGTAGGTATAGGCTACGGTAGTTGATATGTTGCGGCAGGATCGTGGAATTTGAGCGATGGAAAGACTTCGTTCTGGAAGGTTGTGGCACTTGTACTGAGGGGAAATTTGTTGACATTTATGGTGAGGCCAAAATATTCCCGGAAATGACCAAAAATGAAATATTTGGGAAGCTACGGTTGGATGGAGAGTAATCTGATGCTAGCCAGTATAACCTCGGCCTAATGCATTTCTTAGATTTTTAACGCGAGAAATGGGTTACAAGGCGTGGCTGGCAGATAATGGTTGGGGAGCTAAGAAGAGTTCATTACCACAGTTCATATCCGATTTTGGGTTGCAATTATCACTTTAATCAATGTTTGTGGATGGAAGTGCAATATTGCGGCCTTGTTTCTGTCTACAAGGAAACGGAAGAAATATGCTGTTACATAAGAATGTGTCTAGTTCTGGCACATCTTCTCCTGGGATGTTGGACGATGGTTGGCTCTGTATTAAGAAGAGATCACCTGAAAACCAAGGAGTTCTACGACTATTTTGTAGACCAATGGCTCGATAACGGGCGTATACCAAGAGACATGTGGAACTGCAGTGGAAGACACCACTGCACTAATAGCGTCTCAGAAGGGTAGAGTCAAAGAATCAACGTCGGTCTGGGTAGCTCAGTTGGTTAGACGCTGGCCTACGGATCCCAAGGTCGCGGGTTCAAACCCGGCCCAGGCCGATGGTTTTTAAGTGTGCTTAAAAACGACAGCTCCATGTCAGTAGATTTACTGGCATGTAAAAGAACTCCTGTGGGACAAAATTCCGGCACACCGGCGACGCTGATGTGATCCTGGCAATTGACAGCGTCGTTAAATAAGAAAATATTATTATTTATTATCAAAGAATCAACAGATTAAGGTCAGGAGTTCAATCTAAAGTTGGATGGCTAATAAAAAACCTTCGAGAAGACGCAGTTTGAGCACCAGTTTGACCAAATAGTTTTAAATATGGATGGGAAAAGAAAGAAGAAGTGAACAATGAAAACCGACGATACTGTTAGAAAAGCATTATTGGCAAGTGAAAATAATGTTTGGCTTGTGTGGCTTTCTCACATAAATTACAGTACAGAAAAATGCTGCTACAGGTGACGTCAAAACATCGGCAATTATATCATCTAAATATTGCAAATAAATTTAACACTCGTTTAAATTATTAAAAATAAATTAAAAACAAATGTAAAATAAAACAAATTGGGGGTTGAAAAGACCACCTCTCCGTAGTATTTTCTGAAAACGACACAAGTTGTAAAAAGGTTTAATACTCAGCACCAGCTCTCTTCTAACCACAGCGTGCTAGAATGTCAAACTAACACCTTACTGTACTCCTAACGTAATCTAAGGCAATTTGATACATACAAATATGTTCCTAACTAAAGCTTCTGAATTCTGAACTATAAACACATTTCGTTTTGCAATTAATTGTTCTTCCACACAATAGCCGTGTGTAGGACAGGAATGGAAAGGGTAGAATGACACTGAAAGATTAAATGCCATAGCCGGGATTTGAACCACGGATGTGCTAGTGGAAAATGAATAATAGCACCTGCAAGCTCTTAATGGCGCGCCATTTTCTTCCAGAAGTCCACAGTTGTAAATTATTTGTGTTATTGGAAACAAGCTCTATGGGACATCACAGATTCACCTTCAAGTCTGCTCAGTTCTTCATAGCTCGCTGAACAATATTTATTAACTTCACACAAAATGTAATTATGTAATGTTGCTCACAAAATCTGACATTGTGAAATGTTAGAGCTAATTTTTATTCTTTTAAGCGCTCATTCGTTTTAACAATGAAATTAAGCGGAGACTAAATAGCAAACATTGCCAAAAATGACAGTTTTAATATTTTGTGCTGTCTTATTCATTGGAGTCTCCTCTTTAATTTGAAATGTATTTTGTCATTATAGGCACCGTACTTATATTTTAATTTTAAAAATGGTACTGCATCTATGATGTTTACTGTGAATTGCTCACCACTTCACAGAAAAACTCTGCTACTCTCTTTAGAGTAGAGAGGTAAACGGCAGCCCATTTTTTAGGGAAAGTTTTGCTTTAAAAATTGGTACAATACTTGCTCAAGACATCTGATTTTTTCTTTGCAAACATATGTGAGCTTGTTTTCTCCGGCATTGCATTAAACAGCTTTTTCTATTATTGTCATTTTCGGATGCAAATGACCTGTTTTTCCAGAAATTAGTGAAGATAGCAAAATAAATTTTGGAATGATAAAAGCAACCTCTAAATGCTTTTATGATCTACTTTGGTGTTAATAACGTGATTGAGTGTTTTTGAAGGAATCATTACTGATAAATCTTAATCAAGATATTATATAGTCAAGAAAATAACCCTGTGCTCCTTAAAGAAAGAAATGGTTTGTATACAAATAGATAAGTGAACTAAAATGCACGCAACTACATCCTGTAAGAATTTTAGTCTGATATCTTAAATAGTTTCTGAGTAAATAGCCATGCATTTGGTAGATTTAACGTTGCTAGGAGATGACTTTTAACATCTCACACACGCTTAAGATTACCTTTGTCTTCTGGGGCGTCATTCCTACATACGATTCTGTTAACCTGCGGTGAAACTGGTTAAAATTTAAGTATATCACACTCAGAATGCTGGTTATATAGTTGGAGATTACAATGGTGAACTCCTAGTCTGTGAATTAATTCTGCCATAGATCAGCATTTGATCGCCTTTGAAAACAACAATTTCCAAAAATACAAGCGCTCCAGCGATTGTTTTAGGGAGAGTTGAGTGGTAAGGACCGCAGGATTCGTTGCCATCTTTTGAGGTTTTAGGACAGGTGAGGAACCGCTTTGAGTAGTGAAACAGTAAGTGCTAAAATGCGCCCTTAAGCACTATAATTAACTGTTGTTTGGGATTATTTAAATTTAAGCGAGCATACCTTATTAGGGTCAAGCTTCAAACATGCCTGTGGCTCAGCTATAAGTCTAAACATGCACCCTTGTTAAAGAAGTGAAGTCGGAAATGAAATGAGGATTAATTCAAAATGCGAAAATACGAGTTGTTCTATATGCTACCGAGATTCGGTGGAGTGATAAAAACAATGAAGTAACCTGGCAGATCCCTAGGGACGATGTTGAGCACTACAGGGCGAGGTCTCACGCATGAGATTCTGCCTGGTGATAAGGTCTCTTGCGTCAATCAAGTTGACAGCTGACCGCTAGATCGATCACAAGCGTACCTAGCGCTTCTGGTCAAGAAATAAGACCACTGAAGAACGATAGCAACGAACAAGGGTTGTTTATAGGATGAGAATGAAGATATCGTTTACAGTTCAAACGTGTATTCAACACTGTCATCACTATTTTCTTGTAACAAAACCGAAGTTTCAAACTTGTCCAATAATTATTCAAATGCGCTATCACCCATCCTTCAGTTTCTGACCGAATTGGCAAATGCACTGAACATCACTATTGAGGATTTTAATGTAGGAGACTAATGGTTAGAATTCTTGCTGCAGTGCTACCAAAATTGCTAAAAAGAAGGGTTTAGGCCCATATAAAACAAATGGTGATAGGCATAAGTTAATGTTAGCATTACCTCGGTTACATGCATTTGCGTTACGTATCAACCATCATTTATTTTCGGATATATATACACACACCAGGTGGTCCACTTCATTCGGCATCTGCGTAAGCAGATAACCCTTCGTGCGTTAAAACAGTTGCAGAGCTACTCCACGGCGCGATTCTAGACATAGGGAGGGCAGTGGCGCTTTCTGCCTCTCAGCGAAGACGTGAGAAGCAGTTGTTGAACTGACGTGTGTGGTCCGTGACAACAGATAATAACAGCATAAACAATCGAAAAGGTCTCACTTTACTTACAGGATCTTTATTCTCCAGGGAATAAACTCACTGCTGTTTGTGCCGCTATGGTCTAACATTGCGGATTACAGATTGTAAAGTGCAAGCATGAGGGCATGTAATGTTTCATTGGCTTGTTCGTTTCTTACTAATAATGCTATTGTTTTATTTTATGATTTATTGATTTTATTTTTGTTTGTTGTTATTGTTGTGTTATATTATTTTATTATTTATATTCGCCTAGCGAACATTATTAAAGATAAACAATGGCCAAAAATTAAACTGCTCTAGCAGAAAACTATTTTTAGACAGTTGATAGTAAAGGCCGGCCTTTCAGCAGTTCATGGCAGTATTAAAAATATAACATTCTTCCACTCAGTGCTCAAAAGCTTTTAAAACTCCGGTAATGCCAACTTCGGTTTCTTAAGGAATGTGGACATGGCCTCATTCAAGTAGGCCACAGATCTCAGTTATACAATGCTTGTATAAAATAGTGAGTAATTTGAATGTGAATATGGGCTGTACTATTGAAATTTCGATATAAGCAATTTCATTGTCATTTGTAAGTCATTAATAAAAATAAACGAACTCCACACTGAACACTTCAATACTTATTACAGAAATGTTCTCCTTTCTTATTCCCCTAAATAAATGTAAACAAATGTCTAGAAGAAAAGAAAGGAACCAAACATTTTAAACCATTTCCAAATGTGCTCCAAGCTTTCCGCCTTGAAGTGAAATTAGCTGCGAACTTAGTGATAACAAACTTAATATCGTGTAATACAGTGCGATTGACCAAGTGAAGAATAGCTGACAGTGCTGCATCGAACGAACGAACGAACACGTCTTAGCCAGTTCGGCTATAGAGAACAAGTGAATTTGGTTTCACTGATTATACTAACATCTGTAAACCTAACAGATAACATTGGAATCACTTTCAGTTCTAGTCCACAACTTGATAGAAACCCAATAAGAACACATTTTCTGCAGGTGGACTGAAGTTGAATGTGCAATGTTTGCCGGTTAACGTAGAGGGACTGCTGAAATATTACTTCTTAAAACTGCGAGATGAGCCCATGGCTGCCATATGCTCTGAACAGCAAGGGAGGCACTTGACTTATATAATTCTCATACCATCTATGCAAGTACGCCTGAGAATTAGGTGAACTTTCGCGCAGATCACTATGCTCTCTTTGTCATTAAGCGTGTGTGTACTCTTCTTTACGTTGAACATTTCAGGTTATGAATAGCTATTTATGCATCGGTGCCAACAAAGATTATATAATATAATACAGTATATATTATATATTCTACAATTTATTAAGTTATGCTTGCATTTTTTTGAGTTTTCTAATACATAACTATGTTGTTACAAGCTCATAGGAGCAGTCTCTTGGAAGACCTTATCGACCTTTTCCTTTGTGGCTTTTCTGGGATTTTCTCCATAATGTTCTAGCGTACGTTATGTGAGAGTGGTGGGTGCAAGTCATTTCAATGTGTGTGTAATTATCTCATGTGATTTTAAATCATTTTAGACAAATTGAGAGCTCTTGAAGTGAAGCAATATATTTTTCATTAACTATGTATACCAATTTCAACTCAATAAGTTCAGTCGTTTAGAAGCGTTTAAACAAATTTACTCTTATTCAATATTTGGACTCGGGAGTTCACTAATTGGATCACCCTGAAGATGCTGGACGCAGTTTTCAGCGAAACGTCGGAGGAAGGCAATCCAACTCGACCACGGTCCACAAGCCCGGAAAATCTACTTAACATAGTTTACTCTTATTCCCTTTCTCCTTAAGCATTTTACTTGCACCTTGTATTAATGAGAAAATGTTGTAATTTATCTTCAGAATAGTTCAGAAAGAAGCTCACGATATGTGTAAGATTGAAACACTGCTGTTCTATTGAACATTTAATGTGTGTAATGTGGGTTGTGATCGATCGCAGTGGTGACATCACAACTTCTGTGATAACTTGTCGTGTTTCAATGCCAATGCTTTAATTTCTTTCTCTTCTTACAGAATGCGCTTTTGACTGAAGCAAGAACAACAAACCACTTGGTCGTGTCTACTTGGAAGACGCAGTACAATGACTTCTAGCTTCTGTGTTCACAGGCTGAAACAATTATGAGGCCACATTACTTATATCTGAAGTGCGGAATATTTTTATTGTACTATTGCAATATATTATTAAGATTCTAACTTTGTTTCGTAGGCCGATAAGAATTGGATCAGGGATCAACAGTGGCCCGCGGGCCGCTATTTGGGTTATATTTGTAACATTTTCCTAAAGCTAAGGCTGTTACTGAATTAAAGTCAACAGCAGTGACAACGCCTAACAAATTGGACTCCAAAAGTTCCATGGGTACATTTTACGAAGTACGAAAGTCGTATATAGTCCTCTAACAAACTGTTTCTGCCCTATTTAAGAAATTAAGTAAATTAAATCTTGTAAAAGTAGGTAGTTGCTTCCTTGCGTTACCTACCCGTGTCAAATTTCACACTACGCCCTTTATAGATGCCTATCTCTTCTAATGATTCTGTACTAGAGAAACACCTCATTATAGGCCGTTAGGAGGTATCACCTTAAAGATTAAACCTCTTATTTGTATGCATAGGTTTTTCTTTCTGGCATTCGGCGTAAAACAAGGACTAAGAGGGATTTCTATACACTATATTCGTACACTCTTCCGATATCCTTTTCTGATAATTTTGATTGCTCTGTAAAACATAAATTAAATCCTAGAACCTCTAGGTTTTCTTCTTCACGTTTTCACAGTATTTCATTAAAGTCATCTCACTCACTATCCTAGCCACAAAGGGTGGGGAGGTGCTGTTAAGGATGCTTGCAGAGAATATACTGTGACACCGAGCTCGGCGCAAAACAAAGGACTATCGGGGCTCGGCTGCTTCACGTCACATGTCGGGTCGGCGAGCGGGCAAAAGCATTCAAGGCTC
Organism: Tenodera sinensis; assembly: GCA_030765045.1. Taxonomy (NCBI): domain Eukaryota; kingdom Metazoa; phylum Arthropoda; class Insecta; order Mantodea; family Mantidae; genus Tenodera; species Tenodera sinensis. The sequence goes on along the minus strand of CM060962.1, from coordinate 218,667,254 downwards.
GTGCAACTGAGTTCGTGTGTACGTGACTAACAACAATGGAAGCGGCTTCACCAAGTGGGCTTTCTCCGGAACCTTGGAAAATAATCCAGCTGCGTCACCGGTGGCACGTTTGTGCAATTCGAGAAAGGTTCGTGTGACCTTATCCCCACTATATAAGGAGGCCAGGAACTAGAAGTTAAGGCGGCTGCAGTTACAAACACGAGTCGGCCAGTGTGTTAGTGCGTCTTAGGAAGACCTGACGAGCACCGAGTGATCGTATCGACGTAGTTAGTGTATGAGAGACAGATGCTGGGTTGCAAGAAAGAGATTTCTTTAGCGCTAAAGTGTTCATTTCCCTGAGTTGTATGACCAACCTACAACGCTATTCAATCGAGTATCACCAAAGATCAAATCTCGGATCTATAAACATTAGAGAATGGCCGCCATTATTCATTTAATCACATCGTCCTGAAAACCCTTTTTCGTCACAAAATACTTTTTATCAGTATTTTTACCAGTGATACATGTTTCCAGTTTAGACAAGCTACCGTACCCAATACGATAAAATGAAACCCTTGTCCCTTTTAAGTGACTTCACTTTTTCAAGCACACACATATAACTGTACCTACCATATCCTGACAAATTATTGTCAATTACACTTGTATTGCTACAAGTTCTGCAATAAAAGAATGCAACAATATAATTCTACATTCTCCCAATAAGCGATGTGGAGTGTTGACCATCATACTCAATTTAGACGGTTTTACTACTTAATTTTATGTATACATACGTACTATCTTTCACAAAAGTAAATACCCATCTTCGGTGAGACGTGCGGTCACCTAATTCTCAGGCGTGCTTGCATAGGTGGTATGAGAATTAAATTAGTCATGTCCTTCCCTTGCTGTTCAAAGGACGTGGCAGCCATGTCACCTCGCAAATCACATCACCTCGTAGTTTTGAAAAGCAATATTTCAGCAATCCTTCTACATTAACGGGCAAACATTGCAGATTCAACTTCAGTGTACCTGCAGAACATGTTCTTATGGTGTTTCTATTAAGTTGTGGACTGGAACTAAAATGATTCCAGTGCTGGTGCTAGACTTACAAAACGTGAGCACGCCAAATCCGCGTATTCGCAATAGCTGAGCTAAGGCGTGCTGTTTCAAATGAACAGTATGTGCTGACATGGGTTTGAATCCCATTTAACATACTTATTTCTGTTTCCCTTTTTCATTTCTCATTCATTTTAATTTCTCTTATGGCGTATAAGTTATACTGAAATGCGCAAATTTAATTCAGAAGAATTAAATTTCACAGGCTTTTCAAGAAAGTTGAAGACTTTTATTTCAAGTAAAATGTGTTGAACATGTGGTATATTAAACAAAATCATTAGAACCATGTTGCATCTTTGGAAGCTGCTGAATTTCCGACATTGGTATTTATGAAGGTGAAGTTCGTGGAGAGTGGAAAGAGGATGCTATGAAACAGGCAGTTTCATGCGTCTTAGAGGGTCAAATGACTACAAGAGCTGCAGCCAATCGTTTTAAGGTTCCTAGAACTACACTTCAAAGAAAAATATGTCTTAGGAAACCAGCAAACCAATAGTGAAACCCCAGATGGGCTTTTTTAAACCAACATTTGAAGAAGAGTTTGTATAAATATTACTAGAGCTTGAGAGATTTGGATTCGAAGTTGAAAAGAAAAATAAGGAACTTGAAAAAGAAACTGCAAAAGAGATAAAGAGGCAGTTAAAATTTGAGAAACAACAGAAGTCGGAAGGAGTTAGGTCTGGAATCCAGATTAAAAAGAAAACCAAACCTCAAGGAAAGAAGAAAAAAGCAATCAAGCCTATAGATTATAGCAATTCAAAGGTGGGCACATCAAAAGAAGATGCAAAAAGACTGCATTATGTGTGGGGAGAGTTTTGAAGAAAACTGGATCCAGTGCAAACCATGTCAGAGGTGGGTTCATGAACTTTGTGCGGTAATTGAAGTCCCTTTGTATTATTATTTCGATTACTGTAAAAACAATAACTGTTAGATAAAGCTTAGTTAAACCCTTATTCTTTTTTATGAAAATTATGATCTGATTTTCGTGATAATTTTTGTTCACAAAAAACCATAATTTGTATTTGTGGGAATACAAATGACTTTTGTCAATTAAATTTTTACTTTTTTATTTTGAATCGCTTCGTATATAGATAAATAAACGTTCTGTATGATATTTTACCCCAAAAGTATTTTATTTAATTTAAAATCCTGTCTTTTTTTGTATGGCCCATACTACCCGACATTTTCTCTGGCCACCAAATATAAGCCTTTTTTTAAAACTTCAATATGTGTGTGTACCTCTTGACTATCATAACTTTTTTAGATCATATACGTAAAAGAAGTGTTCAAAGAAATGCTTTAATGTATCTGTGACCTTTTTGGTGCAAAATCAAACATATTATAAATGTTTTTCCTTAAGGGGCCCATACTATCCGCCGTTCCCCTAAGTGCCTATTGCGAGTACGGAAGAAGAAGAAATAGAGGAAGAAGAATCTTTATGTTTTTCCTGTTTCTGCGTGTGACAGACGATAGAACATGCATATGTAGATGAAGATTGGAATTTAGACACGTTTGTTTTTTCCCTTTAGTTTGTTATTTGAATGAGTTTTCCTGTAATCTCAGGTTTAAAAAGAAATGAACACGCGCAAATTATGAGTATTTCTTATTTCATTTATTTAGAATTTCCATTGTTCAATCTTTATAGTGTCTATAATTATCGTGTTTCTAATTCTCCAGAAAGTAATGTTTGTTAAAACCATTTGAGAAGCTTTGTGTTTTTCGTCTAAAATAAATGCTTTGAAATATTTTTCATCTTATATGAGCACGTTTGATTATTTAAAGGTATTATTTAGTCATTTAATAATTTATCTATGTTGAAACTCTGACGGTGAAGTAATGATAATAACAAAACATTAAAAGGGAAATAAATGAAACAGAACAAACAGAAAATGCAGGACTGCAATTAAGTATATTATTTTGTCTCATAACATCAAATGTTCAATATTTCATATTATGTATTTAATTTTATCAGTGAGAAAATCAGCGTGTATCACTGCCTGTACCATTTTACAGGTGTAGTTTAGTGTTACTATGGCACATGTCAGTAGCAAAATAAAGACATAAAAATCGTAACATGGTCACACAGTGAAGTAATAAAGGAGGCTCTGCTCTTGTCTTCTGTCACCCACAGTTGATAGCCATGTGCTATATGAATTTTTTATGGCTTGTGATCCTGGTACTTACCATGTCACGCAATGTATGCTTGTAGATAACATCACATGCCTGTTCAAGTTATGCTGGTGTAATGAGCTTGAAAACATTTAGATGCATTTACATGTATGTATGACGAAGTGAAGTTTCTTTCTTTGGAGATATTAGAGTAGTTGGTTTCACAAAGTTAAAATTTATTTTTGTTTAGAATAATTTGTTTATATTATACAAGTAATTCTAGGTCACAGAGCGCAATAGTGCCCCTTTTCGTTGTTGTAGAGGCCAGAAGAAGTTACAAGGAGGAGGACTCCACAATTTCTGCCATAGATGGAAAGAGAAATGGATGTTAGCAGTCGCAAGCGGGATTTGCAACTAGAGTTGATTTACTGCGATGAACTGAATAGGTTTCTAACAGTTAGAAAGCGCTCTCTTCCCTGCACGTCCAGGCCGGGGGCTTGCGGAAGTGTCCCCCAATAAGGGGCACTACGGTGTCAAGACAGGTCAAGTGTTACAACAGGCTTCTACATTCTCCTTGAAAGACTAGTAGTATGGAAACGATGAAAACAGAACAAGATTAGGAAAGCGGAAATTCTGGAAATTCCTATCCGGCGTTGGCCACGACACATCGGAAATCTTGTACCAAATTAGCTGGTACCAGAAACCGAACTCTGGACCTCCCGAATGGAACTCCTGGACCTTGCCGCCTTAGCCGTCCCACCCGGTAGGTTTTGCAGTTGTAATAAGTAAGCCTGGCGATTTGGATAGCGAACGTGCGGAGTTTTTTTTATTTGGTTTAGTTTTTAGAACCTGCGTTTTGCCCTGTGTGTATACCGCAGGATACTTAATTTCAGAAATACCGTATATCTATATACATACGCTTATGAAAGTAGCTTCAATCCAATGCATTGAAGATTTCATTTATAAATTGGATTTTACGTGGTGATGAAAGCACTTTTTGTACTGTTATGTTGGGGCTCTTCCTATGCGCTGGTCTCTTCCTGGTTTGCAGCTTACAGTGAAGTAAGAGATGTATGGCTGTTTGGTTGTCATCTAAGCATAGGCACATCGGTGATGTTGCTTTTCCAATCCTGTGTAGGTATTGTTGGAATTTTCAAGGGTTTGTAAGGTATTGTGTGAATATGAATGTCGGGTTTAGGACTGGTTCTTGCCTGGTATGGACGCTCGGGAAGATGAGTTTTGTGTAGTGACCTTTCTGTGAGGATATATACATAGCGTTCCAGATATTCGTGTTGTATTGAAGCTTTTATTCGCAAAACGAGAGAGGTATTCTGTCATATGCTACTATTCTTTGAGACTTTAAGTCTGTTTTTGCGAGGAGATCTGCCCTTTCGCTCCCGTACTGACCAGTGTGTCCTTGAATTCATTAGAATTTGACTTAGTTGTTACGTTGTATATCGGGGAAATCCGCCCTGACCTGACGAATAATAGGATAGATTGATTTTTATAAATTGCCTTCAGGGCTGAAACGTATGGAGTTAATTACATCGTGAACCACATATAGTGAGGTGTTTGCAACAAGTGAGAAAGGAAGTGGTTATAAGAAGGCACATTCTACATAGGAATCAAAGCACTGGACCTATAATACAAACAAATGCCGTACAGGAGTGTTATCTTAGTCTTCCATCGGCGTACAACATGGATGTGCAGTGGTAGACAAGAACAACCCATAGCTTAGTACCTCGTAATTTGATGCCCTCTCTATCTAATGTCTTACTGTCCAAATCTCCAGGCTTAGTAATGAGGGTTGCTTGTAGTAGGTAACATAAAATGTTCTGAGACTATGTGGTAAAATTAAACATCTCGAGTGATATTTATTACGAGTAGGCTTAGTAGGAGAGCTACCAATTACATGAAGTAATGCACGCTTCGTCTGTAGAGCAAACGGGCAGAACCGGTTCCCCACACTGTCGTCACATGTACTACGAACGCGCATAACTTGAATCGTCTTTAATGTAGCTGACCTACTAAGGCTAATTGTGACTAAATTTATAAACCTCGATAGAGCGTACTGCCGTGCGTTCAGGTAACTGTTCCCTTGATGGAATGCTCAGTAGCTCAGTAAGAAAGAGTCAGCCAACTCCTTGAGCCGTCTCAACGTTAAAATGAGCGCTTTGTATACCGTACACCAGGCACCGGCAGGATTTGCCCGATCGAGCAGTGCTCTGGCCCACTGCTACTGCATTTATCTCAGGACTTCAGCTATGACCTTGTGGTTGACACAAGTGAACCTGAGATATCGCGTTGTTGTTTTTTTCTTCTCGCGTTGAAGTTTTACAGCTTGCTTCAAAAGCAACTTATCCATTCTTTCCCGGTACAGTGCATATTACGCGAAAGAGCATCACCAAAACATAGCACCGCATAAAACAAATTAATTATGATCATACTGTCACTACTGTCACTAATGGATTGTATTTTTTGGGAAAAGAAACCATATGATATAATATTGTAGCAACACTGGCACTGCTTACAGTCCAGCTGCCACTAATTTTGAACTGCTGGTGTTGCTCTGTATAGGTCGTACCAAAAAAACTCCCCACACCACAGCGCGATTGCGCGTTCAAGGACAAAAACATTCTCCTGAGTTAGTGACAGTATCTTAGAGCCCCAGCGCAGCTCTCGGGTTGTGTCAGTGCCGTGCTTTATTGACAACACAACTAACCATTCAGCAGATCAAATTAACCTGAAAGTTCATTAATAATCAACAAGTATTCTATATTTATAACATTACAAAGTGCATATATGTAATTACAGACATATTTGTCACACAATTTATCATACATAGTTCTGTGTTACACTTGCAACAGATCACATTCTCATCTACTCGATGAATTTAATTATTTTGTAGCCACATGCACAGTAAAACAAAACAGAAACGGGTTTTCTACATTTAACTGATGAACTCTTAAACGCAACACGAACAAAATTATATTTCATAATATAAAAACCCAAGACAGATAATACAATTAGAACAGTTAAAGGTCTAACAAACTGATGAGAAATTATAAATAAGTAACATATAAATTATAAAATACAAGAAAATTAAACTGCAACTTATATTAAATGCATTAAGATTTCATCAAATGGTTATACGTGTAATGCTGTGCCAAACGTTGAACCTCCACTGCTGTGACGTGACCGCTCGCTGCTCGATAAGCAAGCTATTGGCGCCGTCTGCTACCTACTGCTCTAAAAGTAGAGTACCTGCCGGTGCCTGCCGTATACGGTAAACCTTGCTATATCCAGGCATCCTCAACTCAATGCACTGTAACGTCATATTCTTTAGCACGTGGCTAATGAGATGGACAGGCTGCGACGCAAATCGTAGCAATGGTAGTCTTAAACATGGCTAACAATATATAGCATCATGATATAACTGTATCTTTTGTACCAATTCAACGAGCATTTCTCGGTTGTTTAAAATATGGACGTCTAAGCTGATCGTAATTTTACTTTATTGGATCGTGACTGAACTAGGAGAATCAGCTGCTTGCAGTTCGCGCCGTAGCCTGTCTATCTCGTTAGCCATGCTTTAGCCCGATGCCCATTCAGATGGAAGCGGGCTGAATGGAAGGTAACACAGCTGGAAGGAAATACAGTGGTGACATAGTGTACGATTTGCAATATCAGAAGACCTGCACTTTCATTAACAGTTGACAGTGTGTACAAGGTGAAATAGAAATAATATTTCATATTGCATCCAACTGGGTGCTTAATGGAGAAAATGAGCACTCCATTTCGTACTCTTGTGCCATTTACATACTGGTACTACATTAAACATTTAAACTGTTAGAGCTTTTTGTTCCCTTCTCCCCATTTGGAGTAAATGTCTTTATTGTACAAAGCCAAACACTGCATTATGAATTGTCAGATGATTGGGTTCTGTGACCAGATTTACAGTGTTTTGTTAATGAAAAAACACATCATACAAAGTTGCTTAATATGTAAGCAGCGTGTCTGTGTAGACGTGGAAATTTGGACTGAGAAAATTGTAAGAAAAAATCAGTCACGCTAATGATGTGAAGAAAAGAATTCTTCATTCCCGATCATATTGCAGGTCAATAAGTTGCAATGGAAACTCACTCTCAGTAGTTATTGTGTCTTTGAGCTTCTCTATCATTATATTACGTTCCATTCCTTTATAACCACCGTATTCACCGCTATGAGTGGTGTAATGTCGTTGTAATTTATATTTTTAATTGTTTGAACAACTTTTCGCTGCACCACCTAGATTTGTAAATAGATACCGTTCCTCCCAAACAGAGAGAAAAGTATATGAGGATGATGGGTGAGGAATTGATTAAGCACCCACACTTTGGGAAGCTGCCATTCTTATAATTCACAAGCAGACACCGCAAACCAGTTACACGCATTGCTCCATGCCACAGAATAGAGAGTATACAGAAAGGAAACTCGGCAGAAATCAGCGCGCCAAAATTTAGTGCGCATGCGCAAAGTAAACCGAGTAAACTGTGTAAACAGCTGTGTTGTTGAAGCCAAAGCGAATGGATACGTTGCGTTTACTTTACCTCGAGCATATTAGCTGCTGGGTATATCTATAGCTAGGGCTTGGAAGTTCATGCCCTAAAAAACACTGAAATATGCATGCCAATATGCTCTTAAAAACTTGAAAATATGCCAAGAAATAGGCACTATTTAATTAAAACAATTAATGTCCCTTTGCAGTAGACAAGACGAGTTAGTATAAATTATAAATAAAGTTACCTTATTCCTTAGAGGTTGAAGCAGAAGTGGTCCCGCTGCTAGTATTAACTGCTAAATTGCAGTTCACAACCAACATTTTGCACAAATTTTCAACTGTAAAACATTGTCTGTTGTCTCGCAAAACACTTTTGTAACGTGAAAAACTGCACGTCACAAGATGTTATTGGGGCATATTTAAATGATGTTAACTGTTTCACAGAGAGAATCAAGTCTCTTGGTATGACAGATGGTTTCCTTTTGAGGATGTCTTGAATATCGCACATCTGTTTATAACCAGAATTTTTTGAAATTACATAATTCACTCTCTCTCTTTCACTTTCTGTCCTATGCTACCAGGAACCGAACTTAGATCACAAATTGTTTTTTCAAATACAGTAAGTGATTCATACAAAGGAGGTCCTACAGCTTCCAATGCCGTTATGGCTGTTGGTAAGAAAGAAAAATGGGCAGATATGAAACTAAGATCCTCTTTTAACCCAGTCCCTAATAGAATATTTTCCACAGGTTCTATTGAAGTATCATTCGAGTCCAATGAATTAACAACCTCTTCGACTATTTCTATGTGCTCAGCAAAATATAAAACTACATCGACCCTTGTTCCTCATCGAGTTAACACTGGTGCAGGAGGAAGTCGGATATTAGGTGCTGTTGATCTTGAGACGGGAACTTCTATGTATATATATTTGTAATTTTAGAATCAGAATGTAAATATAAGACTTTTAGGTATAAGTATGATTTGTATTATAAACTGTGTAAAGAAGCTGCCTCTTGAAAGTATGTTGACCTGAGCACATTTCTGAAGGCCAGAGGACAAACATCTTTTGTCATCTCGCGCCGAGGGACTTTTTGTCTAAAGTCCAAGGACACAGCTGGGGAAAATACACCCCTCCCCCATAACGGGACTAGAGAGAAAGTGCGGGGGTGAGATACATAAACAGGAAAACTTGGAAGAGAACGGGACTGACTGTCTGTTTGTTGCGATGTCGCTACGAGGGTGAACCTGTATCGCGAATATGATAGTTTCGCGCCAAAAAGGTCGATGTGTGGAAGGCGACAGTGATTAGCGTGAGGAGAAGTAAATAGCGATCTTAAAACGCCATACCAGAAACTCGCTCAGGTCGGCACTTCGAGGCAATGACGTGTTGGAGAATAAAATCAGAAAACGTCTGTGCTGTGTTTGTCATCTAACCTCGCGCCTGAGAAATATCTTACTCACGCCTACCTAATCCCAATCAAGATCAACGCAGTGCTGCACAGCGGAGAGGCAGGTACTGCACCGGATGAGCTAGCAAGGCATTTCATGTGACAGAAAAGAAACCGTCACAAAAGCGGCACCCAACGTACTCTGTTACAAGTGGCTTCACAACCCCGTGACAATCTAAACAACTTAACTCTTTTAGGAGATTTAACAAAAATTGTATTTGTACTGGACACAACTCTACCTATAGGAAAGAATCACGTATTGTCTCAGAAATGCGATGAAGAGCGTGTGCCAAACAAGTTATATGAATTTAGTTAGGAAACATATCTTTCAGAGATTGTCCTGATTTTACCATATAAGGACCTGTATCAGTAACAAATAAAAGTAACCCCATAGTAATTTCAAAGAGTCATTCACAAACTGGGTCACAGTTACATTGTCAGTGGCCGATAATTCACACACATTAAGAAGATAAGGTGTAGTCTTTTGTTCATTATTTAAAGCACCCACGATTATGTTCGCAATAGAATGGCGCTCAAAATCAGGGGTTTCATCAACAGACAACCACACAAACTGAACCGCTAAGTCATTTTGTATATTTGACAATACGTTATTGTAACAATGTCCTACATAAGTCTTACGGAGTGTACTTTCTTCAGGCACATGTTGTCAAGTGTATTTGACAAGAAGGTTGACATAGGTTTTTAAATGTCGGACTATTAATTTTGAAGAAGAGAATATCAGCAGCTAAAATTGCATGGCACAAGTCATAGGAAAATTCAGTAACCCTACTTCCTAAACACTCTACTAGCTGTTTTTGAACATGTTTTTTGTTTACGAGTTTTCTGATTAAATTCTCCTTATGCTTTGCTGGTTTATGTGCTGAACTGTTTAAAATATTTTCTCACTTCCTACATTTTACTCACACGCTCCACAAAACAGTACCCTATTATCTGTAGATATTAAATCACTCGAAAACCCTTTCTGTAAATTAATTAATCTAGCACTCGAAGTTGGTTTTATTTTCGGCATTTAAAGAACTTTTAACATTTTATACGCCTAATTTAATTTGGTGGGAACCAGTTCACAACACTGTTACGTTTGAATACCATGACGCAACTACTGGTGGGCAAGCAAGTGTTGCTATAATCGTGCTGCTCAAAACGTTGACCTGCACTTTATCTTTGTTAATATAAACCTCTCAGATAACGCACTGATTATTCTCTGCTCACATGCATATAATGAAAGGATGTAAACAGGGGATTCACTTCATGACAACATGACTCAACATTAGTTCTCATCCACCTTGCGAGCTGTATCATCATGTGCAATACCACCAATATGAAAAATGTTATACAGATGGAAAAAATAATAAAAAACCATAAAAACCATTAAAATATGCAGTATAGGGGCTATAATATTGAAATATTATGCATTTATAAAAAATCAAGAAAATATGCAGTTATGTGCACTATAAAATCACGTCCAAATAACTTAAAATTCCATAATACGTGCACATAATGTAAAATCATACATTTTTAACCGCTATGAAAAAACATGCAAATGCCCTAGCCCTATCTATAACTGAAGAATTGTTTTATAAGCCTACTGCAAAAGGTATAAATATGTGTTAATGTATTTTAAGCTTCGACGTTGTTATAATGAGCAGCAGTAAGAGAAAAGGCGTCCAATGGTGTTCGGCACCAAACTGCAGAAATAATTCACATGCAAACAGGGACATACGGTTTTTCAGCTTTCCAAAAGATGAACAACGGTAAGCGAACAGCGTTATATATTTATAACTTACAATGAGTTAAGTGTTATTTCAGAATCACAGCAATGTGTGCATAATTGTTAATGTACATTACCCAGTAATACAAGGTAAACAGGGAGGATAATAATTTTAACTATACAAATCTGTATTCTCATTTCAAAGCACACGAGAACAAGAATATGGATACCTTTGGAAATCTAAAATGTCCAAGTTCAACTTTTATAACCTACATTGAATATCTGGAGAGCATTTTCACTGGCAATATTCTCAGATTAATGACAACAAATAATGCTGGAAACACATTGATTAGTTTAATGGAGAATGTGCAATTCAGCCACTCATACAAGGATTCCCCCATACGTTATTTAATAAGGCGTTTGTCAGCATGAGAATTTTTTTATTTCTTAAAGTTTGTGAATAGGGATTTCAAAAATAAAAATAAAAGTGAAAAAAAAATTACAAATTAATAAAAGTGACACATCTATGAATAATATGATTTGCTGCTGTAGTTGCTTCATAAATGCAGATTTAACAAGCAAGACAAAAGTACAATGACACACCTGAACACTATTTTTCTTTAATGCTGCAATAATGTTGGCAGAGAAGGTCATCTGAATGTACACAAACTTTGTTGTTTTATTGTAAAAAGGTGAAATAAAATAAATGCAATTGTATGTTTTATTGTAACTATTTTATGTTGTGCAAATAGACATGATATAAAAAGACCATTCCTAGATCTCCTTAGCCCTTAATATAAAATAATCCTAACTTTTGCCATACTGTAAAGTTACTGCTGTGATTTACGTTATTGCACCATGCTCTACATTTGTGTTTTATTTACTTCTTTTGCTATGTATAACAAGACATTATGATTTATTGTATGCAGAATCTGATTCAAGATTTTGTGCATTTTTATTCTTGTGCTAAATAAAAGCAACTAATGAGCCACTTGCTTATTAATTAGTGCTACCTATTTTCCACTTATTTTGTATTACTAGGGGTTCCTTTGTTAATACATATAAGTAGAAAACAAAATGTTGTTGGTTTCATTCTGCTTTCGTGCGTTATTCTTTCTCTCAAATTTTAATTGCCCTGAAATTTTGTGTAACAACAGGGCGCGAAAAGAAGTGCAGCAGAACAGAGCGCCTTTTGTAAACGTATGAATGTCTTCAGTTCCCAATATGAATTATTATGTATCATTCCGACTCATGTTAGTGAGTAAACTTCTTCATTGGAGGGAAAATAGCTTGTATTAGTCTGAGTTAATCATATGTTCGGTTTCATTGGCGTTTCTTTTTGTAAAAGTTTTCATTTAGTCGGCTAGATTAAGAGTTCCGTTTCGTAAAACTGCTTGTTTCGAGCCCTGGTAGGAAGTAGCAATAGCTTCGTTAACTTGGTCTCAATATAGCGAAGCGCGCAACGCAACGGGTACATGCAGATCAAAGAAGCCGACTCAAGCTTTCCTTTCTGTATACTGTCTATTCTGTGTCCATGCGAAGTAACTTGATGTAACATGATGCCCGCTTGCTAGCACAGAATATGCTGCCCTTGCTGTTGACCGTTTTCTTTGAGTTGACACTGCCTGGCTGTAAGTTCCAAGATTACACACATAATTATTAACATTTCCAAAATAAAATCAACGTAAATACGTAACGCCGTTATTATTGTAAAAATACATAATAAAATTCATTTTACTTAAGATCCACAGAATGCACTACAAATGTGCTCTCATCCAACTTGCTTTACACTTTACTGGCCTCCAACTGTATTAGAAAACCATTATTTTCTGCAGTTCGGTTAGTATCGTCTTACATCTAATGCAGGCCTGGGCGACTGGCGCGTTGCCTTGAGCGACCTTCATTTTTTTACCTTCTAAACGTGCCATTACTACTTAAGATCGTGAGGAATCTGCGCTCTCTAGCATCAGTTGCTCAGCCCTGAGATGATGCTTTAGTGCTAATCAAAACCAAAGTGAACATTTTACAACCTCATAAAAACAAACCATTAGATATAATTTACTCAAATGAATAGAAAGAATTTCATTCAGGAGAAATTTTACTACACTACTAATATAAGGGATGATGAAAGAATGGGTATTCAATGGAAATAACGCGCTTTTTGACTTGTTTTATGTGGAAATAGGCCTGAGTCCTAACTCCACGAAGCGCAATAACACACTCTAATATATTCAGTTATTTGGAAGAAAATTCCGTCAATATTTCCATGAATAGCTATCAGTTATTTAAAACATTTCACTTTGTTTTACATTCACTTGCGTAATAGTATTACAGCACCTATATGCCATATCAGGATATCGAACATGTGTATTCTGTTTTAAAAAAATTAAATTGCACAGGAATACTGGAAAGTTATGTATCTCAGGAAAAATGACTGTTTCACACCTTTTACTTCATTCCACTGTTTTTGAAAGAAGACAATTGGACATTGGATCTCTTGTGGATATCTCAGATATCCAGATTCTAAGAGGTTTTAATGTAAATTTCTACTACAGTCGGTTTTACGATGTTATGGATTTAAGAATTAGGTATCTGTTGTCTATTCATTTATATGCAAACTTCAGCTTCGGGATTGGCTTATTTTAATTACAGATATTTAGAAGTTGTGTAATGTATTGTGTTTCTCTAAAGAATTTAATTACAAATTACAAATATTAAATCAGTTATTTTGTAGTAGATGTGACTACTTTTACTACATACGGCACCGCAGGCGGTGACACTGATGATACATGGAATGAAGATGGAACACCGGTGGAATGAGACGGCGGGGGAAACCGGAGAACCCAGGGGAAACCAGCCCCAGCACCGCTCCGTCCACCACGAATCCCACATGCGCTTGCCTGGAATCGAACCCGGGTCTAAGTTGTGATGGTTTGTAAACGAAAATTTAGAACTATAACACAGCAGTAGGTAGATTAGGACAGATAGTAGGTAGATTAGGACAGAGCTGGGCCACTTTTTTATGGGCAAGATGGCCGCCATGCGTAATCTAAGCATTACTAGGTAAGGTGGTAGGGGAAGCAGGACGTTGTAGGCGTTTGAGGCTGACTCTAGGGATAATGTTTAAGGCCTATAGCAGTGCATGTATGTTTATGAGCGTCCATGGCAGTTGAGTATGTCGTTCACTGTATCGATGCAAACCTCCTAACGCAAGAGATTTCTATCTTGATTGAATATGTTACCCCAACATGACACCTCGCCCCACATAGTGGCCCTAACCTAGCCTAAGCCCCATACTACTCGTCTAACCTATCCTAACCTAACCTAGCTCCCACTCTTTTTTACTTTGAACTTTCATAAATTAACATAACCTAAGCCCCATACTTCTACTCGTCTAACCTAACCTATCCTAACCTAATCTAACCTAGCCTAAGCCCCATACTTCTACTCGTCTAACCTATCCTAACCCAATCTAACCTAGCCTAAGCCCCATACTTCTACTCGTCTAACCTAACCAAACACCTCATCTAATGATTTATTCTTCATCCCTTTTGCTCATCTAATCCCTACTCTTTTTACTATATGGTCTTTCATAATTTCACATAACCTAAGCATCATATTCTAACCTAACCTAACGTTACTTAAACTAAGGGAGCGCAAACCTTCCTATTTATTAACCTGACTTAACCTAACCTATCTCATCCCATTTTACACGAGCATTATATTCTTCTATAACCTATTCTGACCTTTGCAACATGCCGTTTCAAGCTTAGATATTTCACTTTCTTGGAGACGTTCCTCCAACAACTTTAGCTACCTTGAAGGTATTACACCCCCGACATGCGAACCCTAACGATTTCTTAACATTTCATGGTATGTTAGTGCTATTTTAGGAGTTGGTAAGTATTTTAGCCATTTTTGCGGTATTCTAGAGATTTTCAGGAATTTTTTGCAGCTTCGTTGGTATTTTCTATGTTTTCACGTCGTTAGTATGGTTTAATGTTTTTAAGGAGTATATGGAGCCCTTTTTAGCGATTTGTTATGCTTTCATGACCAAATTCCATCCTTTTGTAAATGTATGATGTTCTCGTCTAGAGAATTGCTTACAGTCTTTCTAAGACTAACCTAACTTAACCACAAACCTCTTTGCAGACATTTCTTCAACGTTATTTAACATTATACAGGCTTCTTTTTCTCCTCCCTCCGGCTCTTTTCGTAAACTATCATTAGAAGACGTTGTAACCTTGTTATTCAAATAGCTATTGTATCCGTCTTTGTACACTGTTCCAGTATGCTATACATGCCAACTTCATTTAACGATTCTCTTGCATAATTCTGTAGGTTCTAATGGTAACACGTCAAACGTTGCACACATTCCTTCTAAGACTATCCTAACCTAACCTATCCCACCACCACCACCACCACCACCACCACCACCACCACCACTACCACCGCAACCTCCACCACCACCACCACCACCACCACCACCATCACCACCACCACCCTAACCTAACCCAACAAAAAAAACCATCATCACCAGCGACGCTATAACTTGCAAGACCACAAACATCTCCAGCACCAACACCTCCACCATCACCAACGCCACAATAACCTACATCATCATCATCACCAGCGTAACCATATCCTGCACCACCGTCATATTCTGCAGCTATTGTATATAGTATGTTTGACATTTTCTCCATATCTAACCCGAGGTAGTCCCACGTTCTTTTGGAGTATTATTTACAGCTTTAGTCTGCTTTGATTTCTCTCCCTCCTTTATAGGGCTTTTAAACTTCTACTAGATCTCCTAACCATTGATGTTGAAGTTCTTGTTACAGCTACCTTTGCCCTCTGTCACAGAATTGTATACAACTGTATGACTCTTTTGCTTGGTTCTGTATGTTCTGGAGGTAACATCTCGAACACTACATGCAGTTTTCTAAGTGTAACCCCACCTATTATGATGTAACCTGCTTATTAAGTGTTCTTTGCAGCTTTATTCAACTTTGTTTTCCTAACCCTTTATAGATTTTTAAACTTATCACTAAAATATGATCTATCCGCAGATGTTGAGGTACTTATAGCTCAATATTTTTAAGAGATATTCAGCAATACCTTTGATAGTATTTTAACACAATCTTCTGTTTATATAAAGTTAATGAGGGTATACTTACTTTAAGATAGTAGGGTATACGCCTCTCCTCTTTTATCTGGGCTGGAGACCAGCACTAGAGTTAAAGTCTAGTGGCAGAGTTAACGCCCCCTTTTATAATTTCTATTTTTTATTCTTCATTCTTCGACAAGCATCATGGGAAGCACGGAGAAGCCAGGTGAGGATTTTTTTTATTTTTTCTTCCTTCTTCGTCAGACATCATTGGAGGCGTGGAGGAGTCAGTTGATAAAATTTTCATTTTCTACAGGAGACGTAACGGAGAAAATAATTATCTTGAGATCTAAGTTGCATTCTCTTACGCATGGGTTGCGACGCTGTAATGCCCGTACGCATACGTTGATATTCCATCCTCTGCAATTACTCTCTTGTCATCATGAGGCGACAGAGCTATTTTATTAGATTCAACTGTAGAAACATTATGATTTTGGGATAGGATTAAGTTCATAGGGGTTCTTACGATTTTCAAGGTTTTAAGGCACTCCATGTAACTATCGAAGCTGATGTATTGCTTAATGGCGCTATGTTTTATGCCTTTGATCTTTTTTATCACAGAGCCATCAATATCGAGAGCATACATTTTAGGTCTGAGACCAACGAAACGGCGAATGATTTTACCACTTGCTTCATCTTTAAACTTTCCCAACACTTTCTTGTTTTGTGTAGAATAGCATATATGGTTAGCAGGGTAGTCCGCTGTGTCCAGATGTTCAAGCATGTGTAATTTATCCTGGTATATATCAGCTGTAGTCACTCGATGGATGAAGGAATCTGTATCCGTATACAACAGTTTAAGATTCTCAGCTCCATAATATGGAAGTAACACATCGTATTGATACGAATACATTAGTGTCTTGGAAATGTCTAGTACACTCATTCCAATGTATATAGGCTTGTTGAACACTATTTTACGAGAAGTCATATGAACAGCTGCAAGATTAGGACCGTATATGGTTCGATCGATAAATGTAGGCTTGGCTATTAGTTTTTCTAATGTTTTGCAGTTTGACACAAGACGTATATCCATACGATTACGAATATTTTCCATTGTTTTTCCAAACATCGCATTATTGAAAAGTTTGTACAAATCCTTCTCGAAATCGTTTCTTGCTTGCTGTCGTAGGCGATTATTAAATTCGACGTAAGGCTTTAACCAACAAGATTGACGGAATTTTAGTGCTCGATGAATTTTTGACAGTCGTAGACCATGACTAAGAGCCTGTTTCAAGGCCATGTAATGTACCACATACTTCTTTCGAGATCCAAGATGGGCAATTAGTTTCTTTGAAGAGGATTCACCCGGTATCATACTCTCAGGCAGAAAGGGTAAATCATTATGAAGTTCATGCAGCTCTGCAGGATATTCCACGTCAACCTCCAAGATATATCCAAAGGAATCATCCCCATTCAACGAACCGAGATGTATATCCTCAGGAGAAACCCACGTAAATCCACCATAAGGAAGGGCGTGACACATACCCCAACCGTACTGGTTATTGGCGTCTTCGTACGTAATAAAATGAGAGGGTTTACGAGGATCATACTGCTCCATATAGATGTTGTTAGCCTCCGCATACCGGTGAGAAACCTGGCATAACCCTCCTCTTATACCAGATTCAACCATGAGTAGCTGATCGTAATCAAGAAGCAATTCCAACTCGATTCCAGTATACAGCAGCATAGCATCCCATGTAAGTCCCGGAGAGGTAAAATAATGTGCAGGATCCACTTTATGACTTTTCAGGGTTTGGTCTCTAAATTTCTCGAAGACATCTGCTATGAGAAGAACATCTGAAACTAAGTACAGATCACTATACTCGCCAAGGTTTAGGACCTTAAAGTGCTTCCACACGTTTAGAGCGTGATCATAGTCCTCACTGCTGATTACTTCGCTGTTTAATCTGTTGTAGAAGGAGTCCCTAGGAGGCAAACATGTATCGTTCAAGGCATCCCACGATGTTACGTAATCATAGGGAAACACCCCCTTACGTGTCATCAAACCAATATTCTCTGCTCCGAAGTACTTTGCTGTTTCAGGATACGTTTCAAGGTTCTTTGCAAGCTTCTCCAAGCTCGTACTGAGAAAGCGGAAAGTATCGACAAATCTGAGTTTAATATCCCCAACATACTTGGAGAATGATATATAACTTTCCTCTGAATTTGGTATAACCTCTATTCTTTCGCTAGTACACCCTAGCTGCTTAACAATGAAATGAGAGTCATACCCACTCAGGTTATGCATGAAGACAGGTATATAATTAGGTGTTTTACAAGCCAGGTTACATTTATTGTGTAAAGATCCTCTATACACCCCGGACACATGATCGTGATCGCGAACCTTCCAATTATCTTCTGTAAATTCACGTTCACACAGGTAGCATATTGTAGAAGCATCGAATGATTCTTGTTCTTCAGCTGTAAGATTAAGAGGTTTAGCAGATTTGTATAAGTCGCTTATTTTATTTGCCAGATCCATCAGGCATCCCATAAACCTCTGTGCAGCGTCAGGCCCTCGGTAAACATATGGTTCAGTAGGAAGAGTTGTTTCTAGTTGTTCAACACTGGACGAAGGCTTCACATAAACACAAAAGCTCATGGGAGAATGACTTTGATAGGGAGTTGTGTAGGAGGTTTCAGGGTTAGAGGAGCAGGTATGGAGAGGGGTAAGAATGCATTCAAAATCGGCGTAGATAACATAAGGAAGTTTCAACATCCTCTCAACATTCTTGAATTTAACGATAGAGTTATCCTTTGTAGGCATAACGCATCTAGCAATACCATGTTGTCTACATATTTCTCGGTGCTCTTCTAATTTTTTCATTCCACTTTGCCCGTATCGGTCATCAAAATGGCTGAAACATCTTTTACATACATAAATTCGACCATCATGTTTGGTTTTCTGCTGACGAATAAGTCTTTCAAAATCCTTTATATAAGCATAGTGATATCTGTCAGTAGCATTACTCAACAGAAGGAGATCGCGATGCTCATCTAATTCTTCATCAATCACCTTTATTGGAAACACTTCATGTTTATCATCCACTCCAAACACATTTATGGATATATTATTGAGTTTTTCAAATTTAGCGATTTCACCCAAGCTCGTAGGAAATGAGACGCATGAGAAATCGTATTTTTCTTGGAGATCCTTATACTTGCTAACACGCTGAGGTTTATTTCGAATGAACTTAGCCAGAACAGCGTACATAAAGCATTTCTCATCGTTGTAGTTCTGAGGGTTTATACAGGCTTTCTTCGCATCCAAAGATGACGGTAGAGGAATATAGCTGCTCCCTCGAAGAAGATTATACTTGTTAATACGTAGGCGAACGCCATCAACACTCAGAAGAGCCCAATTACTGCCTTTCAACTTACTTTCCTCCATTTCAACACGAAGTTTCTCGAATTTTTTTTCCAAGATGGCATCCAAGTCACTGTCTAAAAACACGGCATTATTACGCGTTTTGAAGGCTTTGTTAGTGATGTCCCCAACAGCATTCACAAACGTACATTCAGCCATAATGTTAATTTTCAAACTTTTATGAGCCCGCAGCTCCTTCTGAACAGCATGAATTATGCGCTGCTTCACCTGCTGCAAGTATGAATTTAGATCCTGACTTGCTGGACATTGGATGAAAAACGATTTCAGCCGATCCTGAAAAGCCGTTTCATAGTCTACAACATCATCTTCATCAGGAGACATTAACAATAATTTATGCTTAGTAGGTTCGAATTTGACTTTCTTAGCATCTAGAGCCCTATCACAGCGCCCTTCATGTACATCCCTTCGATTTTCAGTACCGTAAACATCACCACAATGTCTACACTCGAAAAACTCACCACATATCAGCTCATGCCTCTTCTTATGGTAGTCGCGTAGGAAACTCTTTTCACATTTGCTGCACCTATAATCTGGTATGGCAGTCAGAACCGATTCCATTACTCCACCATTCCACATCTTTATAATATGTAGTGCAACACTTGTAAATTATATAAGTCAATAAATGCTTACAGCACTTTCCACTGACTCGCCTTGACAACTTGTCAAAGCTATTGAACGGTAATTTCACTAAGAGAGCTGATGTGCTCGACTCTAAGGATAATTACTGAATACCTATCTAAGAACGAGCAATCTGTATTTATTCTGAAAGCATGCACCTCTCAGGAAACTATATAACTCAAAATCGCGCTTGTGGCGCCTTATAGCGGCTTCAATCAGTATTAAAACGTATATTCTGCTTATATGGGAGTAAATTATATATTAGTCATCAACTATCCGTATTTTTATTATTTATATCGTTTTTTACGTACTTTGAGACAAATCCAGCATCGAATTAAGACGCGAAACGACGGCTACGTATCTTTAAGTAACAAACACCTTTTAACGATATCGAATGACAGCGATAGAAGCACTTGAACATTATTTAAATGCTTAAAAAACCAATTTTTTCGCTATATTTCATTAAGTTCAGCATTAGAGTCCTATGACATCACACTCACGCATCGACGGAATGTCTGCTACCTCCAAACATGTTCCTACAAGTATAATGACGTCACGCAAGCACCATACAGAAGGCATAATTCAACGACAAATACATTAATTTTAACTATATATTCCCGCAAAGAAATAAACCTATTTGAAAGCGTCTTAACACGTTAACTTCAATGCATGTATATATAGAAACCTCTAATGTAACAATAAAAAGAAAAAAGTAATAAATAAGAAATCAAATAAAGGGAAAAGGAATTATTAACAGAAAACGCCCTTAGAAATGTGTTTATTCCTTATCTTTCATCATTCAACACATGTACACCCAACTAAATGATGTCACACAGTAGCGGCGACGTTCTGTCTACATTCCTTCAAAACAAGTTTAGACAGGAAAGTCTCCCCACCCTCGGATCCACGTAACAACATTATGAGAAGGCAGGCAGTAACCTCCAAGCCATCAGAGCGAGTATATGGGACGTGAGCACCCGAAAACGCTTTTCACCATTTAAGCTTATTTGCATCATATTTTTGCAGGTACTCATCAATCATACATTGTACTACACACATCATATAGATCACAATACTTAGCGCTGTATGCTATAATTTTTAATGTTCACGATTTTATACTCATTTAATGATTTAAATTCAACATTTCTAGCATTCACCCTCTTCTTCTTCTTCTTCTTCTTCTCATATCACACCTTTACCTTAATCCTGTTCTCCTTCTCCTTCGTGCTGTCAAGAAATATACGCGTAATTGGACGTTATTAGCTTACATATTAAAGAAAATAACAGCATTCTCCGTCAACTATATCCAAACGGCTTTTTCCGAGTTGTACATGATTAAGGGTTCTGGAATCAAGATAGACCATGTTTCTCTCAATAAGAGCATTCAGTAATTGATTTTGTAAATAATATCACTAATTCAAGCCTTATTTCAAGCCTCTAAGACCCCTAGTTTGGAAGGTATTTAAATGGACCCTTAGAGATTCGAACTAGACCCGCAGTATAAAAATTATCGTTTTATAAATAAATCAGAACCAGAGAATTTATCTGAACCGTTTAACTTTCTATTTCATAGCGCTATCTTTATTGATTCGCGAATAAATCGACTTCGAAGTAATTGCCCCCCTCCCGGTAATCGAACTATGAGTCGTAGGGATAACATTTTCTAATATATAACTTTATGCGTCAAGTTACCCTAATTTGTCTTTACATTACTATTCCAAGTGCAACAAATCGCGATATAGGTCAAAATTCAATAATTGTCCGCAACGTAGGAATCGAACCCACGATACCTCAACTCTAGAATGTTGGAAAATAATTGTCCTTAACGAGTTTTACCATATAAAGTTTATTTCAGTCTTCTAGCTTAAGCGATTCTCGAATAATTAAATTTACCAAATCGGGATTGGAACCCAAGACTCCAGGATCCCCAGCATAACACAGAGGAAAGTCCATAAAATACCCATTTAATAAAATTTATTCGAAGTTTTTATCACTAATAGTTTAGGAATTATTCCAATAATAAAAGTATTGATTGCACGGGAATCGATCCCTAGACCCCCGACGATCTTCAAAATTATATCAGAAGATGCGCCATTTTAATAGAACATAATCACCGTTTACCGCATTTCGATAGCTCATGTAGTAGGGTACTTTAGCCGGCTTAACCCTTTGAGGTAACCCTTTGAGGTCAATGCCGCCCGATAATTGAACACATGTTAACATGGGTAATTAACCTGTCAACCCTCGTCAACCCTTGTCAACCCTTGTCGATGGTAATCTGACAGATAATGAGGGTTGCCCCTTTGTTGGCTTTTCACCGACAAAGGGAAGGGGGTGTGAAAAACACGTGTTAAACACATGTAATCAATTAGCGGCAACCCTTTGATATGCAAAGTGTGTTCAAACCGGCAAAAGTACCCTACTACATGAGCTATCGAAATGCGGTAAACGGTGATTATGTTGTATTAAAATGGCGCATCTTCTGATATAATTTTGAAGATCGTCGGGGGTCTAGGGATCGATTCCCGTGCAATCAATACTTTTATTATTGGAATAATTCCTAAACTATTAGTGATAAAAACTTCGAATAAATTTTATTAAATGGGTATTTTATGGACTTTCCTCTGTGTTATGCTGGGGATCCTGGAGTCTTGGGTTCCAATCCCGATTTGGTAAATTTAATTATTCGAGAATCGCTTAAGCTAGAAGACTGAAATAAACTTTATATGGTAAAACTCGTTAAGGACAATTATTTTCCAACATTCTAGAGCTGAGGTATCGTGGGTTCGATTCCTACGTTGCGGACAATTATTGAATTTTGACCTATATCGCGATTTGTTGCACTTGGAATAGTAATGTAAAGACAAATTAGGGTAACTTGACGCATAAAGTTATATATTAGAAAATGTTATCCCTACGACTCATAGTTCGATTACCGGGAGGGGGGCAATTACTTCGAAGTCGATTTATTCGCGAATCAATAAAGATAGCGCTATGAAATAGAAAGTTAAACGGTTCAGATAAATTCTCTGGTTCTGATTTATTTATAAAACGATAATTTTTATACTGCGGGTCTAGTTCGAATCTCTAAGGGTCCATTTAAATACCTTCCAAACTAGGGGTCTTAGAGGCTTGAAATAAGGCTTGAATTAGTGATATTATTTACAAAATCAATTACTGAATGCTCTTATTGAGAGAAACATGGTCTATCTTGATTCCAGAACCCTTAATCATGTACAACTCGGAAAAAGCCGTTTGGATATAGTTGACGGAGAATGCTGTTATTTTCTTTAATATGTAAGCTAATAACGTCCAATTACGCGTATATTTCTTGACAGCACGAAGGAGAAGGAGAACAGGATTAAGGTAAAGGTGTGATATGAGAAGAAGAAGAAGAAGAAGAAGAGGGTGAATGCTAGAAATGTTGAATTTAAATCATTAAATGAGTATAAAATCGTGAACATTAAAAATTATAGCATACAGCGCTAAGTATTGTGATCTATATGATGTGTGTAGTACAATGTATGATTGATGAGTACCTGCAAAAATATGATGCAAATAAGCTTAAATGGTGAAAAGCGTTTTCGGGTGCTCACGTCCCATATACTCGCTCTGATGGCTTGGAGGTTACTGCCTGCCTTCTCATAATGTTGTTACGTGGATCCGAGGGTGGGGAGACTTTCCTGTCTAAACTTGTTTTGAAGGAATGTAGACAGAACGTCGCCGCTACTGTGTGACATCATTTAGTTGGGTGTACATGTGTTGAATGATGAAAGATAAGGAATAAACACATTTCTAAGGGCGTTTTCTGTTAATAATTCCTTTTCCCTTTATTTGATTTCTTATTTATTACTTTTTTCTTTTTATTGTTACATTAGAGGTTTCTATATATACATGCATTGAAGTTAACGTGTTAAGACGCTTTCAAATAGGTTTATTTCTTTGCGGGAATATATAGTTAAAATTAATGTATTTGTCGTTGAATTATGCCTTCTGTATGGTGCTTGCGTGACGTCATTATACTTGTAGGAACATGTTTGGAGGTAGCAGACATTCCGTCGATGCGTGAGTGTGATGTCATAGGACTCTAATGCTGAACTTAATGAAATATAGCGAAAAAATTGGTTTTTTAAGCATTTAAATAATGTTCAAGTGCTTCTATCGCTGTCATTCGATATCGTTAAAAGGTGTTTGTTACTTAAAGATACGTAGCCGTCGTTTCGCGTCTTAATTCGATGCTGGATTTGTCTCAAAGTACGTAAAAAACGATATAAATAATAAAAATACGGATAGTTGATGACTAATATATAATTTACTCCCATATAAGCAGAATATACGTTTTAATACTGATTGAAGCCGCTATAAGGCGCCACAAGCGCGATTTTGAGTTATATAGTTTCCTGAGAGGTGCATGCTTTCAGAATAAATACAGATTGCTCGTTCTTAGATAGGTATTCAGTAATTATCCTTAGAGTCGAGCACATCAGCTCTCTTAGTGAAATTACCGTTCAATAGCTTTGACAAGTTGTCAAGGCGAGTCAGTGGAAAGTGCTGTAAGCATTTATTGACTTATATAATTTACAAGTGTTGCACTACATATTATAAAGATGTGGAATGGTGGAGTAATGGAATCGGTTCTGACTGCCATACCAGATTATAGGTGCAGCAAATGTGAAAAGAGTTTCCTACGCGACTACCATAAGAAGAGGCATGAGCTGATATGTGGTGAGTTTTTCGAGTGTAGACATTGTGGTGATGTTTACGGTACTGAAAATCGAAGGGATGTACATGAAGGGCGCTGTGATAGGGCTCTAGATGCTAAGAAAGTCAAATTCGAACCTACTAAGCATAAATTATTGTTAATGTCTCCTGATGAAGATGATGTTGTAGACTATGAAACGGCTTTTCAGGATCGGCTGAAATCGTTTTTCATCCAATGTCCAGCAAGTCAGGATCTAAATTCATACTTGCAGCAGGTGAAGCAGCGCATAATTCATGCTGTTCAGAAGGAGCTGCGGGCTCATAAAAGTTTGAAAATTAACATTATGGCTGAATGTACGTTTGTGAATGCTGTTGGGGACATCACTAACAAAGCCTTCAAAACGCGTAATAATGCCGTGTTTTTAGACAGTGACTTGGATGCCATCTTGGAAAAAAAATTCGAGAAACTTCGTGTTGAAATGGAGGAAAGTAAGTTGAAAGGCAGTAATTGGGCTCTTCTGAGTGTTGATGGCGTTCGCCTACGTATTAACAAGTATAATCTTCTTCGAGGGAGCAGCTATATTCCTCTACCGTCATCTTTGGATGCGAAGAAAGCCTGTATAAACCCTCAGAACTACAACGATGAGAAATGCTTTATGTACGCTGTTCTGGCTAAGTTCATTCGAAATAAACCTCAGCGTGTTAGCAAGTATAAGGATCTCCAAGAAAAATACGATTTCTCATGCGTCTCATTTCCTACGAGCTTGGGTGAAATCGCTAAATTTGAAAAACTCAATAATATATCCATAAATGTGTTTGGAGTGGATGATAAACATGAAGTGTTTCCAATAAAGGTGATTGATGAAGAATTAGATGAGCATCGCGATCTCCTTCTGTTGAGTAATGCTACTGACAGATATCACTATGCTTATATAAAGGATTTTGAAAGACTTATTCGTCAGCAGAAAACCAAACATGATGGTCGAATTTATGTATGTAAAAGATGTTTCAGCCATTTTGATGACCGATACGGGCAAAGTGGAATGAAAAAATTAGAAGAGCACCGAGAAATATGTAGACAACATGGTATTGCTAGATGCGTTATGCCTACAAAGGATAACTCTATCGTTAAATTCAAGAATGTTGAGAGGATGTTGAAACTTCCTTATGTTATCTACGCCGATTTTGAATGCATTCTTACCCCTCTCCATACCTGCTCCTCTAACCCTGAAACCTCCTACACAACTCCCTATCAAAGTCATTCTCCCATGAGCTTTTGTGTTTATGTGAAGCCTTCGTCCAGTGTTGAACAACTAGAAACAACTCTTCCTACTGAACCATATGTTTACCGAGGGCCTGACGCTGCACAGAGGTTTATGGGATGCCTGATGGATCTGGCAAATAAGATAAGCGACTTATACAAATCTGCTAAACCTCTTAATCTTACAGCTGAAGAACAAGAATCATTCGATGCTTCTACAATATGCTACCTGTGTGAACGTGAATTTACAGAAGATAATTGGAAGGTTCGCGATCACGATCATGTGTCCGGGGTGTATAGAGGATCTTTACACAATAAATGTAACCTGGCTTGTAAAACACCTAATTATATACCTGTCTTCATGCATAACCTGAGTGGGTATGACTCTCATTTCATTGTTAAGCAGCTAGGGTGTACTAGCGAAAGAATAGAGGTTATACCAAATTCAGAGGAAAGTTATATATCATTCTCCAAGTATGTTGGGGATATTAAACTCAGATTTGTCGATACTTTCCGCTTTCTCAGTACGAGCTTGGAGAAGCTTGCAAAGAACCTTGAAACGTATCCTGAAACAGCAAAGTACTTCGGAGCAGAGAATATTGGTTTGATGACACGTAAGGGGGTGTTTCCCTATGATTACGTAACATCGTGGGATGCCTTGAACGATACATGTTTGCCTCCTAGGGACTCCTTCTACAACAGATTAAACAGCGAAGTAATCAGCAGTGAGGACTATGATCACGCTCTAAACGTGTGGAAGCACTTTAAGGTCCTAAACCTTGGCGAGTATAGTGATCTGTACTTAGTTTCAGATGTTCTTCTCATAGCAGATGTCTTCGAGAAATTTAGAGACCAAACCCTGAAAAGTCATAAAGTGGATCCTGCACATTATTTTACCTCTCCGGGACTTACATGGGATGCTATGCTGCTGTATACTGGAATCGAGTTGGAATTGCTTCTTGATTACGATCAGCTACTCATGGTTGAATCTGGTATAAGAGGAGGGTTATGCCAGGTTTCTCACCGGTATGCGGAGGCTAACAACATCTATATGGAGCAGTATGATCCTCGTAAACCCTCTCATTTTATTACGTACGAAGACGCCAATAACCAGTACGGTTGGGGTATGTGTCACGCCCTTCCTTATGGTGGATTTACGTGGGTTTCTCCTGAGGATATACATCTCGGTTCGTTGAATGGGGATGATTCCTTTGGATATATCTTGGAGGTTGACGTGGAATATCCTGCAGAGCTGCATGAACTTCATAATGATTTACCCTTTCTGCCTGAGAGTATGAAACCGGGTGAATCCTCTTCAAAGAAACTAATTGCCCATCTTGGATCTCGAAAGAAGTATGTGGTACATTACATGGCCTTGAAACAGGCTCTTAGTCATGGTCTACGACTGTCAAAAATTCATCGAGCACTAAAATTCCGTCAATCTTGTTGGTTAAAGCCTTACGTCGAATTTAATAATCGCCTACGACAGCAAGCAAGAAACGATTTCGAGAAGGATTTGTACAAACTTTTCAATAATGCGATGTTTGGAAAAACAATGGAAAATATTCGTAATCGTATGGATATACGTCTTGTGTCAAACTGCAAAACATTAGAAAAACTAATAGCCAAGCCTACATTTATCGATCGAACCATATACGGTCCTAATCTTGCAGCTGTTCATATGACTTCTCGTAAAATAGTGTTAAACAAGCCTATATACATTGGAATGAGTGTACTAGACATTTCCAAGACACTAATGTATTCGTATCAATACGATGTGTTACTTCCATATTATGGAGCTGAGAATCTTAAACTGTTGTATACGGATACAGATTCCTTCATCCATCGAGTGACTACAGCTGATATATACCAGGATAAATTACACATGCTTGAACATCTGGACACAGGGGACTACCCTGCTAACCATATATGCTATTCTACACAAAACAAGAAAGTGTTGGGAAAGTTTAAAGATGAAGCAAGTGGTAAAATCATTCGCCGTTTCGTTGGTCTCAGACCTAAAATGTATGCTCTCGATATTGATGGCTCTGTGATAAAAAAGATCAAAGGCATAAAACATAGCGCCATTAAGCAATACATCAGCTTCGATAGTTACATGGAGTGCCTTAAAACCTTGAAAATCGTAAGAACCCCTATGAACTTAATCCTATCCCAAAATCATAATGTTTCTACAGTTGAATCTAATAAAATAGCTCTGTCGCCTCATGATGACAAGAGAGTAATTGCAGAGGATGGAATATCAACGTATGCGTACGGGCATTACAGCGTCGCAACCCATGCGTAAGAGAATGCAACTTAGATCTCAAGATAATTATTTTCTCCGTTACGTCTCCTGTAGAAAATGAAAATTTTATCAACTGACTCCTCCACGCCTCCAATGATGTCTGACGAAGAAGGAAGAAAAAATAAAAAAAATCCTCACCTGGCTTCTCCGTGCTTCCCATGATGCTTGTCGAAGAATGAAGAATAAAAAATAGAAATTATAAAAGGGGGCGTTAACTCTGCCACTAGACTTTAACTCTAGTGCTGGTCTCCAGCCCAGATAAAAGAGGAGAGGCGTATACCCTACTATCTTAAAGTAAGTATACCCTCATTAACTTTATATAAACAGAAGATTGTGTTAAAATACTATCAAAGGTATTGCTGAATATCTCTTAAAAATATTGAGCTATAAGTACCTCAACATCTGCGGATAGATCATATTTTAGTGATAAGTTTAAAAATCTATAAAGGGTTAGGAAAACAAAGTTGAATAAAGCTGCAAAGAACACTTAATAAGCAGGTTACATCATAATAGGTGGGGTTACACTTAGAAAACTGCATGTAGTGTTCGAGATGTTACCTCCAGAACATACAGAACCAAGCAAAAGAGTCATACAGTTGTATACAATTCTGTGACAGAGGGCAAAGGTAGCTGTAACAAGAACTTCAACATCAATGGTTAGGAGATCTAGTAGAAGTTTAAAAGCCCTATAAAGGAGGGAGAGAAATCAAAGCAGACTAAAGCTGTAAATAATACTCCAAAAGAACGTGGGACTACCTCGGGTTAGATATGGAGAAAATGTCAAACATACTATATACAATAGCTGCAGAATATGACGGTGGTGCAGGATATGGTTACGCTGGTGATGATGATGATGTAGGTTATTGTGGCGTTGGTGATGGTGGAGGTGTTGGTGCTGGAGATGTTTGTGGTCTTGCAAGTTATAGCGTCGCTGGTGATGATGGTTTTTTTTGTTGGGTTAGGTTAGGGTGGTGGTGGTGATGGTGGTGGTGGTGGTGGTGGTGGTGGTGGAGGTTGCGGTGGTAGTGGTGGTGGTGGTGGTGGTGGTGGTGGTGGTGGTGGTGGTGGGATAGGTTAGGTTAGGATAGTCTTAGAAGGAATGTGTGCAACGTTTGACGTGTTACCATTAGAACCTACAGAATTATGCAAGAGAATCGTTAAATGAAGTTGGCATGTATAGCATACTGGAACAGTGTACAAAGACGGATACAATAGCTATTTGAATAACAAGGTTACAACGTCTTCTAATGATAGTTTACGAAAAGAGCCGGAGGGAGGAGAAAAAGAAGCCTGTATAATGTTAAATAACGTTGAAGAAATGTCTGCAAAGAGGTTTGTGGTTAAGTTAGGTTAGTCTTAGAAAGACTGTAAGCAATTCTCTAGACGAGAACATCATACATTTACAAAAGGATGGAATTTGGTCATGAAAGCATAACAAATCGCTAAAAAGGGCTCCATATACTCCTTAAAAACATTAAACCATACTAACGACGTGAAAACATAGAAAATACCAACGAAGCTGCAAAAAATTCCTGAAAATCTCTAGAATACCGCAAAAATGGCTAAAATACTTACCAACTCCTAAAATAGCACTAACATACCATGAAATGTTAAGAAATCGTTAGGGTTCGCATGTCGGGGGTGTAATACCTTCAAGGTAGCTAAAGTTGTTGGAGGAACGTCTCCAAGAAAGTGAAATATCTAAGCTTGAAACGGCATGTTGCAAAGGTCAGAATAGGTTATAGAAGAATATAATGCTCGTGTAAAATGGGATGAGATAGGTTAGGTTAAGTCAGGTTAATAAATAGGAAGGTTTGCGCTCCCTTAGTTTAAGTAACGTTAGGTTAGGTTAGAATATGATGTTTAGGTTATGTGAAATTATGAAAGACCATATAGTAAAAAGAGTAGGGATTAGATGAGCAAAAGGGATGAAGAATAAATCATTAGATGAGGTGTTTGGTTAGGTTAGACGAGTAGAAGTATGGGGCTTAGGCTAGGTTAGATTAGGTTAGGATAGGTTAGACGAGTAGAAGTATGGGGCTTAGGCTAGGTTAGATTAGGTTAGGATAGGTTAGGTTAGACGAGTAGAAGTATGGGGCTTAGGCTAGGTTAGATTAGGTTAGGATAGGTTAGACGAGTAGAAGTATGGGGCTTAGGCTAGGTTAGATTAGGTTAGGATAGGTTAGGTTAGACGAGTAGAAGTATGGGGCTTAGGTTATGTTAAATTATGAAAGTTCAAAGTAAAAAAGAGTGGGAGCTAGGTTAGGTTAGGATAGGTTAGACGAGTAGAAGTATGGGGCTTAGGCTAGGTTAGGGCCACTATGTGGGGCGAGGTGTCATGTTGGGGTAACATATTCAATCAAGATAGAAATCTCTTGCGTTAGGAGGTTTGCATCGATACAGTGAACGACATACTCAACTGCCATGGACGCTCCTAAACATACATGCACTGCTATAGGCCTTAAACATTATCCCTAGAGTCAGCCTCAAACGCCTACAACGTCCTGCTTCCCCTACCACCTTACCTAGTAATGCTTAGATTACGCATGGCGGCCATCTTGCCCATAAAAAAGTGGCCCAGCTCTGTCCTAATCTACCTACTCACAGCAATAACTCTGAAGTACGTTCGGTCAAAGCAGTTGTAAATTAACGTATATTATTAGAAATCTATCCACCAGTTTTTCCTATCAGCATATCTTAATTCTGGTAATGTATTCTGTTAAATTTAAAACAGAGTGTATATAAGAATTTCTCTCCGTTACTTCCTACCAAAATTAGATTAATGCTTCATCTATACACTGTTGGAGGTGCTAACTATAGCAACAATATGCAAAAATTAAATGAAAACTCCGTTTGAAAGAAAGGAAAATAGAGATTCCTTTCAGGGATGAGAATTGCAAAAGCTTTTCTGAAGATATGTAACAATACCTTTCTCATTCACACACGAAAGGCAAAACCATACTATGTCCTTCTACCGTACTATTGTCACGTGACTTACGTAAGGTACTGAGTAAGGGAGCAGAAGAGATGCCAGTGCACCTTCACTAATATGCACATTGTGAGATCTACAATTTTTGTGTAGTGAGGTCCTACAGTTTGCCAATTATACAAAAGTCACCCAGAATGAAGAGGACATGAAAGGCTATTCCTAGGACATTCATACCTACATTTCATTTGTCATGAAAATATCTAAAAAAATATGGTACTTTAATCAAAATCATTGCAGCCATTTTTGGAGAAAATCAAACTTTTCGAAGCATAGCCATGTAAAGGGCAGTTTGAAGTGGGAGATTATCTAGAAAATCTTTGTGTTGTATCCTTGGAAGATCCTAAACTTAGGTACAAAGGTACCTTAGGTATTTCACTGAATTTTCAAGTTTTATTTATACTGCTCACAAGGGGACACATACACACGGAACTTTTTCTAAAAAAGATCGTTTATTTAAGGGAACTCAAAACGTGTATTTATAGTGAAATCCTGCAAGTTCTTTGCTATTAAGAATGACATACAGAATGTAATAAAAAAATGGTACCTACACATTATTCCACTACTAAGAAACAGCAGAGGTTTCTAATGTCATCTGATGGCAGAGCATGCAGACGGAATTAGCACTGTTGTATTAAATACCTATACAGATGCCTACGAATTTGTGTTGGGTGAAGAATGTATCATATTATGGTTTCAAAAGTGCCAGTCGTGTTAAATTGGTGACACATTTTTGTTGAAATTATATTAAAATTAAATGTTTACTTAGGATGATAAATTTTCAAATAAAAAGCCATTTATTCTTCTAATTCTTTCCTAAAATACTATTTATTTCTTACAGCAATTTATCAAATATATGCGACCTGTAACAAGATCTCTATTAATTGTTTTGGTGTTGAACTCCTCTATATAGCAATTGTGCTTACTCAAGTCTTATATTCGTGAATTTCACAAAAGGTTTAGTTGCTTTATAGCTTTTTTATAAGACATTGTGGCTAAAGATTGCTATGATGGCTAAAAGTGAGAAGGGTCTTTTTCCAGCGTATTTTAACTCAGATTGATACATTTTTTCACGCAAATTAATGCGAACGCATACAATAAATGTTGCATTTTTAGTTAGATCTTGCTTCATATTCACAATTTCTTAACGCATTTTACATACTTCAGTTCACACTCGTGCTTCAGCCTTAGTTTTTGTGAAAAGCATATGTACTACCGTGAAACTTGAACTTGTTTGAGGGGAAAAAACTGTTTAAACGCCCGGAACATCAGGAATAGGAATACCCATCTGTTAAAAAATACAAAAAATTGACATAACTGATAAATATTGCGATGTCGGCAAGGCTCAAAGATTCAAAGCCAAGGTACCTCACACCACTGCTTGTAAGTACATGGCATAACAACAATGGAGTGGTCAGAACAAAGACAACGAAACTTTTCCGGACTGTTCGCGAAACTTTTGTCTGCCGGCTTGTCTGTAAGAAGTGTCGAGAAAAGGTGGATCTCAAGAAAACTCCGTACTGCGCCACTCTGGCTATATAAGCGAGGCGAAGCGGCGCGAGAGGCCAGTTTTACTTTCTCTACTGGTAAGTAGGGAAAGTATTGTATTCCACCCAAAAATTCGATGTCGAGATTTCACCGGAAATGAACGTTTTGAGACCCCCTGAATCCAAAAAAAGCATTTTTAGAAAAAGGTCCGTGTGTGTGTCTGTGTGTCAGTCTGTGGACAGCATAACTCAAAAACAAAAAGTTGGTTAAAAACCAAAGTTGGTATTTAAGTTTAATGTCTTTCAAAGATGCGACACGAAGATTTTGAAGAAAATAGCCCCACCCTAAACTACCCTTTACATGGAAAATTTTGTTTAGGCTTTAACGATTTTGATTAAAATGTCATATGTTTGAGATATTTTGATGACAAATGAAATGTATATCTTGAATTTTCTGGCTATAGCCGCTGTAGTCGTATTTACTCTGGGCGACTTTTGCATAACTGGTAAACCGTTAGAGGTAGACCAAATTATACTCTACAAAAAATATAAATCTTGCTAAAATACACAATTTATGTCCCCATAAATATTCTTGTAGGGTGAACCATTTCGGAGATATTCCTTGTTATGTGTGTGAGTTTCGGAAAACTTAGAACCTCCGTGAAATGGATCATCTTTGTTCATTTTTTTATATGTTAAGTGTGCAATGACAACAGAATCTCAAACATTTGACTAGCACACAAAGCCTACTGTATTCTAACATTCCCCTTGCACCTACAAGGAAATAAGCAATAAGATAGTTTGTACAAATGTTTATCTCAACTAACAAGAAAGAAGATATAGGAATAAGAGTTTGTAAGAATGGTTAGCACAAGAGTAGAGAAAGTCATGTGATTGCAACACATCAGATTTTTTATGATGGAACCGTTAAGTTCTGAACAGTACAGCACTTGGCAGTTAGTTGAGTGTGTACACTCAGTGTTGAGAGCATGTAGATATCTTCAGTGACAATTCTAGACAGTGAGTGGTGGCGTTGGAGTTGCTTGTTGTGTGAAGTAGTTTTCTTGACTGTGATTGTTGAAGCATGCGGTTTGTGAGACAGAGAAAGACGTGCCAAGGTTACGATGGGACAGAACAGTTGTGAGTTCTAAGGTCATCACAAATTGCAAATTGTATTAACGATAAAACAAAGAGGACTATGTTTTTGTGTTTCAGTTTTAGAAGAGAAATGAAGTGACAGAAAAAGCAATTTGTATACTGGTGTCGGGAGTGGGATGTGTTACATGATTTTAATGTTAGTAAAACTGTAAGCCTTTGGTACTTTAGTCCTGAGTAGCTTTTGTAGCCGTACGCCTTTATAAGCATTTCATACAGCAATTTAAATGTTCAGCTACTGAGCGAGATGGCTACTCGTTGGCGTGCGAGACTCGCATTCGGAGGTGCTGGGTTTGATTCCTGGGGTCGGTCATCCTGACCGTGTATTCATCTTAGTCTTCACTGGTTGACAAGTCGAATGATGGTTTTTCTTGTACCACGAATTTTCTTTCCCTCATTTTCTATCATTTTGCTTTCCCTTCCATGTTTCAGTTAGACTTAGGAGCTGTGCAATGTCGGTCGGTGCCGGACAAATGGTGCAGATGCTTGTTCATTGGAAAGTTACTCTTGACCCTGAGAGATAACAGTACTCTTCGAGCAGCCTCAGATGGGTCGATTTCTCTCCAGATCCACCAAAGGGAAGACTTCTTTGAACAGCCCATCAGTGAGACCAGGTCGTCAAGCTTGGAGTCGATACGGACCTCTGAGCATCTCAGCCGCCTGCAACCTAGAGCCTTCTGTGGCTCCTTCACCTCATCCATACCACCTAGGGGTGGTAAACACAAAGGATCCGCATTGGGTCAAGGTGGGAATTGTTCACTCCGGTTTCTTGTAATCATCATCATCATCATCATCATCATCGTCGTCGTCGTCATCGTCATCGTCATCGTCATCATCATCATCATCAAATATCTTCCTATAAGCTTAATTTCTACAAAATTTAGTTAAGACGATAAGTTTTTCCTAAATAAAAGTGAACAAACTAGTCAAGAAAGTCCTCAAAAATCTTCAAATACCAAATTAGTTGTGAAAGAGGAGGAATGACGGGGAAAGAAAACAATGAAGTAAGACCTGTATATGAATTAAAGTATTTAAAGTTGCATAAAGTCAGAAAAAAGCATTATAATTTTTAAACTCCCTTTTCTCGCGTTTTTATTGCTAAATACTCAACATGATAAATATTTTGGTATGAATCAATTAAATTTTGTATACTTCCTTGTTGACAACCGCGTAACAAATTTACGAGTATAAGATTAATTCTTTTAACTTGAATAGTTGTGACGTTATTAAGCAATAATATTCACAGAGTGTATATGTTTAAGCCAAAATGACATTCCACATTTAACATTTATTTTCTCCAAAGCTAGAAGGGTAATATCCTTGCAGTTTATTGATGTACTGCTAAGGAGTTCAATTATGAATTATTTTTAAAAACAAAATCGCATCGTGTGGAGCAACTTTTTAAAACATTAAAAAACGCTACACGAACAATACCTCTGAAATTAATTTTAAAACGACAAAATCAGCCCGCTTACTTTTCTATCACTTCATTGTCTTCTAAAATTGTATTTCAGATAGCTACACAGTTTCCTTCCGGTCCTTAATAGTCTACAGTCTATAGTCTTTCGTGTTATCATAACTCATAAATTTTACTTCTTGTAACCTGGCTCAGTCCTTTCAGTGTCTTTCACATTCTCTGTCTGTCATACACTAACTACAACGTTACAATCACTCAACGCTCGTTGAAGCTTCTTTACGGCGACCGAGAAATCTATCCCGACGTCACACATACGCACAACTGTCTCGCACTCACTGACACACTGACCGGCTCATGTCTGTAACCATAAAACTCAGTTTCTGCTGCTAAACTAGCCTCCTTATACAGCGGGGATGACGTCACACGGACCTTTCGCGAACTCCTTTAAGGACACCGGCTGTAACATAAAAAAATCTTTCTCGAAGGCTCCGGAGAAGGCCGCTTTTGTGTAGCCGCTTCGATTGTTGCTAGTCAGGTACAAAAACAGTTGCCCGTGAGTGATTGGGGAACCTTAACCGTGAGTCCTTTGATACGCACCGCACCTGGTATACGGTGTGCAGTAACTTGGCCCCGTCCGTCCTTTGTTGTGCGCTGAGCCCGGCGTCACACTATGCATAAACTTTGGTGTAATACTATACTTAAACTGTGATTGCTATATTAAAATTTCAAGTCCATCGATCTGGAAGTGTGGATTTTAGACATTTCTCAGACAGATAGCCTGAAATAATTCATAAATGCTGTCGCCATCTGGGAAAGTTTGGAATCATCGCACTAAACGAATACATTGCAACATTATAAACCAAAAAATCTAATGCGTTACGTTCCCATGACTTTTTATAGCCTCAAAGATTTGTTCGTGGATATACGAACTATTCTCACACAAACTTTTGGTACTCCATTTTAATTGGATAAATGTTTGCAGAGATGTTACGCTATACATTTCATTACAGATACAAAGGGAACAGCGATGGTCAAATTTGGTTAAGAACTGGATGCTATGTGCTGGCCTAAAAATTCAATACTCTTTCCATACAATTGGGAGAAACAGTTGAAAAACCACTGTGCTTTAAAAGATTGACTTAAGTATTGAACAACTCGAATCAATAATATCGAATATATTGGAAATGAGTTACGCTAAAAAAATGTTATTTGACATAAGTTGTGCGTTTTAAAGAGGTTCATTCTCGTCTATTACTTAACGTTTACCAGTTTTCAAAATTATACAAAATTCCTTCCGAATAAAGAAGACTTCACGGGTATTGCCAGAAAATTTAAAATATGCATATAGTTTGCTATGTAAATATCTAATTTATGACATATTAACCAAGAACGTGAGAGCCATTTTTTAGGAAATCAGAAATTTACAAAACCGTATCACGTAAAGGTTAGCTCTGGGTGACGGAATTTTTAAAAAATACTCTTGTCGCTTTTTTGCATAGTATTGAACTTAAGTACCATACTATTTAGTATTTGACTGATATTATTCTTTAAATTGTGCTGCTCACACACACACACACACACACACACACACACACTTTGACACACACATACAGGCACAAACTCACAGATCTTTTTCTAGAAATCTATGTGTAGCACTTAAATAACTTTCTCTACTCTTGTACTTACTATTCTTACAAACTCTTATTTCTCTATTTTCTTTATGTTTGTCGAGATAAACATTTGCAGTAATTATCTTATTGCCAATTTCCTTGTAGGTGGAAGCGGAATATGGGAATAGAGTAGGTTTTAAGTGACAGTCAAATCTTTTGAAGCTGTTCGCTATATGAAGGTTGTGAAATGCCGTTCCCTTTACACGGCCAAGAGACAAAACCGTGAATAACGACCTTCCATTTGAGAGAAGTATAAGTATTACAAAAGTCACATAAATAACAAGGAATATCTGCGAAATGGCTCACAAAAAATACATTTGCTGCACACAACTTTTGTGTTTTAACGAGATCTACATTTTTTTAGTGAGATTTGGTGTTTCTCATACGATTTACTAGCTTGCAAAAGTCATCGAGAGTAAACAGGACTACATGGACTATAGGAAATTAAAAAACAATGTTTCACTTGCCATAAAAATATCTTAAATATATGGCATTTTAATCAAAATCATTAGAGTCACTTTTGAGAAAATCAAAATTTTCGCAAAATATTCCATGTAACAGGTAGTGTAGCGTGGGGGAATTTTCTTCAATATCTTCGTGTCGCATCCTTGAAATATATTAAACTTGAATAACCACTTCAGTTTTTAAGCGATTTTTCGTTTTTGAGTTATGCTGTTCACAGGTACATACGCACATATACAGGGACCTTTTTTTCTAAAAATTCTTTTTTCTTCGATTGAGGGGACCTCAAAACATTTATTTTCGGTGTAATCTCGATATCAAAATTTTAGGTCTAATACAATACTTCCCTTACTTATTATACATAGCAGAGAGATTAAAATGTCTTTTTTTGGAGTCAAAGGGTTTAGAAATACGTATTACCGATGAAATGTGGCTACTGAATACAGCAGCTTCTCTAACTACTGCGTACCTACGTGCTAGAGAACGTGACAATGTTGTATTAAGTTGAATGAAAGTTTAGAGGAAAGCAAATATTTGTTAGCAGTTTGTATGTGCGCTGAAGACAACGTTTAAGTGTACGTGTACAGGTGTAGGTAGAGGGAATTTCCTTGGGCTTATCGCCAAGATTGATGGTGGTAAGGATGACAGAGCACAGTGCATCGCTGTCTTCTCCAGGGAGTCCTCCGGCGTATTTATGAACACAGAACTATGTAATAATCTGAGACTCGGGCATCTCGGATTTAATTTCGCGGACTGATTTCACACAGTTAATCACCCGGCATAGCTGGGCCGCCGGGTGGTGCTCCGAGGGGGTGGCACAGCTTACAGGGGTGTACACCATCGCTGCACCACCTTGTCTTATTTATTGGCTTTCCACTCAAGCTCTGTAAAGGGGCTGCTTTTTGTTGTGCTTTTCGGTATATGCATACACTCTTGTGATAACTATTACACGTATCATATATTAGGGAACTACCATTATCGCACTTTCTGCTGCAGAATTTCTTTTACACTGTTCGTTTCTACTGTAAAAAGGTTGCAAAAGGACTACGGACATATTGTGACGAATGATAATTGATCATTAATGGCAATGAAATGAAGGGTAGTCAAAATTCCCTATCCCTCCAATGTTAATAGTGACCCATTATCCAGAATACAATTTAATATCATTAGCTGAATTTTTAAGGCATGTTCTGTAGTATTTATACAGCTTACTGATGAAAAAAATACAAATTTTCTTCACCAGAAGCAAAGTCATTTTTTAATATAATGCCCAGATTTTTATTAAAATATTGGCCGCTAAAAATTGAAAAACTAACTTTTACGCTTGATACATAAACCATTTTTCATTAAAATAAAGCTTATTTAGTTGTAACTGTGTGATTAAAATTTCAGCAAATTATACTAATACATTTCAGAGATAAAGGGGCATATATGCAGTCCTTCAGAAATTGCAGTTGAACAAGATGAGAAATCGTAAAACCTATATGCAGCTCTATATTCAATATATATATATATATATATATATATACGGTGGATTACCTCTATGAGGATCCTCCGCCACCACACGAGGCGACTTGCATACCAATTGTCACCCCAAGGCAAGTTTCCTCGCAAATTAGGTGTCTCAAACCTAACAAATCCCCTGGATATGATGGTGTTACGACACATATGTTACAACACCTACCTCGCAAAGCCATTATCCACTTGACGAGGATATACAATGCTTGCTTGTATCTTCGACACTTCCCTACTGCTTGGAAGGAAGAGAGGATGATTTGCATATTAAAACCAGGCAAGGATCCCAAGTTTCCATCAAGTTACCGTTCTATTAGTCTACTCCCAATCATTTCCAAAATTTTTGAAAAACTTCTACTGTCCCGCCTAACACCTCTATTTGAGGAAAGGCGGCTCATTCCGGATCATCAGTTCGGGTTCCGTCAAGGTCATTCCACTACCTTACAGCTCCTGCGTCTTGTTGAGAGGGCTGCCCTGGGTTTCCAGGAAAACTTCAAAACTGTCGCAGTGCTTCTGGATGTGGATAAGGCCTTTGCAACAACATGGCACCAAGGCCTACTGTACAAACTCAGAGATGCAGATCTCCCCTCCTCCTACCTGTCCCTCATAGCCAGTTTCCTTCGGGACCGCACTTTCAGGGTGCGAGTGGAGGGCAGGTTATCAACTATCAGACCAATAGCGGCTGAAGTCCCGGAAGGTAGTGTTCTATCGCCATTGCTCTTTGCTGCATACATGTGTGACTTCCCAGTTGAACCTGGCACTGTTACGTGCCAATATGCCGATGATGTCCTCATACTGGCCCGTAACAAAAATCTACGTTACTGCCTTACTGGTTTTCTGTTAGGTAAAATTCGTACCTGTAGACCACATAGGGACCTGACACTTGGTCACAGGAGAATCCCTTGGGTCAACACAGCCAAGTACCTTGGTGTACAACTTGACCGAGGACTTACCTTCACCAAGCATGTCACAGCTAAAGCTGCGCAGGGCCACGGAGCTCTAGGAAAGCTGTATCCCATCTTAAGATCCACAATGCCTACACGTCTAAAATTACGCTTGTATCGTGCGATCATCCCTTCCCTGATCCTGTATGGATGCGAGGCGTGGGGATTCGTGGCTCAAACCACCATCCGCAGACTGCAAGTCGTGCAGAACAGGGCCCTTAGGATGATCTACGATACTGACCGTAGATTTTCTTCCCATATCCTCCACACTCATTCTGGCATCCCATACATTGTGGATGTTGTGGGTGAAAGAGCCCACTCAATGTATGCTAAACTTACGCCACACCCTAACCAGCTGGTAAATACCCTGGGTCAATATGATCACCATCTTCCCAGGAGGCGCAAAAGCTATCGCTTACCCAAGGATGTCTTGGGCTAATTAGCTTCGCTGCTTCCTCATTTCACCAAACATTTCAATGCATTCGGTTTCTCGCTATTTGACACTGCTTGACTTGCTGGTTACACAAGCTGACCTTTGCTAAGTGAGCAGAGAGGGGTATGGGTGCATCAGGATGGGTAGACATTCTAAGTTGCACTCATATCCCAAGTCTATAGCAAGAGAGTTACCAATCATCACCATTGGCTGATACTGACATAATAGCTTGAGTATAATGACTACATCTATTATACCTCACGGGTAAATCCATACCAAATGGATAGGTACCGTGGGCATATATCCCGCTCGGGAAAACCCGAGCGACCTGATTTGGCTCTTGGCTCTCTTGGCTCTTGGATTGGCTTACCTTGCTATCCTGCTTCTTATGATGTTCATCCGGTCATAGAACATCATAAGAAGCAGGATAGCAAGGTAAGCCAATCAGAAGAGACCAGCAGCATAAGAGAGATAGAACCCCCTCCACCAGCCACCTCGCCTCTGGACTCCCCGGGCCAATCAGCGCAGGTTGCGCATGGTATAAATGGAGCCCCACAGACAGTCGACGCTCGAGTCGTCGTCAGTCAGTCGTCTCGTCCACACACTTCGCCGTGATGGGAAAGAAGAAACATCGCAGAAAATCGTCGACTTCACCGAGTTCTGGAGCCATATCGGCCCCTGAATCGAAAAACATCACAGAGACAACCAGCGCAGCAGCCACCGCCGAGACAACCAGCGCAGTCGCCACCGCTGAGACAGCCAGCGCAGCCGGCACCGCCGAGACAGTCAGCGCAGTCGCAGTAGTTGCGGTCGGTGCCGCGCCGAGCGCCACTAGCGACGCTAGTAGCTCACCGCAGTCAGAGCGCCGGCCAGTCGAGCGGCCACTGCCATTTAGGCAGGAGGTCAGCTCCCCGGGAGAGGCAGTGGCAGTGCCTATCCTGGAGTTGCCGGCTCCACCACCGTCGTCCACCGAGCATGTCCCGGCCAACACACCATCGCCGCCTGCACACACTGATCCCTTATCGGGGGCCAGTGTCATCATCCAAGGAGTCCCTCGCGACTTCCCAGCGAGGCACCTACTGAGCGCAGCACAACACGAGTGGCCGTCAGCAATGAGGGCTACTCGCATCGTCACCTCCCGTGGACCTACACGACTGATGAAGATCATCTTCGCCGACTCAGCAGACCGAGAAGCCGCCTTGAGGACGGGCTGCCCTTACTTGGGCGGCGCCTGGCTGCTGAGCCCAGCCGGACTACACGCCAAGTCCCTTGCCGCAGATGTTGCCGCTATGGGCACGTCGCCACTGCCTGCATCGCCGCACCAAGGTGCCATTACTGTGGGGCTTCATGCCTCACACAGCAATGCACCAACCATGACCTCCGCCGTCGTCGCCGGTACTGCGCCTCCTGTAATGGCCTCGGCCACTTTACAGGACAGGCGCAGTGCCCGCTTTACCCCAGGCAGACAACACTAACCAGCGCAGCCAGTCAGCCACATCACATATCCACACCAACCTCCGCCGTCGCACCCTCACCACGAGGCATCACATCATCATACGCCGCAGCAGCATCACATATGGAACTTCGCAGCACCCAGGCCCAGCAACTTCACACTATGGTCACCGGCCTCGACGACCGTCTACGCAGAATTGAGGATGCCTGCAATCAACTAACCAGCGCAGTTTCTTCACTAACATCGGCAGTTACAACCCTGCCGCAACCTACCAACAGCGAAATCCAAGATGCCAC
The DNA here is from genome assembly GCA_030765045.1 of Tenodera sinensis. Lineage (NCBI taxonomy): Eukaryota > Metazoa > Arthropoda > Insecta > Mantodea > Mantidae > Tenodera > Tenodera sinensis. The sequence continues at coordinate 218,625,078 of CM060962.1, read as the reverse complement.
CCCTGTAATGGAAGAGGTTAGAGCCATCGCCGCAGAGAGCGTTCCAGCACTGACACAGTCAATAGCAACACTGAACCACAATATCAACAAGCAGAGACGGGTCAACCGCAAGCGTCATGCTGCGATAGCCCGGCAACTTACGCACCACACCACAGGATTCAACGCCGCAGCTCGGCTACTTCACCAACTGCGTGCTGCCTTCATCGAGCTTGACAACAGTGATGTTCTCGAATCCATACAGCGCAAGCTGTCTAGGATAAAGAACACCATCACCACAACTACAGAAGACGATGCAACACACCACAGCAATAGACGTTAAACTCAACCAGATATACGACTTCATCACGCTCACCAGATTCCCCATTGGTCCCCCAATGCCACACATAAATGCCCCAAGTCGCAGGTCAATGTCAGGGCATCCGCCATGACATTAGACCTCCCTCCATGCACCACCCATCATAACATGCACTCACAATTTTCCGGTTTGCTTCGGTGGTACCGGACCCCATGTCACTCCTGGAAAACAAAAAACAAAAAAAAAAAAAAAAGGTCGACGCATCAGTCGCAGTGATACCTTCCACGAGGAGACATCGACAACGCCACTGAGGATGTTTACCGCAGTTGTAGACGAAACGTCTGGAAGACAGATCTCCAGCAGACCACGGCATAACAGCCCGGAAGATACTTCATTCTACAATTTAGACGCCGGCCGTGAAAGTCTACGTAGCTTTATAAAAACTCCTTTACTTATTTTCTTGGCAACATTATGGACATGAGTCTGCCATCCCAAACCAGATTCGAGGTAAACACCCAGAAACCTAACAGAGTCATTATTAGCAGAAGAAGAGTGATTTACACAAAAATTTAAATGTTCTGTTTTATCAGAATTAATTACAGGCTTGTTTGCATTACACCATGTTTCGACTTTACCAAATATTTCAGCTAGTCTGTTAGTTAACAATTCAGCATTGTCCTCAATGACGTTAACAGTTAGATCGCCAGCAAACATGTAGGTTTCAGAGCGTTCGCCACGAATATAGTCAGGGAGGTCATTAACTTATGTAATAATACCGGGCCTAACACAGAGCCTTGCGGCACACCATACTTCAGTAATTTAAAATCAGATAATTTACCATTTACAGATACAGCTTGATACCTATTAAAGAGATAGGAAGATACAAAATTAACACTTGACTTATTAAATCCATAGAAAGCAAGTTTCTGTAATAATGTGGTATGAGTAACTGTATCAAAGGCTTTTGAGAGGTCAAAAAAACTACACCCAACTTTACATCCATTTTCAATAGCTCCAAAACACCGATTTATAAATAACATTACTGCGTCCACAGTACCACGAGAAGTCCTAAAGCCAAATTGGCAAATAGAAAATAAAGAATTGGCTTCAAAATGATTATAAATTTGCTTATTTAATAAGATCTCAAAAACCTTTGACACGGTAGGTATAATGCTAATTGTTCTATAATTAGAAATGTCATTTTTACTACCCTTTTTAAAAATTGGAATTACTTTAACATATTTAAAAGCATCTGGGAAAGTTCCGGAATCAAGGCAACAATGAAAAATATGTGTCAAGGGTTCTGTAATTAAAGAAGCAGCAGCTTTTAATATCTTAGAATTAATGCCATAAATATCAAGACTAGTAGTATTATTCAATTTTAAAATTGCATTATATGTTTCATCAACTCCAAAGTGTTTGAAACTAAATGTATGCATAGGTTTAGATACATACTGTGAAAGATTAGGAGTATCATTATTTACAGGTAAGCTGTCAATAATTTTGTTGACATTATCAATAAAGAAGGAATTGCTTCCAGCTTCCAGATTAAGACATTGAGCGTTACAGTTGTTTCTATTATTAACAAGACTAGAAATAAGTGACCATGTAGTCTTCGATTTATTCCTGGAGCAGTTAATTAAACTGGAATAGTAATTCATTTTTGGAGTCTTGAGCATCTGTCTATATAATTTCTTAATTTGAAAATATTTGTCCTTGAATTCCAAATTTCTTTTGTGTACATACAAGTCATAATATAGTAAGCATTTTTGTTTTAAATTATGGAGGTCGCTAGTGTACCACTCCTTGCTCAGATTCCTATTACAACCATATTTAATTGGAGTTAGAGGAAAAGCTTTATCAATTACCTGCAGTAAAACAGTCATAAAGTAATTAACTTTATCATTTACATTAATGATGCTATAAATAGCAAACCAATTTAAGTTTCTTAATAAATAAAATGTAACACATTAAAATAGTTGAAAGGACGTTTAAAATGTAGGACATTTGCACAGTTTAAATTTGAAGCATTAAGAGAATTTACAGTAAAACATATAGCATCATGATAAGATATTATTGTGGGAACAACACACGCTGCGCAGTTATTAGTATCGATGTTGGTAACAACATTATCAATACATGTACCTACTGACCCATTTAAACCAGGACGAGTGGGTTCATGGATTGTAATTGTTGTGCCAAAACTAGAAAATAAATTAGTAATATCTCAAACATCATCACTATGGCCACATAAAAAATCAATATTAAAGTCACCAGTTAAGACTATGTGTATCTTTTTATATAGCTTGAAGGCTACATCAAATAATTCATACAAATTGTTAATAACAGATTAAATTTTGATCTAGTACTATCAGGAACTCTGTAAAAGGTTATGCATAAAATATCCAAAGAAATAATAAAAGATGAACAGATTTCAAACTCGTGTAACTTCGATAAATTAGATAATTCCAAAAACCTTCTTAGCTTCAATTCCACTTTTCACAAAAATAGCTGAACCACCATGTTGATTACTTAGGGGTCTACAGTAGCTGTCAGCTAGGTAGAAACCAGGTATATTCACTAGAACCAATTCGTCATGTGACAACCAGTGCTCATTAATACATAAAATACGAATATTTAAATCATTGGCGAGAACTAATATATAGTCAATCTTGTTAAGAAGACTTTGAACATTCCAATGCAGTAAGTTTATGCCGGCTAGAGTTGTTAACTTACGTTTCCCATGTAGTCAGGTTGAAGAGTTCTCGTTGTTCATAGGAGGTTCCATAATTTGGTCACTTTTAAGCCTGCCATAAAATTGAGAAATGAAACATCCCTCGGGCAAACATTCAGCACCAAACACTTCGCTAAACCTATTTTCTTCAATTTCAATATGGAAAGACGCACACGAATTGTATTTAGTTTTTAATTTTGTCACTTTTACTGGGTTTAGGTTACGTGATACGAAATGGTGAGTAATTTCACCAACAGTAGCATCGGGTGCCAACCTACTTACAAAAACCGCTTTGTTTCGTGGTAATTTACGAATTACTTTAAGATTACAAACTGAATTTGAACCACGTAAAACAGGCTTCTCAACAAGTTTTGTCTTCTTTTTTTTCACAACATGAACCCAATCAGATTTATCATGATTACGAGCAGTCACATTATCATCCGAGGTAGAATTGTTTACATACATATATGTTGGAACTTGTACTTGGTCTAGCACTTGCTTGCACTGCATCTTGAAATACCTTATTAGTTATTAGGATTTGAAACAACACCAGATCCTTCCGACTGCTTCACTAACAGATCGTCGTTTGACTTATCAACATTAGGAACGATTTCCTTGTCACAATTATCTAGATTCACAGTAACTATATCATTAACACTTTTTCTTTCTATCACTGAATTTAAAAGTTTACTTTGATTGAAGATTAAACTTATTTGTTCTGTTAACAACTGAACTTTTCCTCTAAGCTCAGTAACTATACAATTTTTTTGCTCAATAACGTAACTCACTATTCGCACGTCTATTTTGTTATCAGCAATTTTTGCTAATGCGTCGTAAAAAGCCGATTCACTTTCCTTCTCATCATATGATTTATCCACACTGCCACAGCACACCATGCTATTTTCATCCAGGAAGACGACATTGCTTGATAATTTAGCACAGCTGTTATGATAAATATTATCACAGACACTGCACTTTAACCCATTTATTAATTTTGCTTTGCATCGTTTACAATTAGAATTTTTCGAAGCACCACTACCTCCACTTACCCCATTTACTTGAGAGGGCATACTATGTACGTTTACCGACTGATGACGGAGCTCTCACACACGTCCGCCCTACTCAAAGGCCAACACTAGCTTAATGAATAGTCTACCAACGCAAATTCGTTCATTTATATTCATCGTATAATTCCTCATTTTTCTGGATTAAACGCTAAAACCATTGTTGTTCTCGCAGCATACTAGATAAGTTGTGGTGCCAACTGGGAAAATAAATCTTGATTAAAGTGTATGAATTTTATTGAAAGTTATTTAATTTTAAATCACTATTAATATTAAATAGTGTTATATAAATTAGTTATTAATTATTTCGTGCAATATTCCAAACAAATACCACTCGAGGTTTTCACATATAGGATAATTATTCTAGCGCTTCGCGCTCGCAAAATTATTGTCATATGAAACCCTCTCGTGGTATTACTGCAGATAATTACAGAAGGTTAAACTTTATGCCTTTGTACCTTCTTTTTGGTCCCATATTTAATACCTACGAGTTACATAATTTTCGCATGATGCTGAAACCGTTCCTGGTCACCAAGTTAATTTCTTTGGAAAAGACACACAGCCTACAACCATCGAGAAGAATAATCTTCTTAGTTAACATAAATATTGGTTCACTGATTTCTAATGTTAGCAGCTTTGTCTCTTCATGCGATTTTCTGGCATGTCCTGCTAACGAAATTGATTACAATATACTCATAAATGCAAAGGGAATAAAGTAAATCTTTGTTACGTGAGGATTATTAGAAGGGTTTGACATCCAGAAACTTGAGTGTATACATCTATAGAATTATAATAAAGGATATACAGAGGTTCTGACAATGTTTCATTTCACAAAAATGCGCAGTATTAGATTAATAATAATTAAAAAAACAGATATGCACGGGATTCATTGTCGCTTTTTAAACTTTGTCTTCTGTTTGCTTAAGGTTTAAACCATGACCATTTGTGTATATTCCTCGTAACAAAATGTAACTCAGTTTTGTTTTTGTGCTCCGCGGAGTGCAGCACAAATTCAATTCAAGTGCTTTTTATGCATGATTTTTTAAGGTTTTAGCCTTAGGCCACCAAGGAGTAATTAGCCATTAGGATGTTATCTTTCTATTAAATTCAACTACACACATTTATTCTCTCACTCAACTCTTGATACTAGGGAAGATGGGGACTAAAGAAGAATTTCCGTCTCACGCCCGCAAATCGAACCAGGGACCTTTGGATCTAGAACTGAGCATGCTAATGATCAGGCTACATAACCAGTCCAAGTGTCTTCTTTCGTAAGTTCAATATATTTATATTCAAGTACAACGGCTTAGAAACTCCTTTTAATTTTTAGTAGCTTATGAAATGAAATTATCTGTTTTATAGTCCTATGTCCAACAAAACCATTTTGGCTTTACAATGGTGATAGAATTATCAAACTCAGTTGAGTGGTTTTTGAGATTACCCCATATACACAAACACACACATAAAATTTTAACCATCAATACTGGGAAATCTGTAATCGCCATGTCTAGGAGTATACCTCAGCATGGATAGTTTCTATTTACACGTCTTGCTAGATTTAATTAGGTTAGTTCAAAATAAACTGGTCCATTAAGTTCTTGACCATAAATATAAATGTGAAAATATAAATGATCAATTTGTGACTTTGGTCGAGTTTATTTGCTAAACTAGCAAATAGACGATGTCCAATTATTCTCTTGGAGACGCTTAGAAAATTAGCTGGTATTCTCCACCTCCTCTTTGAGGCGGAGGCTGAATCAGCTAACAACAAGACAGTGAGTATCCAGTGACGGACACAAACAGGTGATTGCATGACAGTTTCTAAGACATAACTTGAATTTTCTAGGAATATCTTCAGAAGACCTCTTCATTCTGGATGATTTTTGCATAAGTGGCTAAACAGTAAGAGACAGACAAAAGCTTACTAAATAAAAAACATGGATATCGATACAACACACAACTTATGTGCAATACCTCTTTTGTCTTTTGAGTGAACGATTTCCGAGATATTAAATAATAAATAATAAAAAATAAAATAATAATAATGATGATAATGAAGATACTACGACTACCACTACTACTACTACTACTACTACTACTACTACTACTACTACTACTACTACTACTACTACTACTACTACTACTACTACTACTACTACTACTACTACTACTACTACTACTACAACTACTACTACTACTATTACTAGTAATAATAGTAGTAATAATAATAATAATAATAATAATAATAATAATGATGATGATGATAATGATAATAATGATGATGATACTACTACTACTACTATTACTACTACTACTACTACAACTACTACTACTAGTAATAATAGTAGTAATAATAATAATAATAATAATAATAATAATAATAATAATAATAATAATAATAATAATAATAATAATAATAATAATAATAATAATAATAATGATGATGATGATAATGATAATAATGATGATGATAATAATAATAATAATGATAATAATAATGATAATAATGATAATAATGATAATAATGATAATAATAATAATAATAATAATAATAATAATAATAATAATAATAATAATAATAATAATAATAATAATAATAATAATAATAATAATAATAATAATAATAATAATAATAATAATAATAATAATAATAATAATAATAATAATAATAATAATAATAATAATAATAATAATAATAATAATAATAATAATAATAATAATAATAATAATAATAATAATAATAATAATAATAATAATAATAATAATAATAATAATAATAATAATAATAATAATAATAATAATAATAATAATAATAATAATAATAATAATAATAATAATAATAATAATAATAATAATAATAAATATCAATAAAAATAATTACCATAAAATAATAATAAAAGTATTTATTATTATAAAATGAGAAATAATAATGGTAATAGTGATACCAATAATTAGCAATAATAAACTAATGAGAATAAAATAATAAAAGCAATAACAATATGGTAATAACATTAGCAATAATAACATTAACTAAAATAATAATAAAATACAACATTAAAAAGAAACAAGGAAATGTCTGTCAAACATTTCGTGCCCTAATTTTGCATGTATTTTGTTGCGGCAATTAACAATCTGTAATCCGTAATGTTGGACAACTGTAGCATAAACAGGAATGAGTTTATTCCCTGGAAACTAAAGTCTTTTAAGTGAAGTGGAAAATATTCTAGGACTGTTCCTCTCTATTATCACGCGCTGCGCACTCCAGCTGTATAGGCATTTCCTGTGCTGCTCCGCTGCGCTTCTCTAACAAGCAGAACAACGTTCACGCACGCCACTGACTGCATTTACCCCTGTTATTTCTGCAACTCTTTTAACGCACGAAGGGTTGCCCACTTATTTGAGGGCCGACTGGAGTTGGCCTCCTGATATTTTGATGGGAAATAGAAGGCCTAATAATCTGTCCCTAGTATTGAGAGAAAGAAACTTAGACTGTACGGAATTTGTCCCTGGTGTAAGGGGAAAGAAACTTGGATTGTTATTCTGACTCATTTTTCTAAGATAGAGCAATAGAAGAGAAAGTATTCGTTACATTTCTATGTTCACACAAGTAGAGAATTACAAGTTAGCTGAACCTTGCTAATTATTAGGAGATGATGAAGCTCAAATCGGAGGGAGAAGGGCTGGAAGGGGAGTTTGGTGCCTTAGGGACGGATATTAAGTCCGGTATGTAAATATGTGTGTGTATGTGTGTGTGTTGTGTGTGTATGTGTGTGTTGTGTGTGTGTGTGTGTGTGTGTGTAAAAGGTTCACTTTTTTTGTGTTATTTTGTTTTGTTTCTTTGGTTTTTGTTGGTTTCCTTTGTTTGCAATCCTTATACATACATTGATAATTTTAAAAGAAAATAGACCGAAACATGCGGACTATACTGTATTTAAGAAGCATATAGCAATGTGTTCCAGCCGAGCTGTTAGCCGGGGAGTAGCAGCGTACTCGCCGCATTGCGTAAGACTGCAACATGCAGCATAGCTCTGCTCTGGGGTAAGCTGCTGTCACGGCCCGGTGCGTACAGGCGGAGACCTGCCACGGGGGATTATTGGGGTTGCTATGACCTTCGCCCAGTGACGTATTGCTTATCATGCTCCAGCAGGCAGGAAGGCAGGCAGGTAGGCAGGCAGGCGGGCGGGCGGGCGGGCGTGCGAACGGGCGGACGGACGGACGGACGGACAGATGGACTGACAGACAGACAGACAGACAGACAGACAGACAGACAGACGGACGGACGGACGGACGGACGGACGGGTAGACAGGTGGACAGGCAGACAGACGGGCAAATGGGTAGATGGATAGACGGATACGATCACAAACAATAGGCTCTCACACACACAAATATTTGAACACTCGACATTTTAGGGCTTTTAACGTGCAGGAGCGCTCTCATTTTATATTTAGGACTCTTCGATGAGTATTTCAGACATTTGTAGATGTATTTCTACCATCTTGAAGATTGTTTCGGCACCTTTGAAGCATTTTAACCCCTTAGTGTGGTGTTTTAGACAGTGACGCAGGTGTTTGAAATACCTTTCAGGATACCTTTCAGGAGCCCTTTTATAAGTATTTTCGATACATTTAAGGGCGTTTTGCACACTCATTCTGATAATATTTCGGCTACTGTAAAGTTATTTTGAATTACGGAAAACTTATACAGTCATACAGGTGTTTTTGTCACTGCTAAACATATTTTGGATATTTTAAGGATATTTCGCTAGGTTTTTCAATAATTGCTTGTCGGCTTGGAAAACGCGAAACTAAACTACTAAGTTTGTTATTTAACATATAATTTTTTAGTTATACGGTTCACAGACACACACACGACACACACGACACACACACACACACACACACACACACACACACACACACACACACACACACACACACACACACACACACACACACACACTAACACACACACACATTGACCTTTTTTTTAAAAAAGAAGTTATTTGATGGGTGAGTGGGCCTCATAGTATACATTTCCGATGAAACCCTGACCATGAGCTTTTAGGATGCATTACAATACTTGCACTTACTATACGTAGTAGAGAAAGTAACTGCAGTACAAATCATTATCACGAAGAAATGTGTGAATGGAAAAGACATAGAGAATACTACAGGAAATTGTGAAATAATGTAATATTAGCAATTGTAAGTCAGGAAACTTACTTGTCGACACGAAACATCACTCCGTAAGTAGTGATGTTTTGTGTCGACCAATAAGCTGCTCTTGACTCAATTACTAATTTGAGGATAGCACCACTATTAACATTTTTTGTAGTGTTTAGCGCCCAGTTTTACTATATACGGCACTGCAGGCGGTGCCACTTATGATACATGGAATGAAGATGGAGCACGGAAGGAATGAGATGGCGGGGGAAACCGGAGAACCCGGCGGAAACCCGCCCCAGCGCCGCTTCGTCCACCACGTATCCCACATATGGTTGCCGGGAATCGAACCCGGGTCGCTTTGGTGAGAAGCGAATGGTCTAACCACTCAGCTAAACAATAAGATAATTTGTAGAAATGTTTATCTTAACTAACTGGAAGAAATATAGGAATAAGGGTTTGTAAGAATGGTTAGTACAAGAGTAAAGAAAGTCATGTGAGTGTAACACGTCAGATTTTTTATATGTTAAGCGTGCAAAGAGAACGGAATCTCAAAGCTTTAAAAGATTTGACTATCACCCAAAGCCTACTGTATTCTATCTTAACTAACTGGAAGAAATATAGGAATAAGGGTTTGTAAGAATGGTTAGTACAAGAGTAAAGAAAGTCATGTGAGTGTAACACGTCAGATTTTTTATATGTTAAGCGTGCAAAGAGAACGGAATCTCAAAGCTTTAAAAGATTTGACTATCACCCAAAGCCTACTGTATTCTAATATTTCCCTTGCACCTACAAGGGAATAAGCAATAAGATAATTTGTACAAATGTTTATCTCAACTAACACGAAGATATAAGAATAAGAGTTTGTAAGAATAGTTAGTACAAGAGTAGAGAAAGTCATGTGAGTGCAACACATCAGATTTTTTAAATTTATTTTTGACCGACCAACATTAATTGTTATACAGAACAGTGATAATATATAGTGTATGACATAAGTTTGCTGAGATTGGTTTAAGGCTCCTCTAACGTGAATTAATAGTGAAAATACACAGATTATATGTCAACTGTAATACATTTCCTAATACAAATTATAATAATGCAAGAATTATTGGCAACAAATAAAAGAAATAGCTGAGAACATTAATAATAAAATTGTAGTAATATGGAACTGAAGGCCAGGTTACGCGAAATCACTTTCTTCTGAACCGCCGAGTAAATGCTGTAGTAACTTTCTTTTATGTCTTCTTCTGTGATGACTTCTGATACCAATACTGAATGTGAGAGCTCCAGGAACTGTAAGTAGTTTGTTGAAAAATGATTTTCAGAGAGTTCTGAAGTATTTTTGTAGAGGGAGAATTCTAAACTCATGGTGAAATTGATTGTCTCTTACATACCAGGGGGCATCGGCCACGTTCCGAAGAAACGTGTAATCTCTATGCGATGGAATATGTGTTTTGGTGTCTGTGCTCCATATAGGAGTAGTGTATGAGATAAGTGTACATATTAAGGCCTTAAATAGTAGAACTTAATATTCAATACTGTGACTTTGGTGGGTGTAAAGTAAAGAAGACAGATGTAGTCGAGATGAAGAAACACTTATTTCCGTAAACAGTAACTTTGTACACTCGTTGCAACAGCAAGAAAGTCTTTACCGATTCACCAACAGCACGGCTCCGAATTCGTAATACAAAGAACTGCCCCTTCTCCGTCGGCACGACTACTCAACGCTTCACATACGTCTGTCCTTTCCGTCGGCACAACTACTCAACGCTTCACATACGTCTGACTTCTGTCTGTCGCACTTTACCGCTATTTATATCTCCCAGGCACTATTCTGGAAAGTTCAGTTATTGCGGTGAAATACAAAGCAGAAGATTCCCGAAGTCTCTATCCTTTTCTCTCTTTCGGCAAGCGCCCCAACAATGCGGCCATTCTCTGTCTCTTTCCTTCGGCTCCTTTGCGGTAGTGCCGACAATAATGCGATGGGTGACACTGCTCCCTCCTCAGAGCTGGTCGTCCCGACCAGCACTATCACTGCGGCATCTCCCTTGCGCACCGGTGGACTAACCCATCGAACCTCTTCTCCAGGAGGCACGATCCTAGGTATCGCTGTTGGATAGTGTCCCTTGGTCCGGGTAGGACGATGTATGCCATCCTGCTTCGAAATTCTGCAACAGTACCGCCGGTCTTGACGGTCCCTCGTGCAGTTGCCCTTCTTCCTGGTGTGTTGACGGGCCATCCTGCGCACTTGGAAACGATTCACTGAGTACCATGTCCGCCGACCTCTCTGGCGCACCTTCGCAGCCACCTTGCTTCCGATGGGTCCGGCAACAACCCCCGCCACATCCGCGCGAGTCACGTCCACCGCTGCACTCGTGTTCACTCGCGCTCGGCACGGCCTCTCCTGTATCCTGCCGTCCACGATGATGTCCGCCATTCTTCCGTTCATGGCACTATGCGTCAGGTAATTGGATGGCTCCGACGGTCCCCCCATGTCCCACGCCAAGTCGGTTCTCGCGTGTTGCTCGTTTGCTTGTGCGCTTCCCTGCTGATCGTCCTCCACGTCATATCCTGGTTGGTTACGTACCCGACACACTCCTCCAGGGGATCCTCGACGACGTCCCTGAACTGTCCCTTTGTCTTCCCCGAGACGTACACTTTCGTTATCTGAAACGGGCGCAACTGTCGCCTCGGCCACTAGGTGCTCCCTCCCCGGGTCCGCGCTATTCCGTCTGCCCCTGGCATCCAGTACTTTGACGCTCTCGTCAACTCTTACTACCAGGGCGCCAAGACGTTCCCCGTCGTCCTACACGACGTCCACATGCTGGCAGAGGTCTTCCACCTTTTCGCCGAGTTCTTCCACGTCTTCCGTCACGACGACGAGTCCCCCGTCGATCTTCGCCAATAGCTCCGTCTTCATCTCTTTCAGCTCGGCAGCGAGGTTGTCGTTTGCCGTCTTCATCTCTGCTTTCAGCTCTTGTAAAAAGCTCACCAATGTAGCCTCCATCATCGTCATATCCCACTTCTGACACCAGTGTGACTTTCGGTGGGTGTAAAGTAAAGAAGACAGATGTAGTCGAGATAAAGAAACACTTTTATTTCCGTAAACAGTAACTCTGTACACTCGTTGCAACAGCAAGAAAGTCTTTTCCGATTCACCAACAGCACGGCTCCGAATTCGTAACACAAAGAACTGTCCCTTCTCCGTCGGCATGACTCCTCAACGCTTCGCATACGTCTCTTCTTTCCGTCGGCACGACTACTCAACGCTTCACATACGTCTGTCCTTTCCGTCGGCTCGACTACTCAACGCTTCACATACGTCTGACTTCTGTCTGTCGCACTTTACCGCTATTTATATCTCCCAGGCACTATTCTGGAAAGTTCAGTTATTGCGGTGAAATACAAAGCAGAAGATTCCCGAAGTCTCTATCCTTTTCTCTCTTTCGGCAAGCGCCCCAACAATGCGGCCATTCTCTGTCTCTTTCCTTCGGCTCCTTTGCGGTAGTGCCGACAATAATGCGATGGGTGACAATACCAAGGTTTGAGCGTCTGTCAATTCGCGGATACAGTTTGATATATCTGGTGTTGACAAATAAAGCTATGTGGGAGCTCTACGACTGCCAGGATAATTTGGTGTCAAGAAACAAATACTCCAAGATATTTCACTACCATCTCTGCATGAAGTCATGCTAGTTCGTTATTAGTAAGATGTAATGGAGATAGATCATGAAAGGGTCTCAGTGAGAATATTTTAGATTTGAGTTTTTTAATATCTAGCGTAATATGCCAAGTAGCGAACCATTCAGTGAGAAGAGACAAGGACGGCCTGCGGTGCCATATGTAGTAAATGCGGGCGTTAAACACTACTAATGAAGAGACAAGGATGACTGTAGACGACTGATGACTATTTAGATTGTGGTGGGAACAGAATATGATTGTATCATCTGGTACTCAGCATGCTCGGCATCTGTGGCATGCTCGGAAGATCTAGTTGAATATATTATAAAGGATTGATTGTAAAAATTGAGCCCTGGGGAATTCCAGCTGAAAATTGTTTGATGTGTAATAACCAATGCGTACTATAAATAGACAGTTTGTTAAAAATCTTTAAACAATTTGATAATATAACTAAGAATTCTAATTCGCTATAATTTTATAAGTAATCCTGTATGCTAAACAGTGCCAAGAGCTTGTACAACATCGAGAAAAACAGCTGCAGACATCTTCTGATGGAATCAGTGACTCTTGATAATTGATCAAAGTTGATTGCTATGGACGAAAACCAAACTGGAAGGCTGGAATGATATGATTTTGATAAACAAACGAGCGCAACGCTTCATTATAACTTTCTCAAATAGTTGGGTAACGAGGGCAGTAGACTAATTGGTCAATAGCTGGATGGCATGTGTTTTGGTTTGTCTGGTTTATGAAACACAATAATTTCTGAGAATTTCCATGATCGAGCAAAGTAGCCTATTCTCAAGGAGGCATTGAACATTTCAGTTAGTCGTACTACAGATTTCTGGGTCAGGTGTTTGAGCACAATATAGGGAATTAGATCATACCCGGGGTTTTTTTATTTAGAAGCTTCTGAATTAGGTATGCCAATTCTTGTGGAGACATGTTGAAAATTCTGTTTGAGACAGTTGGTTTATAGCTGTTTTGATAAAGTTCATACTCGATGTGTGTTTTTTGTCGTTGCCAAGGTTGGTAAAGCAAATGTCTGTTCGTAATAAGAGGGAAGAACAATGCGCTTTGATTGGGCACCGGCGTATATCTGAGAATCTTCGCGAAGAGCGGGGTCATAGATGGTTCTCGGAGGATCCATTTTGTAGCCTGCCAAAGGGAGTAGTCAGTTGAAGAAGCAGAGGATAAATAGCTTTGATATGAATTAAGACGATGCTGTTGTAGTTCAATTCTCACCATCTGTGTAAGATAATTGAGCTTTCTTCTCTGGCATGGTTGCCTGTCACGTTGCCATTCTCTTCTAACCTAGTGCTTTTCTCGTATAAGCTTGATAATATACGACGATAAAAAGAAGTGGACATTGTGGGAGCGATGTTTCCTAATGCTGGAGTATATGGTGTCTGTAAACTGCTTGACAGCATTGTCGATTTCTTCTGATTTTCCTAGTTGATATGTTGAGATTAATGCAGAATCCAGATTAAATTAAAACTTTTCCCAATTAGCAAAACCGCTTATTAGACGTGGTTTTCGTACTACCATATTAGGGTTTAATTGAAAAGTGATTAAGACTGGACAATTTTCTGTATCCAGTGCTGTAATGGATTTGACATACGTTGGAAGACACATGTTTTTCTTAATTACGATGTCAAGAATATCAGAAAGCACTGCTGGATTACGTGAATAATAAATTGAATCGGTTATGTAGACCATAATTATTATTACAGCTACGGAGACGTTGGCCATTAGGACTGGCTATTCTGCAACCACATGGTGTGTGCTTACAATTTAAGTCTCCCAAGAAGAGAGTTGAACTGTACACTGGAAAAGGCAATGAAAGAATATTGACATTGAGTCAGTAGGATGGAGGCTTGTGATCCAGTGGTAGCGTAGCTGGTTATTCTGTCGTTCTTATAGCTTTTATAACCGCGAAGAAAGAAAGATACGTTTGGCGGAAAATGCGTATCTGTAATACAAGCAATAACTGTGTTATATGTTGATAAAGTTAAAGAAGCCCTTTTCACGCGAAGCCCATTCACATTCCTGATTAGAATTGTCAGATGATGATGATAATGATGATAATGATGATGGTGACGACGACGATGATGCTGGTGATAACGATGATGAATGGTGAGTAGAGAAGAGGTAGAACCTGAGGTAGGTTGTTTCGGATGTTTGCTTTGACCTTGGCGAGTAGCTTGCGAATTGATGTGATCTTGAGTTTCCTGTAGGTGTTACTTGTTGGCTCCGGTCTGTATTCACTGGACATGATGGTTGTTTCAGGAGAGGAAGAGAGCTTGGACCAGGAGGAGGAGAAGTAGTGGTTGCCGTTCTCTGTCCCCGTCCTATTAAAGATCTTTTAGATATCCGTTCTCTTAGTTGTAGGTAATGTTGGCAGCCCCTGTAGTTGGCTGGATGTTCCTCCTTGCAGTTAACACACTTCAGAAGAGTGGTGTTTGGAACATGGCATTCTGAGAAATGGTAGACTCCGAGACAGCGTACACATCGTGGGCAATAGTTCTCAGTGTGCCCGTAGCTCTGACAGTGAGTACACTGTGGTATATCCCTGGAGTTTCTCCGTGTTAGATTCAGGTTCTACTGCACAGAGAGGTAATAGGTTGTTTACTTTTTCCTAGAAGTCGTGGTATTTTATGCAAAGGGTAATGTAACTCCTGTAATGCGTTTAGTATTTCTGCATCGCTGATGGGGCAAGGAAGGTTTCGTATGATTGCAGAAAACATTTTGCCTTCGGGATTTTTGTATGTGTAATATCGTTGGCGTACGGACTGAAAATATGTACTTAAAGATGAAAAATAATCTGAAGTTGATGGGAATACTTTTATTGTTGAACCTCTTAGTTGTGTGTGAAAATTTTAGTTTGTACTATTGGGTATGCTTTGTATGCGAAGCTAGTAATTTTCGATATTTCTTAAGTAAATTGGGGGTACTTTCAGTTTGGGTTCCTCGGAGTCATCAAAAGAAACATCCATGTTTGATAATGTTTGGAATGTATTCTGTGTAGAAATTGGGGAATAAAGCTGCACTGCTGTCAGTGCATGAACGCTTGTTATTCTGTGAACGGGAAATACTACTTGAATGAGAGCATACAGTATCCATAATAAAAGTGTCAGCCTTCTGGTTCTTAGAGGTACAATCTTTATTCACTTTTGTTCAAGATAATTTTAATTTAGTTCGATATTGATGTAAACCTTGGTTTTTTGATCGACCGCCTTCTGCTTTACGCGCTTTCATTATTGCTTTTGTTGGTATCAGTGGTATAAACGCTGTAAGCTGAACTAGATTACTTTTTAAGGTTAGATCAGTGCTTACAGATTCCATGTACAAAAAGTCATCTTCTGTATGTAGATATCTATTGTTTTGATAGTAATGTATATTTGCATTATTGTTATCTATACAGCAATGTGAGATTTAAGTGTTCATGCGTAGAAAGTAAATATTTTACTGCACTCACCTCTTACTTATATCACTAAATATATAAAAAGGTAGGCTCTAATAATACGAGCAATAACTCAAAGCACGAAAATACAATTGTTTTAACCACCAGACTGCTCTCTTAACTCTAGGAAACGAATTATTTACTATTTGCGGAGGAGCACAATTGCTTTGATTATAAAGCCGGCAATCGACCTATATCGATAATTCAGTAATGGCTTCTGAAGATTCATTTCTTTGATTAGCGCCAAGAATTTTGAATCATTGAGGTTTTCAGCTGAAGAAGAAATCGTTAGCCTGCTGTACAAGAGGTCCCGGTTTCGATTCCCGGCTAGGAAGGTGGGAAGGTTTCTTTAACTAGGGTTATTCCCCATTCTCCCTAAAGTGTGCAAGTATGAATGGGAAGGTAAATCTGTGCGAGTTTAAAGTAATAAGTTAATCAAAAGCAATAGAAACCGAAAACCACCGTTTAGCGAGTGAACACTATTGTTATTGAGCAATTGTTCCAAAAGGTTAAAAGCCGGCGATATGATCTTCAATGTTAAAGGCGACATATAAATGGAACATAAAAAAATCTGGTGTTGCACTCACATGACTTTCCTTACTCTTGTACAAACTACCCAGGGATAGGGCACATGACGAACTAGATATGGACATTTTATGCCTTCAAGAGCCGTATACCTTTAAAAACAAACTCACGATAATTCCAACTATGGCAAGAGCAATCTGCACTGGCGAAACTCCAATGGCGGCCATTATAATTTTGAATCCAAATTTACAAGTGACCAAAATAACTAATTTTAACGATACGCACAATAAATGTGTTCAGATTAATATGGAAAAGGGGAATTTTATCCTATCTAATCATTACTGTCAGTATAGCCAAGAAATTGACCAATATTTGGATTTAATTAAACAAATACATATCAAATATCGGGATTATGAAACTATTAATACTCTAGACGCTAACGTCAAATCCCATTGGTGGCATAGCGGTATAAAAGATGACAGGGGTGAGAAACTGGAAGATCTCATTTCGGAACTTTATATATTTTTAATAAACCTAATAATCCTCCAACTTTCCAAAATCGCGCAGGAGCAATGTCCAATATTGATATCACTTAAGGCAATAGTAGAATTATACCCAAAATTCAAAATTGGAAAGTTGGACAGGATCATACCTCTAGTGACCACAATTTGATCCTGTTCAACTACATTCTTAAAATTGCAAGATGGGCTAGAAGATATACAGTACCAAGTTTTAATTTTAATGCTGCAAATTGGAAAGACTTCAATAGGACACTACAGAACAGACAACTAGGACATATAGGAGCTGAAGCTAACCACGAAGCGACTAAATTAGAACACATTTTACAATCCACCATGCTAAATATATTCCTAAAAGGAGACTCAAAAAATTTAAAGACGATGTTTGGACCGATACATTACAAAATTTACGGAGAAAAGCTCAAAAATGCCGGAGAATTTATCAAAAGACTATTGTAATAGAACAGACAAATAGAAATTTAGAAATGTATAGGAAAGCCAAAGAAAAATTTAAGAAAGAATTATTTGAAACAAAAAGTAGATCATGGAAAAGTTTTGATGAAACCAATTCTATGCATAATATATGGGGAGCACCTTATAAAATCACTATAGAAAAGATCAGGAAAGCTAAAATTTTAAATACCATTAGAAGGGATGATGGGACTTTAACCCAAAACTGGACCGAAACTACACGGGAACTGTTACAAAAACTACTACCCGACGACAGCCAGGAGACAAAAACTGACGAAAACACACAAATTAGAAGAAACTAGGAAATGCCGTATCCGAACTCTAACGTTATATATCCTTTTGACAAATCGGAAATACGACAGATGATTGGAGGACTAAAAGAGAAAAAAGCAGCAGGACCCGACAACATCAAGAACGAAATTCTCATAAATACTGCA
Source organism: Tenodera sinensis (assembly GCA_030765045.1). Lineage (NCBI taxonomy): Eukaryota > Metazoa > Arthropoda > Insecta > Mantodea > Mantidae > Tenodera > Tenodera sinensis. The sequence continues at coordinate 218,606,727 of CM060962.1, read as the reverse complement.
GAATCATTAATCCCAATACTTTGTAATTTATATAATAACTGTTTGTGGAAAGGGAAATTTCCCAGCAATTGGAAAGTTGCAAAATTAACTGTTTTGAAGAAAAGTGCTGATAAAGATCCGATGGACTGTAAATCTTACAGACCCATCTGTCTTTTGAAGACTATTGGAAAAATTTTTGAAGCTTTAATAAATAAGCGTATTCTGGAATATCGGACACTTATTGGGCTTAATGACGATCAGTACGGTTTCAGGAAAGGGAGATCCACCGAAGACGCAATTAATACCCCTATCACTGCCACCCTAAATTCCAAATCAAAATACGTCATGGCTATTTTCGTCGATATTTCGGCTGCTTTTGATAACGTTTGGTGGCCTCATTTTTTCACTAGGCTTACAAATTTAAATCATCCCAGAACTTTGTATAACATTTTAGAAGATTACTGTAGAAATAGGAAAGTACAACTTGTTGGTGTGAACCAAATCATTTCAAAAGACATCACTAAGGGATGCCCCCAGGGTACGATTCTCGGGCCCACTTTTTGGGACATAATTTTGGAAACATTATTAGAACAAATTACTCGTATAAATATCTGTCTTAAGGTAGTGGCATATGCAGATGATATAGTCTTTTTGGTAGAGCGAAATACTAGGAATATGTTGGAGGAAAAAGCCAACAATTTGTTAATAGAGCTATCCGATTGGTGCCAGGTTGCTAAGTTCCATCAGCAAAATCTGCATATATGATACTTAAAGGCTCATTTAAGCGAGATCCCAATATTAAATTTGAAAATAACCATATTAAACGTTCAACACAAGTAAAATATCTGGGCATAATTTTGGACGAAAGACTAAATTTTGAATCTCATACTGATTATGTGAGGGTTAAAGCAGAAAATGTAATGCTGAAACTTTCCCGTTTAGCACAATTTGATTTAAATATTCCATTGAACACCATAGCCACCTACCATACGAGCATATTTGGAATCATAGTGACCTATGCAGCATCAACGTGGGCGCACAGAGTCAAGCTTACTACAGTCAAGACCTTGCTGAGAAGATCACAGAGGAAGATCCTACTCCGATTTACAGGAGCAGTGAACACAACACCGACCATGGCGTTGCTAGTTATCTTGGGAATTTAGCCTATTGACCTTACCCTACGATACAGGGGTGCATGTTTTTGGATGAAAAAGGAGATCAAAGAAAAGTTTTTGAAATAACCGATGGTTTTTATCACAAGAAACGGGACGTTAAAAACAAACTATTACAAATCTGGCAAGAAGAGTGGAATTCAATAGAAGAAGGCAGGAGAACTTACTCAATTTTCGGCAACATTAGAGAAAGGTTACAAAAGAAGTATAAAAGTTTTAATTACACAAAAGGTACAATACATTTCCTAACCGGGCACGGCCCGTATGGAACCTACTGGCTAAAGATTAATAAACAATTAACCAATATATGTGATATATGCAAAATCCAAGACACTCCTGAGCATGTTTTCTTTGAATGTCCAAAATATGCACACCTGACAGAAGAACATCGGACACCATTACAAGGACACCAAATCTGCAATATCGTAAGGGATAAGGATTTATACCACCACCTAGAGACAATGGTTAATACCATCAGCAAATCTGCCATCGAGACCAAAACTCTGCCAAGGCAAATAAATATTCAACATCAGGACCTACCAATAAGACTATCCGAGAGGATACAAAATCAACAACACCGAAATAACATTGATAGTGATTTATCTAACACACAAGATGACCAATAAGACATAAATACCGACAGTGAAGAAATGTTTTAAAATTTTTATGAAAATGGGGTTTTGAAAATGTTTAAATGTTGTATTGTTTACGTTCTATGATGTTTTAGTGTATTATTTTAAATATGTGTAATTTTGTTTATGTTTGTCAGTTTGATTATTACGTCTTGCATTTTATGTAATTATGCACGAGTGTATCTGTGCTGTAGTGCAGAGTTTAAATAGTTTCAAATACTTTCTAAATTTAGAGATTAAAATTTTTTCGTAATATTTAATATATAATTCTGAATTTCAAATATTAATATTTGATTTAAATTTAATGCTATATTTTATCTTATTAAATAAACTTAAATGTTTTGAAGCCTTAGTAGATTGAGAAATTTGAAGGATTTGTTGTTTATTTTGGAGGTTTGAAGATAATTTGTATTTTTGAGTTATCTAATTGAGATTCTGCATTGTTCGTGTCATATGATGTTTATGTGTATTCTTTCAAATATGTGTAATTTCGTTTATGTTTAATTGTTATTTTGATTACTGTATTTTATATAATTACGCATGAGTGTAATTGAGCTGTAGTGTGGAGTAAAGGAAGTTAGGAGTGAGTTGGTGCTGGGTACCAGTACCAAGATGGCCGGCGGATTCCGGCGGTCATATTTTGTTTTGTTATGGATTTTTTATATTTGTAGATTTAGTGGTAACTGGTTACCAGTTATTTATTTTATTACTGGATACCAGTAATAGTTTTATTTAAAATGTTTTGTTTTTTTTATAAATTTTGATTTTGAAAGATAGAGTTCTTATAAGTTATTTTATAACTTATAAGAGTTTGTGTTTAAAGAGGTGAGTTTTTAAAATTTTTATAGATTTTTTATTAAATTTATAAAAGTTTTAAATAGGTATGATTAGGGATGAGATGGAATGTTTTTTTAATTTATTTTGGTAATTTGTTGTTTTTTTCTTTTAACTTTAGTTAGAAGAGGTGTGGTTTTAGGATGTTAAAATTCTGTGTTTTAAATTATTTTATTTTTATGTTTATTTTATTTTATTAATCTGTAAATTTTTTGAAGTGTATATTTGTTTTATATTTGTAATAAAATAATAAAGTTCTGAATATTGACCCCGGTTTAAGAAATTAGGTGCCGGGGCCCAGTATGCAGATTTTTATTTTTATTTTTATTTATTTTTTGTACAAACTACTCTTAAAGACGTTTATTCCTCTATTTCATGTTAATCGAGATAAACATTTGCAGAATTTATAACTAATTTTCCCCTTAATGCCATGGGAACTTGGGAAGAAGTAGGTTTTAAAATTACATTATCTTTAAAATTACATTATATTTGCATGGTCAAGAGATAATAAATATAACGGCATCACTGAGTTCCCTGTGCACTGCATATTTTAAGAGAACCCGCAATCACTTTGACCGTTTTCACTGCAAAGGATTTCCTAAGATAAGCTAGTTCGTTTTTTACAAGGCATTATGAAAAGTCTTGGAACATAAAAGTAAAGGAATAGTAGGAACAGCTGAGAATATTATTATAACAAGCAAATATAAATTAATGTAATTAATATTTTTCCACACTGGCCGTGTGTAGGACGTAATTGCAAAGGGTAGAGTGAGACTGAGTGGTTCAAATCCCGGTCATGGCATTCAATTTTTCAGACTCGACTCACTCTACCCTTTCCGAATACAAATTAAACTTAAAATGAGACAATCACCTGTATTTGGTTGAATGGTAATTCCTCGAAGTTCAATAAGCTGGTGCATAGCGCCCCAAATATATATTTAATTTCCTTACCGCTGATTATTAGATTCATAATTAAATTCAATCAAAATTTTCATATTATATCTTGCGAAAACCGCATTCATGAAAGAAGAGGGAGAGAGAGAGAGAGGAAGAAAACAATGGCAATGATTCCATTTAAATAAAAGTACAAGAGCTAGAAACCTGAAAGGAATAACAAGGAATATCTCGGAAATGGCGAACTCCAGAAAGAAAATGAATATGAAGTAAGCTGTGTTGTAACTAGATCTACTTTTTTGTATAGTAAGATTTGTATATACCTTACGGTTTACCAGTCATGCAAAAGTCATCAAGAATTAAGAGGACTACATTGGCTATAGCCAGAAAATTCAAAATTTACATTTTATTTGCCATAGAAACATCTTACACTTATGGCATTTAATCGAAATCGTTAGAGCCATTTTAGGAAAATTAAAATGTTCAAAGAATTTTTCATGTACAGAGTAGTTTATGGTGGAGAAATTTTCTTCAAAATCTTCGTGTAGCATCCTTGAAATATATTTAACTTAAACACCAACTTTGTATTTTAACGGACTTTTCGTTTTTGAGTAATCCTATATACACAGACACACAGACGCATGCACAGACCTTTTACTAAAAATGATTTTTTTATACAGGGGCTCGCAAAACATATTTCCGGTGAAATCTCGACATCAAAACCTTGGGTCGAATACACACTTCCCCTACTTACTTTACGTAGTAGAGAAAGTAAAAAAGAATGCGTTAAAGGCCTTGATTTCTGGTGGAAGTTAATTTGGTGTTATCAGTGTGATAACACTTGTAGACCCTGAGTTAAGGGTATAGTTTATGTAAAATGTCATGACACTCCACATCCATCAAAACGATGCATCCTTCCAAGTATTCTTCTTGAGGACACCTTATTAAATTAATTTAAATGCTTCAAAATCTGAATTAGTAATAAGTTAATATTATGACTAAAATACGCGTTTTCTTTTTGGGAGTTTCGTATTTAGAATACTATAGAAATAGCTTTTACATAACTGAAGGGCTATCGATGTGCCAGGAAGAATATTTGTTTTAAACAATTTTAGGCAGATAACAGCTTCGATTGTATTTACAGCATAACTGGGATACAGTCAAGGGTTAATCCATGTATAATATTAGACATCTATTTCCAAAAACCCTGGCCAGGAATCAATCCACGATGTGCAGTATATTTATGAGAAAAATACGTTACATATTACAAATTATATGCACGGAGGATCTATATAAGCAGAGAAAGCGCAAAAAGATGATTATTGCTTTCTCTACTACGTAAATTAGAGGAAGTATTGTATTGCACCCAAAAATTCGATGTCGAGATTTAACCGGAAATATATGCTTTGAGGTCCCCTGAATAAAAAAAAAAAACATTTTCAGAAAAAGGTCTTTTTTCAGTGTGTGTGTGTGTGTGTGTGTGTGTGTGTGTGTGTGTGTGTGTGTGTGTGTGTGTGTGTGTGTGTGTGTGTGTGTGTGTGTGTGTGTGAGTCTGTATGTCTGTCAGCCTGTGAACTCACAAACCAAAACTCGGTAGAAAATCAAAGTTGGTATTTAAGTTTACAGTTTTTCAAAGATGCAACACGAAGATTTTGAAGAAAATTCCTCCACACTAAACTACGGTTTATATGGAAAATTTTTCGAAAATTTTGATTTTCTTGAAAATGGCTCTAACGATTTTGATTAAAATGCCATTTGTTTGATATATTTTTATGGCAATTGAAGTATATATCTTGAATTTTTTGGCTATAGCCCATGTAGTCTCATTTACTCTGGATTACTTTTCCATAAGCGGTAGACCAAATCTTACTATACAAAAATGTAGATCTAGCTAAAACACACAATTTATCTCTGAATACATATTTTGTAGAATGAACTATTTCGGAGATATTCCTTATTATTTGGGTGAGTTTAGGAGAAGTGACACTTCTGTCAAATGGAACACCGTTATTCATTTTTTTACGTTAACCGTACAAAGCGAACAGTATCTCAAGCCTTTATCTCAACTAACGCGAAGAAAATATAGGAATAAGAGTTTGTAAGAATGATTAGCACAAGAGTAGAGAAAGTCATGTGAGTGTAACACATCAGATTTTCTTATGGATATATATTCAGTGCCGTGTTTCAACCGTACGAGTATGATTAGGCACATGGTGTAGTGAAAAAAGAGGTGTGGCAAAGTTTTCAACTTGTGTTTGCTAGGTAGGAAAATGGCAAACTCAGTATTTGACGGATTGAAGGAATATTGTAATAAACCTCAACTAAAAAGCCTAGCTTGGGAGGATAGGATTAAGATGGTAGACGAAAAGAGGTATTCTACGTGGTACCGTTGTAAAGACAATACATATTTAACAAAAATAACACAATTTATTTACCTGGAATATTGTCCTTGGGCTTACCGGCAGAGTTATGGCGTTACATGTTCCCATGCCCTCCACTAAGAGCCAGGGAACGCCGAACCTACTAGCTACCCCATCCTCTCTCGACGGCAACTGCTCGTACGTGCAGAAGAAGCAACAGGAAAATCACTTTGCTATTAGGTAACAATTTCAACGTGGCTAATGAAAAGGACAGGCTACGGCGCTAACTACAGTAACGTAACTCTCCTGGTCCGGTCATAACCCAATGAAGTAAAACCATAATTACCTAATACATCCATAATCTTTTTTTTTTTTTTTTTTTTTTTTTAATTGATCGTTAAATTCATACAAAATATACAGTTTTATCACGATGGTATACAATGTTAGCCATATATTAGACTACCATTACTACGTAACTACAATCCGCGCCGTCACCTGTCTTTCTCGATAGCCACGAATTCCAAGTGGTAGCGTCATCAGTTCATGTGTAGCACACAAAACTATTACGCAGGTTAAGTAACCTAGGGTTAATATGAACTACACTACACTAAAAGCCCCACAAAATAGCTAATACGCCACAATATAGAATGAAGCATTAAGTATGAACTTCTGAGAGGTCAAATAAATGAAGGAATTTTCACTCACTTATTAGCAAAAATGTCTTTATATCATAAACATTTGATTAATAAATATTTTACAAAAATTCCTCTGTACGAGTGGCTATCACCGTCAAAATTGAATGAAACCACTTATACCTAGGTCATGTTTGTTTTGTTTCCGTCTCATAGAAATAACATTATTAATTAGAAAGCTCACCTTGAGAGTGGTTATTGTAACCTATTGCTGGTTTAGATGAGGTTACTTTTGAAGTTACTATGCATGTAACTGTGGATTAACCCTACAATTTATTATGTTACTATTAACACTAACTTTCAGAAACCGCAAGGATCATATAAGCATGTACAAAAATAATACATTTAAGTAATAGGCATACTTCAGTTATTAAAATTACTAACTATATTACACATATTTACTCAAACTACCGGTCATAATACCATTATTAACATGAAGTCAAATAAATACTGATGCTTTTCTAAACATTTGGTGGACATTTCTCTTGTTCCCTTTCTTTTACTTTTATGAACCATCGTTTATTCTTCGTCGTCCTACCTCGTCTCCTTGTGCTTCGGTGTGTTTCTCTCATCAGTCAAGTGCTTTGTCCTCAACACAAGCTTTGGTCTTTGTCTTAGAACATTTATTCAGCAGAATTCGGAATATTCTGTTTCCACCATGTCTTTCAACAAAGCTTTTCACAATGCTTTCGGGTTGCTACAGTTTAGTGGCCTAATCTCACATTTGTGTGAACTTGGGATTTCAAATACTTTGTACACACAGAATTCAATTTCCAGTGCAATACGAGAAGAATATTTTAGACATTCGAACTTCTTAGCTTTTACCGTTATCTTGATATATGCTATGTATGGCTTAAAACTAACATCTAATGACTACACTTTTCTTATAGATGGAATTCTATATGTGAATTCTATCAACATAAAATACAACCTATCATTATGCTTTTTAGTTAACCAATCACTGCGATTAAACTTCTGTTGATTATTCAGCATATCTTCAAGAGTATTAAAGTTATCTTCTAATAATAATTAAGTCTCAATATTTCTACATTTCACGTTCAACATGAACACGAATCACTAACACAGAAAATAAAAGAAAGACCTACATTTAATATACTTCATTTCCTATAACATACACATATAGCACCTATATAATCTTTAATTAATAATGTTATATTGAAACAGAGAGACAGGTAGAGAAAGAGTATATGAATGTGTTTTCCTCAGTAAGAGGAATAATTACACGCTATTTGAGGAGAGGTTATGGCTGTCCATATTTTAACAGTAGGTATTGTATATGTCTATTTTGAATGTTCAAAGATCTCCATAAGCAAGGACATGCTCATAAATATAATTACTTACCATCTAGTTGTTTTGCTCTAATCATTCCAACAAATCAACGTATGAACTTACCGTCCCAAGAGATTTTACATCCTAACTTTGAGTTTGCTTCTCCAGCGTTTCAGCTTGATATCTACAGTTTTACAATACGGCCAGACGTCAACACATGAGTCATGCTGTGCCTGATATAATTATTTTCATTTAGCACATTCCAAGCAAGTCACACGAAGACTTCCAAGAATATCCCTCACCCCAAATTATACCTTATACCATATATGGGGAGAAGTGACTCAATGTGTAATTTCCCTTACATCGTAGCTTTAATCCCGTCCGACTCTGCTATACACCGCTTAGCTACCAGGCCGCGCCCCCTGCTGTTGTCCCCCTCAAAGAACCGGCCAGTACCTCAAATTGTGTCAGTGGTGGAATCCTGTCGCACAACAAGGTAAAAAGACATTCACAAGCGAACGGGATCATAAGTTCTATTGTGTTCTTGGTAACTATAAAGCTTTGTGTTTGTTATACCGAAAGAAAATGTACGCAGCGTAATTACAAAACCAATACATCATGTTTCTATTCGATTGCCACACTGTACGGCTTGAAACTTATTTGTAAAAACGTGTTTATCCGTAGACAAACAGAACCAGAAAAGAGAGGTGGCCTGCATTTTGTGATGAATAAGTGAAGAGGGTAGATACTGGGTTCCATTGCTGTCATCCCTCTTCCTATATCTGCTTTGCAGGAAAAGGTTTTCAAAATTTCGGTTTTCGGAAAAATTGCTATAACAATTTTAGTTCAAATACCACATATTTAAAATACTTTATGATAAATTATAGATATCTTGAGTGAGTAGGTGAGTGAGTGAGTGAGTGAGTGAGTGAGTGAGTGAGTGAGTGAGTGAGTGAGTGAGTGAGTGAGTGAGTGAGTGAGTGAGTGAGTGAGTGAGTGAGTGAGTGAGTGAGTGAGTGAGTGAGTGAGTGAGTGAGTGAGTGAGTGAGTGAGTGAGTGAGTGAGTGAGTGAGTGAGTGAGTGAGTGAATGAGTGAATAAGGGCCCGCCGAAAGCTAGGTCATTTGAGCCCGAAGTCAAACTTTAAAGTCTAAAACACTCACAAACTTATGTGCCTAAAAGGGAAGGCTAAAAGCAGTTACAACGTTAAAAACTGAATACTAAACCGTTAAAAAGTTAACAAAAATAAGAAGTTACAGCAGTAAACAGTTTAAGTGCTAAAAAACGGTAAAACAATACAAATGAAAATTAATATTCTAAAACTGTAAAGTTAAAAACTCAAGAATAAAACACAAGTTAAGTTTGTTTCGTGAACCCAATTTCACGAACCGCAGCACCTTATCTACGGATACCGTGTCACCACCTAGGATTGACCTGTTTTTGCAGCGTAGTGGTAGCGTGTCTACCTAACGTTCGAGAGGTAACGAGTTCGAATATCGCTTAGGGCGAGTTATCCGGACAAGGTTTTTCCGAGGTCTTCCCTTATTCTGAGAAAACGAATGTCGAGTAACTTAAAGCTTTATGGACCTCTGGCTCAATTGAGCATCATTTCACCCATTTCATTCATTCACCGTCCGATATGACACTGCGGTGGAGGACATTAATAGAATTGACCGCAGAGTAAGACCCAGGCCAAGGGTTGGCGCTCCCTAGGATATCGCGGACAATCAAGCAAAACGTGCGACACGGAGAGTTGTATGCCGCACGACGGACCCACAGGGATCAGATCGCCACCCAAAAGGTGACCAGGAGTGGCGCCTATTCTTAAGAGTACAGCAAAGTCAAAAAGGTGATTTTCTAAAGTATTGAAGTTAGAGGCTTAATTTATAGCACAGGCATAGCAACTAAACAAATGTGTGTAACAAATTTTATTCCAATATCTAACAACATTCCTAATATACTAAGTAATTCATTCCAATTTTATTGGATATAATCAAAATGTATCTCCTCCAACAGATGTTGAACAACAGAGTTTATTTTTTAAAAGGAAGTAGATTTTGATATAGTGAACAGTTTTTCTTAAAAAAATTAATACCGCAAAGTGTGAAAATGTCAATAAACAGCGCATTATTATATCAATTATTTTTTTAAAAAAAGGTATAAGCAATATCAAAATTCCTAACGGACATTTTATTACCCATATTCTGAACTGTATTGGAAAAACAATTTACACCTTTACCTAGACTTTTGTGAACATGAGAAAGTAATAAAAAGATCGTTTTCGAGAAAAATTACTAAAGTTGAAATGGAAGGTATAGGCATGCCCATTTAAAAGGTAGAGGCTCGCAACTTTAAAAATGGCGGCCAAAATATGTGTTCCCCCTCCCTAGGGGATTGAAACTTCGCAGATATATTCTTTAAGGTATAATGCATTTCTTTTGCAATAAAAATCCAAAAATCCATTTTTTAATCAATTAGGCTAAAACATCACCTCGGTGTTCCCTTAATAAGATGAGAATAACTTCCGACCTCCGTGAATCCTCTCATGAGGTCATCCGGGATTGTAATGCGTCTTTGATTGCAATTGAGTGCCAGCTACCTCTTCCCAAGATCACTGCCAGAAGGAGAAAACATGGCGATGGAAGTGTCTCTGCACATCCCTAAAAGACTCTGTGTGTGTGTGTGTGTGTGTGTGTGTGTGTGTGTGTGTATGTGTGTGTGTGTGTGTGTCTTGAATTATCTGGCAATACCCTCTGAAGTTCTCTTCGTTGTGCATGACTTACGCATAACTGGTAAACTGTAAGAGACAGATAAATCATTAAACAGCCCATGGCACAACAGCACATCCGGACCATGGCCTAGCGCCCGACCGCTGCACCCCCACCTCTCCTTATCACAGGTTTCATGAGGGGGCAGCAGTACTGGAGATGGGACGTAGTCAGCGCCTCGGTCCCTCCCAGCCACTTATGCGGTCTTCTCGACTAGAAATAAAATGTTGCTATGGGAAAAAATGCACACTAAAGCACACAATTTACATCAAATGCATTTTTAGTGAAATAATTATTTCCAACATATCCCTTGTTATTAGTTTTAGTTTTTAATTTTCTCAAATGGGAAGTAATTGTTTTTTCTTTGTTTTTATTTTCCTTTACTCTCCTGGTTACAAAAATAAAATGGAATTTCAAAGCCATCGCCTAGTGATCACATCTTAACGTGGTTGACTATCTCTTAGGCCTCGTGTGCTCCCCTATTTCCATTGTATTTTCAAGGAAATATACTCGTATTTCTTATTATACTCGTATAATAAAACCATTTTTACAAATGTTTAGCTCAATTAACATGAAATAGATGGAAGAATAAATTTGTTTATTGAAGAATGGGCAGACAAAGTGCTGTGAATGTAGCACTTGAGATTTTTTCTGAAAATATACTTTCATGCATTCTGTACATGAAATGCTTTTTTTTCAGATACCTTTTATGCGATGCTGGTTATGAGGTCTCAAACTAGTTATGTGATCAGAATCTTATAACTAATAACAGAAGCCCTACAGTAAATTCACAGGTGTGCAATTGGAAATTACTCGTATCTTAGTGATAACATTTTCCCTCTATATCTACTGTCCTTGAATTATGAAAAGGCTTATTACAGAGTTAAAAGACAGATACAGCACAGACACCCTGAGGAAGGTATGTACAATTTCAGCAAAATTGTTAATTGTAATAAAATACCTTTAGGATAATACTACTATAGAAAGCCGAACAAGATGGCTCGGCGATAAAGTGCGGGGCCCGCATTCGGGAGATTCCGGGTTCGACTCCCGTCGACAACTCACTCTGATCTGGGGGTTTTAGTTGCTCTCGCTGGTCGGTAGGTGAATGCAGGTGTGGTTCCTCATCTACCCCGATTTCCTTTCCATCATTTCACTTTCACTGCGACTGATTCTCATAGTTCAGACGTGCTTCTAAATCTCGTGGTGTATAGCGGTACCAGACAGATGGTGCGGTTGCTCATTCAAAGTAAGGAGCATTCCCCATGGACACTAGAGGGCTGCTTGGTGGTGGGATCGTTCATCACTCTCTCCGGGCAGCCTCAGCAATGGGATGGTTCTTCCAGCCTGCAAGTATTAGGGACTTCCGTTCGTGTCCGTGGTCTGCCTGCCTGCGGCCTGTAACCTTCTGTAGTTCCTTCACCTCATTCCTGCCTGGTGCGGGAAGTAGCCGCAATAGATTTCCCATAGGTCGCAGTGCGTGAGACGTCCCCTATATCTATATATCTATCCCCAAAGCAAACATGGTTGTTAGAAGTAAAAGCAACATTACAGCTAAAATCTATATAAACAATGATACAATGGAACAAGTGGCTACTTTCAGGTACTTTAAGGAGTGAAATATCAGTACAAAATACAGAGACTTAGAAAGTAACCAATAAAAGTATATAAAATATATAACATAAACTAAACCAGGGCCTTTCAAAGCTTAAAATCGTACTGGGTGCAATCCAAGGCGCCGATCTTCCTTGCACCGTGCATCGTGGCGATTCGGTTAAACTCCGTTCAACTCGCGCACTGCAGGGCGAGGAAGCGCGTGTTGATGGCTAGCTTATCAGTGAACTAGATACGTACAATACAAATATCTAACAACGGAGCAACCTGCTCCAAAGAAAGCAAAGAATGCCGAAAGTCCATTAAATCAGAGTAGGAACTTTCTTATTTTTTAAAGTCGTGACAATAAGAGCCAAATTCCCCATCTGCAGTACAATAATGACGTGTGTAAGAAAATGATTTTCTATAGCATTAAAATAAAATACCAAATTTGGTGCTAAATACCAAATTAAACAGTTTAACACTACACATCGCACGTAAACGTTACGCAGTGAGGAAGACACAGCGCTGTGGATGTTTGCACCCAGGTCAACTTTTCGTAGTCACATTGTGCATTTTGCAGCATGCTATGCACCGGTGCATGTGCCCTGAGAGGCCCTGAGTCAAACGATATCTGGGAAGAGTACACAAATCCAATTAACACTACCCTTAAAACCATATTTGACGTATGGAAGCGGGACGTGCGTATTTGGAGCAAGTGATATAGAACATATCAAAACAATCGAAATGAGATTCTTGAGATCGATACTCGGTGTGAGTCCAAAGAAGTATTCAGGAAATCAGAGAGGAGAAAGTTGGAGAAGTGACTGGAGTGGTGGGGGAAGAAGCGAGTGGTGTCAGAACTCAGGCAGTCACACACACAAGTAGTGTATATTTACGTTTTGTAAACAATTATTGTGGAAGCTTTAAGCTTACCTTTCTCTGGGAGTAGTCACAGTCAGAGCAAGTGGTACACTAATCCCAACCTCTCCTATTATGCAAGTGGGCACGCCTCTGCCATTGCACATCTAAGCTTTAGGAGTGGGGAAGTACTACGACGATCTGGACGGGCTGTATGTTGGAGAACTGATATGGTACCAGAAGAGGTGTCAACATGTGCAAAAAAATGCTCCCGGGTCGTCTGCTGTGTAAGCATATCTTTTTTAAACCCAACAGGAAGGTGGGATGTAGAACAACCTAAAAAGAGATGGAGACAGCAGTCTTCATAATACTCTGAACGGGTTTAAATCTCAACCCTTTCGTTGGAAGAAGAACCAGAAGAAGAAGTTAACAGTTTGTTGCCAGATAATGTAATTTTTACTTTAACCAACTGCATTGCCATTAACATTTTAAAAGTGTTGATAGTCAGAAAGCCAAACGTTTTAGGGACGAGGTCTGAATAACTACATTGTCTAGACCCGGGCTTCTCAACCTTTTCCACAGATATACCATTACATTCAACGCAGCATATAAGATGTATCAGTAAGCAAATGCTCGATCTAGTGCAACTGTCAAGATAAGCACTTATCTGTGTTTATAGCAATACTAGTGGTTTAAAGTTAGAATGATGCTGAAAACTTCAATGCAATAGCCAGAATGTGAACCATGTATCTTACGCTGTTGCTTGGCAACATCCCGGCAGGAAATTAAATTTTCCAACTGCCTCGCATTTTTACTTTCTCTACCATGTACATATGTAGGGAGAGAAGGTATGTATTGAATTTCATAAAAATTTAGCTGCAGAGATTTCACTGGAAGTACTAGTTTTGAGGTCCTCTGAATCCAAAAAGGAAGCAATTTTAGAAGAAGGTCCGAGCGCGTCTCTCTCTCTCTCTCTCTCTCTCTCTCTCTCTCTCTCTCTCTCTCTCTCTCTCTCTCTCTCTCCTCTCTCTGTATTTGTGAACAGCATACCGAAAATTCGGTTAAATACCAAAAATGGTATGTAAATTCAGCATCTTTCAAGGAAGCAACACGAAGATTTTCAAGAAAATCCCTCCACTCCAAGCTACCATTTACACGGAATACTTTGATTTTCTCAAAAATGGCTCTAAGTATTTTGATTGAAGTACCCTAGGTGTAAGACATTCTAACGACAAGTGAATCGCATAACTTGAATTTTCTGGGAATAGTATCTGAAGTTCTCTTCATTCCAGGTGACTTTTGCGCAACTGGTAAACTGAAGAGATGGGCATAATCTCACTACGCATACAACAGATATAGATCTCGTTGAAACACATCATCTATGTCAACTAAGGTGTTTTGTGGAAATAACCATTATCGAGATATTCCTAATTATTGGTTTGCATTTTCATATGCTTTTCTCAAATATGAAGTCATTCAATTTTTTGTGCCTGTCCATGCAAAGAGAAGGGAATGACAGGGCCATCACATAGTGACGAGCTTGTAAAAGATTTACTCATCGCTTAAGCCTGCCGTGTTCTCCTATAAGGAAATATACGATAAAAGCATTTGTGCAAACGTTTATCTTCATTAACATGAAGTGGATAGAAGGGTGAGCTTTTAAGAACAGTTTTACAAGAGTGAGTCGAGAAAGTCATGTGGGTGCATACATAATTTTTTTCCGGTATATCATAAGGAGATGACATTTTTCGTCTGACTCTGACTTTCGACTGTTGTCCTACACATGGTCTTGTTTGAAAGAACCGTTAGTTATCATTCTTTGACCTAACAGAGGTTACCTATAAAGTTTGGGACTAAAAGTACTTACGACATTGTAAGTCGCCATTGGAACGTTTTATCTCAAATATGATTCGAGATCTCTTTGGATTTTCTCCGGAAAAAAGTGAATATGTAAGCTCGTACCGGAATATCTCCATGCTAGCTGAGTTGGTTAGCGCAACCGCTTGTATAGCGAAAAGTTTATGGTTGCACGCATGCCATAGGTTGAGAACCCCTGGTCTAGAGAGTCGCAAGTCTCTAGAAACTGGAAAGAAGAGCTTGGTGACTGTGGACTGAAATTACCTTGCACAATTTGGACATACCTTGGTAAACAAAGTGTAATCAAGAGATATGTTGTGGAAAATGTTTGAAAACAGAGAGCAATATCGTCAAGTTTCTGTATAAGACTTTGGGGATAAATAGTTGAGGACGGCTTGTGACACCCTTGTGGGGCGGGCTCCAGCCCCAAGGGGAGGCAAACAGTTCGCTGGCCTAAAGTGGCTTCATAAACACGTCCGTGATGAATGACCCGACTCGTCCTTCTTCAATTGCATTCTGGCCGCTCTGCACATAAATTTCCCTGCTAATAGTAGCGAGCTCTGACGGACTGACAGACGCACGCACCGCGGGGCGATTTCCCTTTTTTTTTTTTTTTTTTTTTTTTGTGTGTGTGTGTGTGTGTGTGCAACGGTCTCTTCACTCAAAGTTTATTATCTACCGTCCGGGATTTGCGCACAGCTCTCCAGTTATAAGGTCTTATGCTGAAATAGGGATTTCAAAGAACTAGGTAAGAATTGACATTTTGGTGAAATATGATACTATAATGATACAACATTAGACATAATTTTTTATTAAAACCAGTAACTACTCTGCCTATTGTCTGGCAATCCCAAAACCAAAACCAACATGAAGACGTAAATATTGTCTACTCTCTTCACGCACAGTCAGGCTTGCGAACCAAATGTTACAGTTCTGAGAGGTCTCTACATACATTTACACGGTGGTAAACAACTGTAAAATCGAACAGATACACACCCCTGTACCCTCGTTCCAGAGTAGAATTCATTTTGTCTCAGAACTGTACTGCCCTCTATGTTTATGCCGTTACAAAGACATGTTTGTATTGGCAAGATCTTGTTTCTCTCAACTATCTGTTGCATGTGTGGAAGACCCAGGGACTGAAATGCAAATGTTCTATATTTTTATAGCTACTTTGCACACTTAAGAGTATTTATGTTATGAACTATCACACAAAGTTCCAGAAAAATCTGCTTGATAGTTTATTCACAATGCGAAAACACATTAATACTGAAAATGCTCTATGCGTATCAAAAACTAACATTACAACAGCTTTATTATTTTATCAACTCTAATTGTCCAACAAACATCATCAGTCTCTGGAAGGAAGAAAAATGCTTTGATGGACATAGGTAACATTTTTTAGAAATGTTTTTGTGTATTTAACTTTTTAAAGCTAAACAAACCTTCAGACTTTGAAACCAAAGACTGAAGTTGAAGTCACATAAATGGAGCACATGTTGGAAAATTCTAGGAGCATAACACAACATTTAATGCGCATGGAGCAGACAGGTTATTAAAAATGTAAAGTCGAGGTAAAGTCAGATTACCTGATTGCCTAAATCTGCCCTGCTGCATGTCACACCTTCCCTCTGTCGTCTAGTGGTCTCTCTCCTTTGAGTCTTTTTGGGCCCTATTTTGTTCAAATACTACCGAAAATTTAAGCAGAAAAGGGGTGTTCAAATGTAGTGCACATGGCATAAAGCCTGTGCAAGACCTCTGAAAATGGCAGAATCTAAAATATGTCACTGCCAACTGATGAGTGAAAGCTTGCGGAATATTTATATGCCTAAACCTAAAAATCGTCCATTTTATAATTGTTCGACCATTTTTCAGTCCCAGAGTCCCTTAAAGTAATGAAGATCGACTTGAACACTATTTTCAAAGTAATTGTTTCAGATGTGAGAGGCTCAGTGTACTTTCGGAGACATCAGTTGCAGTGGCTCAGTGGTAGAGTCCAGCAGTAGGTCCTGAGAGGTGAAATTCAAGTCCCTACCGTGGTAATGTGTCAAACGAATCTGATTAAATTTTACACCTAGAACATACATATTGCTACAGAAAATATGGATAAATATCAGGAAACGTATCTTAGGATACCATAAAGTTTACCCGGGAGATATACGAATCTGATGAGAGAAGTTCAATGCGTATGAAGACATCGGTACCACGATCGATAAGTGGTTAAGCGTCGCTTCTGGAAGCGGAATATTTGTGGTGAGACTGTCGGCCATTGCAGTGGGGTTTTAAAATGTGTTTCAAGTTTCTAATCTTAGCCTACTAATCTTCATGACAAAAGAAAACAAATAAGTAATTGCACCCTGAGATATATAACAAAGCCGATGGTTTCTTCCTTAGTGAAAAATAACAGAGTACGCCATCTCGGAAACCAATTTTCAGGGTGACGAAGATATTGCTGAAGTCTGCGAATAATTAATAGAATACTCTTGGATGAGCATCGTATGCAAACAAGACAAAGAAAAAGGTCGTTTGGCAGGAATGGATAGAGTAAATATTTTACTACTTCAAAATAAATGCTACAAGAAAAAAGTTCCAAAGTTGGTCACTCAAATAGTCGCTGTGAGTTCATAAAAGGTCATAGGACGTAAAAAGTCTTTAAAAATTCCCCACGATGGAAAATGGGATATGTTAGTTCATACAGCTTTGTAGGTTGCTGAACAATTCTGAGAAGCCCTAATGCAAGTTTATGTGATTGTGCTTCCTATAGAATTATAACATTGTCAGACTACTCTTTACATTAGAAAACGTTTCGATAATTTTAATTTTCTCAAAAGTTCCATAATGATTTGATTAAAATACCATAGGTGCAAAGTCTTTCAATGTGAAATGTATATCTTCAATCTTCTCGGAACAGTCTCTGAAGTTCTCTTCATTCTGGATGGGTTTACATAACTAGTAAACCGTAGGAGATAGACAAATTCTTATTACACAAATAATGGCGTTCTCCTTAAAGTACACATTTTACATCAAATACATTTTTGTGGAGTTAACAATTTCCAAGATGTTCTTGTTATTAGTTTGAATTTACCAATACCTATGCTTTTGTCAAATGGAAATTCTTTATTTGTTCTTTTTCTCTTTTCTGGGTCATAGAAGGAGAACGAAATTTCAAAGTCGTCACCAGCAACCAGAGTGTTTCACTATCGCTTAAGCCTACTGTATTCCGTTTCCTTGTACCTACAAGGAAATAACTAATGAAAGCGTTGCTGCAAAATAAATGCTTATCTGTATTAACGTGAAGTAGATAGAAGAATAAGCTTTATAAGCAAGTTTATAGAAGAATGGGTAGAGAAAGTGACGTGGCTACAGCACAGATGCTTTTTAGATCTTGTCTGATCTCTATATTTTACTTATGGTCTGTTCTTTGGCATCCCACGAGGTTAATTAGGAGTGTCGTTTCAAATATATATACCAGGTGTTTAAAAACTGTCTGATATTGCAACAGGAGTTGGATTAATCAAAACTAGATTAAATGTTCCTATAAACATATGTCTGGAAACAAATACCTGTTGAGATATAAGTCATTTTACTTGTGTTGAGTATTTACACCAGACAACGGTTTTCATCCAACAAACCCATTCTACGGAACACTTAACTGTCACAAACGATTAACGTGACAATTGTTGGATAAACATCCATAAACACCAAACGGTAATGGTGATGATGCCTGCCATTCTATCCTCTGGTAACATCTGCACGTTATGTCGATACTACTACAGGAGATGCTCCACGTTGCTACCATGCATTCTTACACACACTTCATACCTGATTGCTTTGGTATTTGAGCACATACATTGGTCACACGCTCTTATAAGGCATGCACATCGTCGATAGGTTTGGCATAAACCAATGCCTTTAAATGTCCCCATCAGTGGTGTAGCATGTTGTGTGAACTGGCGTATGAACTTTGAACTCGTGTTAAAGGTACGCATAGATGAAATTTCTAAATTCTACAACTAGTAACGGATTTTTTTCAAACTCATATCAGATATAATATATGTCAGAAATAATGTACGTTTAAATGTTCATTGCAATATCTTTAACACCTTGAAATTTATTATCTGTTCTAGCTATTTTTCTGGCAGCGCGCTCGAAATGCTTCACACGATAATGGTTTCAAAATTTTGATAAGTTAAATATTTTTCTATTATAGATAAGTAATCGCAATAGAATGTTGCGATTACAAATGTTGTAGTGCTTTGGTTTATTAAATAAAAATTGTTAACCTTGAAAATATACTTTTTTCATAATTTTTAAAGATTTCACAGAATTTTGTAGTTCACCAACTGGAAAATATTAAAATTACAGAAAAATCACTCCTAATACTTATTTCTGCATTGTCAGTTTGTTGATTACAAGCATTGGGATTCCGTATTCGGAGTAGTAGGCTTCCAGGAAATACAGCGTTCTCTCTAAAACACGCGCTTTCCTCGTATTGAACCACACGGAATCACATGAGCAATGTGCATACCCTGCCTCAGTCATTAAGGTAATCAGGATCCACACCTGCAAAGGTCCAACTCCTCTTGTCGATAGGGACAAGTCACACTAAGACGACGCTCTAACCTCCGGGTTGGATCACCTAGGTCAACTCCTGAGAATGCAGCCCAGTCGGACATCCTGGACGCCGTCCACTGCTGCCTTTACGGGCACACTGCGGATAGGTATACTTCACCACTAAGATGCCACTACTGTGGTGCACCGAATAAGATATCCACCTGCCAGTAGCATGACCTTAAACGACGACACCTCTCCTGCACAACCTACTGGGGGTACGACCACTTCACCGGGCAAGCTTGCTTTCCCATTCGTTTACGCCGCCACAACACATCGTTGCGGCCGACACCGCCAGCAGCAGGTTCACCTGCCGCGGGTTTGCTTAAACCCAACTACACTCCAGGATGCGCTGACAACTGCCGATGCCATCCACACCACCGCTGAGACTGTGATCCTGGAAAAGCTGGATGATGCACAGGCTGAGTTAGTCTACTTCTCCACCAAGATTGCTGCGCTCGAGGAGGCAGTGAGTCAACTCAGCCTCGATCTGCTCTCGCAAAGTTCAAGGTATTCCCAACAATGCTGGACTTCGAACGCCTAGCCACGCACGAAAACATCTCTACGCCGATGAATGAACATCTTCTCCCCATCCGAAGGCTCGTCGTGGAATGGTGGCGGCCTTTCTGTGTAGTGGTTAACACCCGCTTTTACTACATATGGCACCACAGATGGTGACACTGATGATACATGAAATGAAAATGGAACACCGGTGGAAGGAGATAGTGGGGGAAACCGAAGAATCCAGAGGAAACCCGTCCCAGTGCCGCTTCGTCCACCACCAATCCTATATGGGATTTGCTTGGGATCGAACCCGGGCCACTTTGGTGAGAAGCGAATGGTCTAACCACTTGGCTACGGTGCGGCCAAACGCCTTTTTGGATGCTCAGCTCCATCGTGGAGTGTCCAGTAAGAAAACCAAACTGATATTTGGGTAGGAGGCCTTTTCCCTCTCCGTGAGGTCCGAGGCGAAGACCTTCGAAAAAACTGGCATGAAGCTTACGGATCGGTAGCTGGACAGGAAAACCGGCGAATAGCACACGCGCCTCCTTTTAGGCAGCTGGAAAGTGGCGTATATGCAGACATGCGTTGTAATTGCGGGTCAAGTGAATCACGCCTCTGGAGTGTAGGTGCTGGAGCATTTCCACTTATAGTCCAATCCAGGGGATTTGTTGCTTTAAGGGATTGAAGGTACGAAATGTGGAACAGAAGCTACCTCTAGAGAGTAACAATGGGGATGTGAAACTCCACGTGGTCAGCTGCCAAGAAGTCCTCCACCATCTGCTCCACGAGTTCAGTGTGGCCGTTGTCATGCGGCTCATCTCTGGGCTGGAATTGGTTTTCCACGTAGTCTACTAGTGCATATGCTTTCTCTTATAGTTCGAAGACGAGTCGTTCACGAGGGCTGAGCAGTGGCTGCTGGTACACTGTTCTGTCTTTCCGCAGGCCACGGACTGTTCGCCACAATTTCCTCTCATGGAGGCTGACGTGCCTAACGTGCTTTTTCAGGTCGCTTGGCGGTGGTTTTTAGGAGCCGTCTGGCCAATGACTTGAACCTCCAGTGTACTTCTCCGATCCTGGGATGTCGAAATCCCTGCCACAGTCTTCTCACGGTCTTCTTGACCCCATTTATGAAGGTGGAGGAGAATCAAGGGGCCACTACCACGAAAGCCTCTATAGAGCCTATTCGAGGTCGTGCGTCCACTCAATTTTGGAGGGATAGTATAGCTGCATCCCAGTAGACTTCTTCAATCCAGTCTGCCGTTACAGGAGCTGTGAGGGTAACGTCGGAGTCGACCACAACAGAGTGTCTACCACTGAGGTGTTCAGATGGAAAGGAATGATTGTGGCCATGAAATCTATTACGTCCGCACGCCGCGTGGGGGAAAGTACGTTGGACCACTCGAACCATGCGCAAAGAGGGTTCGGTCTCAATGATGAAGCTGCGGACCCCCCTCCCCTACTGTTTTGGATGCGGCTGTTCCAGCTTCAGTGCTGCGCTTTGAGATCACCAGCAATGCATACTCTGTGGTGTAGGTTAAAGAGTGCCGTGATGCCCGCCTGATAAAAGTGGCAGACCTTGTATAAGGCTGCAAGCAACATATCCGTCCTGCCCAAGGATAGCCTAATGGCAGTCGCCCCGGGTGCTGAAGAGGAAGAATAATCACAGTAGTGTGAGTGATATGGCTTATAATGAATACGGCTGTACCTCAACTCTTTTTATCGACTTGGCCTGACGGATGGACGGTGTAACTTGGTAGGGTAAATTTAATACCACCGTGCAGATGCGTTTCACAGAACGTTAAAATGTCAAGTCCACGGTTGTCTACATCAGTGGTGCCAATCGTGGCCCCGAGTTCCAATGCCACGGAGAGAGCCAGTCGCCGTGTCCTGGGCATAGCGGGCCAATCCGTTAGAAACCAGTTCAGTGCAGCTTTCCGTGTGATGCAGACAGAACAATGGCTGCGTCCGAGAGCACAGACACGTGTCATTTGGATTCGCATGTTTCGAATGGGAAAAACAATTCCTCTGTAAAGTTGTCGGTAGTGGTGCTCAGTACCTAATATGCAACCAGTATCTTGCATTAAAAATGCAACATACAATGACATTATGAACATAGATAAAGTAAATAATACAGCAGTTCAGCTGTAGCTGATAGAAGTACAATGTCACCTTGAAGTGTGTCACTCACAATGAAGTGTCACCTTCATGAGAAATTTGACAATTCATGCCCGGACACACTGATCGAGTTCTACCAGAAAATTAACGATAGGCGTTTCTTATATTTGATTCCCAACACAGCAAAAACTACGACATTGTATGTTACTACCCACCTTTGTGAACAGGGTTTCTCTATAATGAAGCTCCCTAAAACCTGCCACAGAGGCAGACCCTCGGATAACAATTTCGCATCCAGTCTCAGCATGTCTTTGTAATGTTATTGAGCCAAATATTGAAAAATGTGTGAATTCAAAAATATGCCAAGTGACTGATCCTACAAATGTGTAACATGTGCTATTTTACTTAGGTTTTCTGTAAGATTGTCTTACATTAATTATACAAACGCTTAACACCAAAATAAGGAAAGTAGTTTTCAAACAACTTATCTGCAGTTATTCCCTTTAATTTTGGAGGAAATCGCCAACCCCTGTTGCAAATAATGTTTTGTGTTACTTCACTTATTTCAAGATAATCCAAGTAAATATTTTCCTATTTATGTTTAATCAAAATAGCTAAGACTATCCATTTAAGGGATAACAGGATTTCAAAGCTGTCATTTACTATTTGTATAAATATAGATATATCTGATACAAATTCGTATTAAAAGCACTATTACTAATACTGTGTAATTAGTCTCTTATTTATCTATCTATTTATCCATCCATCCATCCATCCATCCATCCATCCATCCATCCATCCATCCATCCATCCATCCATCCATCCATCCATCCATCCATCCATCCATCCATCCATCCATCCATTCATCCATCCATCCATCCACCAATACATCCGTCCGTCCGTCCGTCCATCCATCCGTCCATCCACTCCTTCCTCCCTCCCTCCCTGCCTCCCTCCCTCCCTGCCTCCCTCCGTCCATCCGTCCATCCGTCCGTCCGTCCGTCTATCTATCTATCTATCTATCTATCTATCTATCTATCTATCTATCTATCTATCTATCTATCTATCTATCTATCTATCTATCTATCTATCTATCTATCTATCTATCTATCTATCTATCTATCTATCTATCTATCTATCTATCTATCTATCTATCTATCTATCTATCTATCTATCTATCTATCTATCTATCTATCTATCTATCTATCTATCTATCTATCTATCTATCTATCTATCTATCTATCTATCTATCTATCTATCTATCTATCTATCTATCTATCTATCTATCTATCTATCTATCTATCTATCTATCTATCTATCTATCTATCTATCTATCTATCTATCTATCTATCTATCTATCTATCTATCTATCTATCTATCTATCTATCTATCTATCTATCTATCTATCTATCTATCTATCTATCTATCTATCTATCTATCTATCTATCTATCTATCTATCTATCTATCTATCTATCTATCTATCTATCTATCTATCTATCTATCTATCTATCTATCTATCTATCTATCTATCTATCTATCTATCTATCTATCTATCTATCTATCTATCTATCTATCTATCTATCTATCTATCTATCTATCTATCTATCTATCTATCTATCTATCTATCTATCTATCTATCTATCTATCTATCTATCTATCTATCTATCTATCTATCTATCTATCTATCTATCTATCTATCTATCTATCTATCTATCTATCTATCTATCTATCTATCTATCTATCTATCTATCTATCTATCTATCTATCTATCTATCTATCTATCTATCTATCTATCTATCTATCTATCTATCTATCTATCTATCTATCTATCTATCTATCTATCTATCTATCTATCTATCTATCTATCTATCTATCTATCTATCTATCTATCTATCTATCTATCTATCTATCTATCTATCTATCTATCTATCTATCTATCTATCTATCTATCTATCTATCTATCTATCTATCTATCTATCTATCTATCTATCTATCTATCTATCTATCTATCTATCTATCTATCTATCTATCTATCTATCTATCTATCTATCTATCTATCTATCTATCTATCTATCTATCTATCTATCTATCTATCTATCTATCTATCTATCTATCTATCTATCTATCTATCTATCTATCTATCTATCTATCTATCTATCTATCTATCTATCTATCTATCTATCTATCTATCTATCTATCTATCTATCTATCTATCTATCTATCTATCTATCTATCTATCTATCTATCTATCTATCTATCTATCTATCTATCTATCTATCTATCTATCTATCTATCTATCTATCTATCTATCTATCTATCTATCTATCTATCTATCTATCTATCTATCTATCTATCTATCTATCTATCTATCTATCTATCTATCTATCTATCTATCTATCTATCTATCTATCTATCTATCTATCTATCTATCTATCTATCTATCTATCTATCTATCTATCTATCTATCTATCTATCTATCTATCTATCTATCTATCTATCTATCTATCTATCTATCTATCTATCTATCTATCTATCTATCTATCTATCTATCTATCTATCTATCTATCTATCTATCTATCTATCTATCTATCTATCTATCTATCTATCTATCTATCTATCTATCTATCTATCTATCTATCTATCTATCTATCTATCTATCTATCTATCTATCTATCTATCTATCTATCTATCTATCTATCTATCTATCTATCTATCTATCTATCTATCTATCTATCTATCTATCTATCTATCTATCTATCTATCTATCTATCTATCTATCTATCTATCTATCTATCTATCTATCTATCTATCTATCTATCTATCTATCTATCTATCTATCTATCTATCTATCTATCTATCTATCTATCTATCTATCTATCTATCTATCTATCTATCTATCTATCTATCTATCT